>JAAWXA010000001.1:56461411-56522805 GCA_038090715.1 Florisuga fusca | reverse complement strand
CCCCCCCCCACCCCAACAGCCCAGAAGCACCTGGTAGGATCCCAGAAGGTCTCAGGTTTGTATGGCTATAAAAAAATTTTATCCTGCTATTCTCAGGATGTTCATATTTGAAAAGATCTGGAAGTCAGGGGAAGCCCCCCGTGACAGGAAAAAGGGAAACATGCTCATTTTTTTAAAACAAGCAAAAAGGAGGACTGTAGGAACTACTAACCAGCCATCCTTATCTCCATGCCTGGTAAGATCCTGGAGAAGATCCTCCTTCCAATCAAAATTTTTTCTGTGATTCTATGACATCTTGTGTTCTGAAGCAGTTCTGTAGAATCTTAAAAAAAAAAATCTGTTTTCAATTAATTACTTCTTTTCTAGGACGTTAATATCTGGGGATTATGAGAGGGAATAAATCACAGAATATGTATCTTGTGTATATATATATATATATATATACTCATTTTATACATACATTTTAGCATGCATTAACTTATATATACAATAGTCTGTATCTTTTTTTTTTTCCACAAGGAAGAGATTTTTCTAGCAGAGGGCAAAGGCTTTAATTTTTCATTACCGATTTTCCCATCATTCATCAAAATTCATTAAAATTGCAATATCTATCCTCCATGGTGTAGGAACATTATTATAGAATTAGTGTTCTTACTACAGAACTGATTGTCTAAAATACACTCCCAGAAGTCTTCCCTATTTCAACAAAAAGGAACTTTCCATTCCTCACAGCTGCTTCTATTAACCCTTTCTAAGAACCCTTTGCTGCTACACAAAATTCACTAGTGTGTCTCCTTTAGGGGAGATGCTACTTTCTTCTTAGGTACTGTATTCTCTTAGAAATCACTGTCAAGAATGAGAAGCCAATAAAGACTAATTAAACTTTTAGGTTTTTTCCTAGATTTAGTCACTCTACATTCTCTCATTAGACTTTTTCAACTGTATGCAATAATGCCATCTCTAAATTACAATTTGAATTGAGAGTGGTTTATTAAATCTACTGCAGCTATCAGAAGATTATTCTGATTATCACTTACAATGAAAAAGCACCTCAGGATGCACCTCAATAAAAGCCCTAAGGATGTACATGTCATTGCACTAGATGCTGTACTATCAGAGAACAAAAAAATAATACTTGTCCTAAAAAGATTTTTGTTCTATTGTTGAGGAACAATAAGATTAATTCTTGTGACAGCCATTTCAACTTATTGTCCCATGCCTCTCAATATGGTCTCTAAATTGAAGAATTCAATGTGCCCATTAAATGGTCACTTCATCTATTTACCATTTAACAAATCAGTAAGGTCACATGTAAATACCTGTGCTCCTTAGTCATGAGGATTTACATTTCTCTTTAAAGAAACAGGAAAAAATAAGTAATATACCTATTTTCAAACAGATACATTTGTTTAGATGAGAGAAGGTCATTGACATGCTAAAAATCTGTATGCTTGTACAGTTGTACAAAGAAAAATGAATTTGCGTGAATATTTCTGAACTGGAAATAAATAGGAATATCAACTTAATGAACTGCAACTATCTCAAGAAAAGCCTAATGCCAGTGCAGATGTGATATAAGGAGAGGAGACAGACTTTGCAAGTGTGAATTTTGCAAGTCTGACTGATGCGTCAAGGCTTTTATATGGCTGTTTGATCTGGCAAACCCAAAAAGATCTACAAAAGAAATATATAAAGACCTTCAAAAGGTAGGAAATTCAAAGCTACTCAAGTATTCTGTGTTTTTAATGTCACTAATAGGAGGCCAGGAGTTGGGCTGGAAATTACAGGCTTACTTGAACTTTGCCAGCTTTGGTGAGTAAATATCAATATGTCTACTCTGCCAGAGGCAGCAACCCATTTCCAAAGCACTGATTATTTATATGTATCTGAAGAGCTTTTCAGAGATCCAGGAGACTCATTTGCTGTCATACTTTTGGGAGGAGGAAAAGGTTGTTGTTCTCAACCAAGTGCCCAACCTGAAGTAAAACAGAGGTTAGATTGCAGTCTGGATAAGGACTAAAGGTCACAGGGCTGGAGGTCAGATGCATAAACACAGACAGCTAGTGCCATTTCAGGAGCCTTATGGTATCATCTTATCTGCCATATCGGAAAGACACAATCTTGTGGCAAATCTGTGAGCCCCATGAGAGTGAATCACCCACCATCAGTAGTTTTAGAATTTGAATACTTCATGATGGATCTTCCAATATCTTAAAAATAACAAAGAACTAGTCCTAGCAAAGCAGGAAATTGAAGACTAAAGAACCTTATTTGTTACTTGCCCATGAAACATCCCTTTGTTTTTCTTACCTTGCAGAATTCACCCAGCATCTCCAAGATTTTGTTGTTTGTTTGGGGGTTTTTTTCCAGTGAAATTGAGCCAAGGTCACACAGATGCATTTTTCAAAACTGAAACCCAAAGATGAGTTTTGTAAAAGCATTATTAGCTATTTTTATTAACAATTATTATTAGGGGGAGTTGTGAGCTTGGAGTTTGTGGTGTGGTTAAGCACAGCATCATGGAAAGTAGCTTCTGCACAGTTGGTCTCAGTACTCACATTGCACAACAACTAGACACAAACTTGACAAATATTGAAAGATAATAAATTTTCTTCTTTTCTTTTCAGAATAGGTTACTGTGAACTGAGAGTAGAGGGAGATCAGGCACAGGAGCAACAAAGAAAAAGAAGCTCCTTACAGAGCAAGATTGCATATTTATGTATTATTGCACAGCAAAAAATATGCTGTAATTAAAAAATGGGTTATTGCCAGGAGAATTAGTTTCTCTGACCATAATCTGAATTACTCTTTAGCTATAATTTGGATACTAGACTAAAAAATCTACTGTTGCTGGGACTACACTTGAGCCAGAGCTTTGTTGTGAGTTTCAGAAAAAAGAAGATATTCTTCCCTTGTGCAGCTTTTTTGTTGGTAGAAAGTTGAGTATGAAAGAAAATGGTTCAGCCAAAAGGCTGTCCTCTGCTAAAGCTGCCTGGGTGCTTGCTCAGGAGTAGAATAAATCCTGGTGACAGAAGAAAGAGTTCTTCTCAGTCTCTTCATTAATTTTAATCTGTATATGAGTGCTCCAGCATTATAATCTAGTACTGTAGCTACCGGATGACAGAGATGTAAGAGTTTATGTTTCTTGTTGTATCCTGCAAGAAGTCATGCAATGCTGACTTTATAAATGAAAAATAATTTGCATGTTTTGATACTTGACAAGTAATCTTTCATTAAGCCTAAATTAAGATTACAGAGGAGATCTTGAGAAGTTCTGAATCCTGCAAGGTTAATCAGTCATTCATGACCAATGATTCTGGAAAGGAGGATGGTTTCCATTTTATTTTCTTTAATCTAATAACAACAGTGACTAAACATTGCTGTTAAAAACAGGGTGAGGACTGGGTCAGACCTAGAGAAAGATTTTGACTTATCGCTCCAAAATACTTTTACATCAGGTATTAGAACAATGAACACAGGGAGCTGCAATTGTAGAACATGTTTTAGAGCCTTTGGGTTTTGATTAAGCAGAACAGTGTATTAGGACCTACAATCACTGCAATTACTTTCTGGTTTACACTTAATCTTTGATTTCAGTAGTATGTAGGCCAATTCTACAGGACTTCTTCAGAGGCGATAGAGAATAATTCAGGAAGAAGATACTGACTTCTAGGATTTTTTTCCCCCTAATCTAGGCAGTGTTATAAAATGATAACAGGTGTCAGAGCAATGAAGTAGATCCTATTTAATTTTCCTACTTCTATAGGGTTTCTATGTAGCTAGTAAACCTATGGTAAAGGATGAGTCAGGGTGAGTGATTTTCCCAAGATGGCTCCTTTTACTAAATTTATAGCTGGGGTTAGGATTAGAAAGGGAAGAGAATTAAGTGTCTGCTTTATTACTGGACCTTTCAAGGCTCAGTCACATAAAATATGATCTAGTGTCTCAAAGAAAATGTTCTTCCTATTTCATCCACCACCCAAGAACAGAGTATCTCCATTTTTAAGCAAAACATAACAGTTAAGGTTACAACAGCAGATAGAATATTGTGAAGAGGTAGAAACACTACTTCTCCACGGCATCCTGAAATCCTGGATTTCCAAGTCAGAAGGAAAGAATACATTATATTTTTACCGAAGTCTATTTTGGAGTCTCTGGGTTTTTGCTTACTTTAGGTCGGGGCCTCAAGTTAGACATATGCTTACCAAAGCCTGTGCAACAATGTTATTTCCATGTTCTTCCTCCTGTAATTGTGGCTTGCTCTACAAGAGGAAATAAAAATACTAAAAAAATAAAAGAAGCCTGTGTAATAAGACAACTTAGCAGTGGCCATACCATGAATTAACATCACCTTGTAACAGTCTGAGAAGTTGGCTTTATCCTGGTTCCCTCCTGGCCTCTAGACTAAAACCAGAGGCAGTTTAATTTATAGTTTGCCTTAAGCTATCTTGGACACTGCAGTATGGTTTTAAGTAAAGGGAAACTGAGGAGGAGATGAACTACAGGTTCCTGGCAGAATTTCTGGCAGCCATTCTAGGGAATGGCTAATGATTTTGGTTAGGATGACAGATATGGTAAACAAGGACATCTGTTTCCCTAGTGTCCTATTATTCTCAGGTGCAGATTATTGCTATTAGTGCACACCATACAAGGCTTCTGTGACCTAGGATGATGCAGGCATAAAGAATTGTCCAAGTTTTTATAGCTCAGATCTTGGGATATTTTAAAATTCTAGTACTGGTATGGTAGAAAAACTACAGATTGGGTCTTCACCAGCATAGGATAAAAATCAGTGCCAGAAAACTGCCCTCTGGTCCTATAAATTTGTCAGATTTGGGAGAAGATCAGATGCACTTTTTCCTAACCTTATTTCTGAACATTATGCATTTGTTAAATACAGGTCATTTGTTTGTTCTTGTGGTTTCTAATATTTTGCCACTTCCAAGTAAAAAAAAAGAATAATGATTCCTTAACTTAAGGCTCTTGAGATGATCAAGGTGAATTAGCGGCATTGAAATAACAGATCAGATAAATGGGTTAGAGTTTCAAGTACCTTAATTATATTTGTGCTTTGAAAAAAAATTAAAAAAAACCCAAAAGCCAAAACATTATTTTATAGAAAAAGAAAAAATTAGAGACGTTATATTTAGGGAGTAACTCATGAAAGACATTTTAAATTATCTCTTTCTTTTGTATATTTTCATGAGTAACACTACATGGCACTTGTCCCATAAAATAGGCAACATTTTCACGTTTTAAAAAAAAACCACACTAGCCAAAAAACAAGCAAACCAAAAACCCCTGAGTGAGCCAATCTGAAACCAATTCCAGCTTCAAACAATCCATATTACTAGTATATTTTCATCCAATTCCTCAGATTGTTTTTTTAACACTATTCTTCCACATAAAAACTAAGTGTGCAGTACACTTAAGATAAGGATGCATCAATATTTGTGAGGTTTTTGTCTTGGAAAATTAAGCATAATTCTCAAGAGCAACACTATGAAGAATTACATTTTAAAACTATGGTGCTATTTTAAATTTGCTTGAAAAGTGTACTGCTGCAGAATTTGAATCCTTAAAGTGTATTCATCAGGGAAGGATGAACACCAACATCATGCTCTGAAGAATTTTTAATAAATAATTCTCTGACACATGCTCAGACTTTTTATATCATCATTCAGGGAATGATCAAGTTAATAAGCAGTCCCACTTTTATTAATCTTACATGCATTCTGTCTGCTGGAATACTGTCACTTATATTTTGTCTTTTCTTGTTGTAGATTATGGAGATAGAAAGAATGTGTCCCAGGCTACATTTCATAGCAGGTCCTAAGTACATTCAGACAAGCATTTGTTTTGGTTTTTGTTGGTCTCACCTCTTAATCACTGTAAGAGAAAGAATCAAAGCCATAAAAAGCAAACAGGCATTGAAAAAGCTACAGGGAGCCTGGGATTCAAAAACCTGCTCGTGTGGCTGTAGAAATTTAAATCACTCTAAATGCCAATGGAATGAAACATGAACATGAAGTGGTGAAAGCAAATGCTACTGTTAAATAGGTACAGATTCACGCTGATAAGTAAAATTATATAAAGTTTTCAAAATTAATTAGCTGCCTCTACTTTATGTTTCTTTTCTCACAGACATTTTCATAGATTCATTGCTGCAGCTGGACATCATCCTAGGTCCCACAGTACAAAAATATGTTATCTTTTAACATAAGAATCATAAATCTTGCAAAGAAGGAAGCATAAATCCTATTAACTAGAAAAGCCCAAAAGATTTCAAAGTATCCAAGTTAATAGGTATTTCCTCACAACTTAGTGCACACAGAGTTTTTTCCCTCCAAAAGCCAGAGTAGCTGTCTCAGTGAAGATCATAATCTCTCATTTAGGAAGACTGTCTGAAAGTAATAAGGTCACATAAAGGCTCCCATGTTTCTTCTTCTCTAGGCTTCCAGTGTCATGCAATTTTAAAGGTGAATAAAACATAGCCCCTGCTGTCATACTTCACCTGTAGCATAACTAGCATAAATATTTTCTAGTGTCAATAGAAGCACTCCCAGAAGTGATTACAGTCTGCTTCATGGTTAGCTCTTTAATATTGAGCAGTCAAGCAGTAATCCAATGGCCCAGTCAAGCAGACTGCAGCTATCCATTGCAGCACTATGATGTCTGATGCAGAAATGAGCTTAAATCAGAATGCAAGATCAAAGTTCTCAGCATGACCCCTGCCCTTCCTGGACAAATCTTGCTTGCATTTTTCAAAACATAAGTCCTCCTAGTTGTTTGCAAGTTCCCCTTTATTTGGCAAGGTTTCAGAGGTACTATTTTCAAATGAGTAAAGCTCAATTCAGCTGTGATTCCTGTATAATAAATGTTTTGGGGGATTAAATATTCACTAAAGCTACAATCCAAAAGGAAAATGCCTATTGACTTCTGTTTTGTTACCTGACCTGAGTTTTCATTCTAAATTTGAGATAGCTCTAAGTTACTCCTGACTTCTGTTGTCTCCAGCAAGGAAGCAAGGCCTATCCAGGCCCCTGCTCCAAAAGAAAACTTCATTTCCTTGTAACTGATTCCAACAGATTGTATTCATTTCAGCTACATTTCCACTTTTTCTTACACTCTTTTCTTCCTACACTCCTTTTTCCACTTTTGATTATATCCACAGTTTATGCCAACATGTAAAAATACAGATTTGGATAGTCTGAGGATAACTGTTATACACATATTTTTGTCCAGAACTCTATCTTTCAAATACCTGTCACACAGGAGTCATATAGGATTATCTTGGGCTACTCCTCCAACACAGGAGGAATACTCAATCTCCTCCTCTTGGGTATTCATAGATTTTCGCTTCAGCCTGATACTAATCATAATCTCACTGTCATTAAGCTCATAGTCAGCCACAGACTTAAAAAAAAAAAAAAAAACCAAAAGCAAAACCAAAAACAAAAACAAAAAAAACCCAAGAAATATCCCCAAAAAAACAACAAAATAACCCCAAATCAAAAAAACCAAACACAACCCCCCCAAAAAATCAGAAACATCAACTCAGATGAATCGGTATCTGCTTCGCTTCTTCCAGCTGAAGTCACAGAATCACAGAATCATACAAGTTGGACCTGCTCCAGCACCTCAATCTCCTTCCTGAACTGAGGGGCCCAGAACTGGACACAGTACTCAAGGTGTGGCCTCACCAGCGCTGAGTACAGGGGCAGAATCCCTTCCCTGGACCTACTGGCTGCACTGTTCCTGGTACAGGCCAAGATGCCATTGGCCTTCTTGGCCACCTGGGCACACTGCTGGCTCATGTTCAGCTTCCTGTCAATCCAAACTCCCAGGTCCCTCTCTGTCTGGCTGCTCTCCAGCCACTCTGTGCCCAGCCTGGAGCTCCCCATGGGGTTGTTGTGGCCAAAGTGCAGGTCCCGGCACTTGGCCGTGTTGAACCTCATCCCGTTGGAATCAGCCCAACTCTCCAACCTATCCAGGTCCCTCTGCAGAGCCCTCCTGCCTTCCAGCTGATACACATTCTCCCCCAGCTTAGTGGGCCCAGATTAAACAGAACTGGGCCCAATACTGATCCCTGGGGGATACCACTGGTGAGTGGGTGATCAGACATTGGAATGGACTGCCCAGGGTAGTGGTGGAGTCACTGTCCATGGAGATGTTTAAGAGGACACTGGATGTGGCACTTTGTTCCGTGGTCTGGCTGATGTGGTGGTGTTAAGTCATAGGCTGAACTTGATGATCTCAGAGATCCTTTCCAGCCTCAATGAATCTGTGAATTAGAACTGGCAGAAAAAGCTTCAACTATTAATATCACCTATATATATATATATAGTAACAGTGTATTTAACATTACATGTTTCTCAAATGAAACTAATTCATTTTGATTTGCTTGTTTTTTAAACTCTTTCCATTCCTCCCCTGCTTTTGACTAGATACACTCTAAGCAGTGCTGGAGGCATAACCTTCTGTTAAAGCTGCTCAATATTTTCTGGTATACTATCTTGTTTTGAGATGCTCAGAACTTGGACCAAACTATGGTCATTCTATGATTCTGTGATTATGATCAAACCATTCTGTTTTGACCAACATTCCTTTCCACATTCGCTCAGACTAAACTAGTCCCAGTATGACTTTTTCTCTTTAAAAATCCAGACTCATCTTTCAGTATTTCTTTGGTGGAAAAGTACAGAAAAAAGAGTGAAAAATTAGGTGTGAGAATGGCATTAAATTAGCAAGAGGTATAAGAGTTCAAGCTTTAGACAAAAGAGTTGTTTTTTCTGGGGAACAAAAATATATTTGATCTAATAATTTTTTTAAAAAAACACTAACAAGTGTATGGACAAAGCAGATAAATTGAAGGTGAATATGCATTTGGACTGCTAGAATTCTTTAATTTCCGTATTCCTTTCCATCCTTTGATTAATGTGCATTTTAAAACACAGAAAACTACTTGATTTCCATTCTACCTTGTGTAGATTCGACATGACAATAATTCCGTAAGAACCTTTCTGCCTTTTATCTGTGTTCATCTGTTACCTGTTTTCATTGGATTGCATGTCTTTTTTGACATCCAGTGTGATCAGTGGGCTTAAGTTCTGGTCCTGCATGTGGATCCTTTAAAAAGGTAGGCTGTAATGAAACAGCTCTGCCAGATTCACGTAGACAGGGTAGGGTAGAGTGCCTTCCTCCCACTACAGACAAACTGTTTGGACCTGTATAAACTATCTTAAGTAGAAAGAATAGAATTCTAGGCACTCAGAGTAAGATGTTTGCCACCCACCTTTCAGATGCTATCATCTCTATAGACAAGAATGCTCAATGGGAGTATCAAGTTACTTGAAAGGAAACTATAAGTACAGAACTTTCTATCCTTTAAATATAGACCATTTCTATGGCAGAAAAGTCCATTTTACTGAAATAATTTTTCAGTCAGGAGAAAAGAAGGTGTCTATTTCAAAAGTACAATCAGAATGATGTATGTGCCATGAGGTATTTCTCTCTTGAGAAATATATTTTTTAATGTCTGTCAAAATCTTTCCACTTCTCTCAATTATTCTTGTGTAGATACAAATATATAAACCTTCACAGTTCCCATGTCCACATACCCACAGAGAAGTGTCTGCCTAGATTCCCAGGCATACTGTTTTGGTGAGCATAACATGCCCATTATGGATGTAACTACTGAAATACAGTATTGAACTCAGCAGGCAGGAAGTAATATGGTTTCTGCCACGGAATTATAGAAAACACTAGGAGGCACACTGTAGCAACAGTACACATTTACAGATGTCACTGCAGCAAGATTCATGCTAAACTGCTGGAGGCCTAGATGCTTAAAGTGAAATTGGCTGTCCCTTAAATGGTTTCTTCTAAAACAATTACTCGATTCTGGATAAGAAAAAAGAGGGGAGGGTGAGCATGTATCCTTTTTCCTTTTGCAACTGTGTGAACTAGAAGAGTTACAGCCAAAATTGAGTCAAGATAAATGATAAAGTCATTGTGCTTTTAACTGAATGCCAACAAATTTTCTTCTGCTAGTTTTTAGACAAGATTAATTTGCTACGACAATCTCTTTTGCACCTAAATACTGCTTTGGTCACCATCTAAAAGCTTTATAAATGATCGTTTGGGTTTGCAGCATAAGACAATTACCTAGGTGCAAATCAAAGCCTGCCAAAACACCAAGATATACAGCAGGCTACTATTTTCCTTTAAAACCCACATTTGCAGCATACGCATATAAATCAGGCATCTACCAACTTAAATTGCAAGTAGAGATATGCATTTTTCCCCTACTGCAAAAATATAGAGCATTTCAGCTGACGCATGCAGTTCCATCTTTTGTATATGAAATTTGTGCACCGATTTTAAATGTGTTATCCTACCAATAAGCTATATAAAGAATGTTCCTAGTCTGTGTAAATCAAAGCATATGTTTCAAATATATAATATCTATGATTAAGCTAGTGTGTAACTCCACGCCAAATTCATATGTTGTAGTATTTGTGCCAGTAATCTACTCAAAGCTAAATGCAACCAATTTATGAATGTATTTCTACATAAAGAGCTTTGAAGCTCTGAAGTATAATGAAAAGAACAAGGAAGAAGCCACAGTGCAACTAATGAAATAAACAACTGGACTCTCAAGAGAACAGGAAACACATACATTTTGCCACTAAATCCCAAAAAGTGTGACCGACATACAGATTTTGCAAGGGAAAAGAGGTGGTAAAACAGAAGACAGTAACTAAGATTCATGCGAAGAGTAAAATCTATGCAACTGGGGACTAATTATGCAGGGGAATTAATAAGTCTGTCACCAGTGCCTACTGAGAAACTGGAATAGCAAAATAACCAGAAGAATAAGGATGTAAAATGTGGTTCTGAAGCTGATGGAAGGTAGGGAAAATTCTATAATTATCCTTTATCTATAATTATCCTTAATTATCCTAATTAATCTTGATTGCCTTCCATGACGAACTGGCTGGCTCTGCAGACAAAGGGAAAGCAGTGTGTCATTTACCTTGACTTTAGTAAGGCTTTGGACACAGTTTCCCATAGTACCCTTGTAGGAATACTGAATGGGTACTGACAGGATGGGCAGACTTCAAGGAGAGAGAAAAACTGGATGGATCATTGCACTCAAAGGACTGTCATCAACAGTCTAACAGGCAGCCAGTTACCAGTTATTCTCCTCGGTGCTAAGCAAAAGGGGATGATGCTACTAAACACATTTGGGATAGGAACACCTAGTTCATAAACACCACCTGAGGGGAGGAGTTGATACACCAGAGGGGGGGAGCAGGGGACTCTGACAGATGGAAACAGGTGACCCATGAAGGTAGGAGAAAAAAAAAGGCAAAGGCAGAGTTCGGCCCCTGGGAAGACATTAACCCTAGGTAACAGGGAGGCTGGAGGTAACTGGTTAGAAATCTCTGCAGACAGCAGCATGGTGGACAGCAAGCGAATGTGAGGCAGCAGTGCACCCTTATGGCAGTGAAGGATAACAGCATGTTGGACAGCAAAATTTAGTCAGGAGGTAGGAATGATTATTTCCTTTTGTTTTGCCCTTGTGAAGCTCCATCCAAAACAGCGTCTAGCTTTGGATGCTCCCAGTAACAGTTGGCGACTACAGTGGTTAGAAGACTGCAGCACATTCAGAGACCAAAATAAATACATTTATCCTGCCTGGAGAAAAAAAGGCTAAGGGAGGGATCAGATCTTCAACTGCCTGGAAGTGTGCCATAGAGTAAAGACAGAGAAAGAACTGACAAGTAAAAGTACAAGAGACAGTTGTCACAAGCTGTAGCCAAGGAAATTTGCCTCAACCAAGGGAAAACTATGTTTATGGTGAGAGTAATTAAGAAGGGTTCCCACAGAATTTTCAGGATTTCCATCCTTGAAAATTTGTCACACTTATTTCAACATGGTTCTGACCACACTTGGAAATAGAGCCTGCTTCGAGTAGGATTATATGACCTCCAGACATCCCTTCCGAACAAAAGAATTCAATGAGACTATGGTTTGGGTGGATATTAAAAGAAGTGGGATCTGAAGTGACTTTGAGGGGAATATTTTATTTCTAGCAAAACAGCAAAAAAGGAAAGTGAGTATGGAGAATTATGACTTGCGTTACAAAGAAAATTTGAGGACTCTACCATGAGGGTGATAACTTGCCTGTTGATTCACACTAATGTGAGGAAAAGGAGCATTTTCCTAGTGATTTGTATATTTGTGATTAGTTATGAGCTGGGACAGTCACACTAACACCTAAATAATCAGTGATTTTAAATGCAACACCCAAAGAGCAACAGTTGTTCTGAAAATTAATTAGCCCAGTAAGTCTAGTCAGAGTCTACAGGAATTCTTCAGATATCAATTTTCCTTCTAAAGGTCTGAATCTGAAGAGAAACTTTGAGAGACTTGATGGCACATAAGGTAATATGTATCCCCCAAAGTAATAATGTTGAAGAAAGATTTTTTTCTAATAAATCTTTTTTGAGTGCAAGTCTGTCTAACAATCTTGACAGATGATTTGATCAAAGAAAGAAAGAAGCCTTTCTGAGATGATCTGACATACAGATTTTCTTTTATGTATGTGCCCCTTTCTCTAAAGATAGTAACTGAGCTGTTATATTTGAATTTTTTAAATACTTAGTTTATTTTACCTAGCATTTCTTGGCTACAGGGGGAATTGTGGGGAACTGGCAAGCAAGACATTTCACACATATGATGGTAGATTACTGCCTATTCCACCAAGGTTAATTCTAAAGATACTAAGACTTTCATATGTATTCACAGAGGAAGTGCCAAAGCACTGAGCAGCCTTGACAGAGGCTTTTGGTCATGCCAGATGATATGATGAGGTCCCTGAAGGGTCCGAGCCCTGAAGGTCTATCCGTGACTGAAACAGGAAGAGGTGTCTCATCAGACAGATTCTGCTAAATCCCTGGACTACTGAGATTCTACAGTCAATGTAGGCACATCTTATGAGACAACATGGAAATTAAGAATTTTTCTAGGAGAGAATTCATACCAGTTTTTGGTACAGAGAGAAAAGAAAAGCTGGGTAAACAAGACTGCAGTAATGGATAAGAAGGCATAGAAGGCAAGAAGATTAATAAGAAAACAAAAAACCTCCCCTTCCCCAGTTAAACAAAAACAAAACAAAAAGAGCAACAATGTGAAAATAAATGACAGTAGAAGTCAATATAGATAATGAAAGTTACTGTACTTAATTCACATATGAAAATGGATTAATTCTGAGAGAAACAATTTAAATGTTGCTAGATTAATGCAAAAAGCCTGGACAACAAACAGGAGAAAATAGAGCCACTCACTAGTACAGAGCACCAAACTGCTGTAACAGCAATAAAAGAAAAATAGAGGAATAGCTTTCTTGATGGAGAGTAAGTAGTGCTTTTCTTCAGAAAACCACAAATAGACATAAAGACAGTGTAGTGCCTCTGCACATTAGAAGTGTAATAGAGAATGAATTTAAAAAAAAAAAAGTAATAGCATAGATAAAGTGGAGCTGGTTTATATAAAAAAATATTTTAAGGGAAGACTAGTATAAGGACAGATGTTTGTAAAACCCCTCAATCAGATTTACATTCAGATGGACACTTCATTTCATTAATATAGAGAATAAAATGTACATGGAATTATGTCAATAAAATAAAAGGCCCAGATATTTCTGCATATCCTACTTGACAAGTTTCTGCAGCAACAAGATTTAGAGTAAAAAATGTTAGGTCATCTTTGATTTGTCAATGAAGAATTAATTGTACAAAATATTATTGAAAGCAGTCATCATAGCTGCATTAAATGATGTTAAAAATGTACACAAAAATTACATTTGTAACTGAAGCTTCCACCTTCAGAAGCTTGACCAAGAAATTTTGGGAGCTACCAGATTAATTCTGGTTTTCTGGAAGGATCAAGGAATTTTCCTCTATGCCTATGCCTTCCAGAACCAGTAGTATAAAACTATTTTTGACTTGTATCGGTAGTGATGTAAAAATCTTGTGGGAAAGCCTCTGCTTCAAAGGAATAAATTGGTGTCAAGAAAAATATTGAGGGTTCACCAAAGAATTATGTAAAAACTTTACCATCCTTTGGAGCTATCAGGATCCCATTTTCCGTAACTGAGTAAAACTATCAACCAGGGAAGGTGAAATGGTGACTGCTTTATGTTCTGCCTTGATAACCTCTGTGCTGAGAAGGCTGCCTTGTATGCAGAAGCTTCTACTAAAGAAAGATGAGAATATCTACTCATCTGCAACTACCTGAAAGGAGGTTGTAGGGAGGTGGGTGCTGGCCTCTTCTCTCAAGTGAACAATGATAGAACTAGAGAAAATGGCCTGAAGTTGCATCAGGGGACATTTTGGACTAGATATGAGGAAGAATTCCTTTACTGAGAGAGCGGTTAGGCATTGGAATGGGCTGCCCAGGGAGGTGGTGGAATCATCATCCTCGGGATATTTAAAAACCGTGTAGATGAGGCACTTCAGGACATGCTGTAGTGGGGGACACAGATATTGATATATACTTTTTATGGGGCGTGATGTTGGCATTTGGACAGGGTGATCTTTTCCAACTGTGACAATTCTGTGGTTAGTGAAGCGTGATGAGTGAGACTGTTCGGGATGTTTCCCTGGGTTGAGCCTGTGGAGGTGCAGGGCAAGGGGTGGGATGAGCTTCATTTACCACCCAGGTGGTAGTTGTCCCTGTGAGTACATCACATGGTTGTGCCCAACTTCCCAGCCCTCCAAAGTTTGTTCTGTACACAGGAAAGGTGCAGTTAGGACTGATGACATTTAAGTGTTTATGCTAGAAACAAAGAATGGGTTGGGTTGGAAGGGACCTGAAAGACCCTATCATTCCAAGCTCCATGCCATGGGCATTCATATCTGTGGGTTTTGCCTTGCAGAGAGGATAACACCTCAGCATCAGAAGACATCCTGAAAATCAAAGAATTTTTGGTCCCAAATGCCCTTGATTTGGGCATTTAACTGCTGGTGTCTAAGTTACTTTTATTACTAGTTTGACTGAATAAACTTGGGCTGCTTAAATGTCACTAGATAAAACACTTTCTGAAGGGAAAGTGCTAATGTTGCTTCTGATCAAATCAGTGCTTTTTCCCTATAATTTAGAATTAATAGCTCAATATATACAGCCAGATTAAAAACGCTAGAACTTTCCAAATATATTTCCACTTCTGCCAATTCAGCTGTGTTACAGTGGAAGATTAACTACTAGGAGCTCAGGAATCTGACTGCATCAGTTTTGTATATTCATCTGCATTGGCATTTATTTGTTTGTTTGCTATAACTTCTGTACCTCAGGTTATGCCTCAGAAAACCTTCAGTCCCATCATGGGAAAATGGCTAGAAACTAAGCAGTAAAACTGTCCTTTTTTATCCCTTCATCAGTTTGGTTTATACTTCAAGAGCCTGCAGCCAACACTTTTGCAATGGGTATCAGTGGGAACTTCTCTCATCCATGTTTCTTCTCCCTTTTTGCAGCACATTCATTTTTTTCTTTCTCCCCTTTGATGATCATTTTATGTTTGAGTGAACAAAAGCAGTTAAGTCAAGTGCTGAGCAAGTAAACTGCTCTCAGCATCATGGTCCTTACGCAATGCTTGTCAGACTTCAGTGTCCTTTGATGTTAGGTGCTCTGTCTTTTAGTCCAATTTGAAACGGGTCACTTTCTCTGGTGGACCTTAAGAACCAAAAGCAAAATTCACCTAAACTTTTGATTCAACTGCTCTGCAACAGTTGGTATGAATGTGACCTACTGAAATCTCTAAACAGCCTAGGAAAGGGAGTTGTAAGGGCAATCACATTTTCAAACAGAGAAGTGAGCATTGCCTTTTGTTTTGCTTTGTTTCACCATCTGCACAACACTAATTGAAAAGGTACATAAGGACATACATCTTGAAAACATTTCTCTCACTAATTATGGATTTACAATAATAAGCATTTTGCATACTGTAAAAGAACAAGCAAGAATATACGTTTTTATAATATCTACTTTAAAGCCACACTATTTGTGAAAAAACAATCCTGACAGCTCTTTGCAGCATCAAAACCAACAACTGGGTTACATAACCTTATTCTCTGTGATATGCAAATTCCTTGGCTTGAGGAACAAACATTGTGAAAGAAATTGTGCTGGTATTAGTCTGGTCTGAGTAGAAGGCTGGATAATACTGCAAATATCTGCTCTGTTCTCTGTGTTCAAGTTTGGGGATCAGAGGCAATGGATGCAAGTCATTAATCACATCATTGTAGGGTTCTTTCATTGTTTCACGAGGAAACATCAAGCTGCATGGCTGGCAGACTTGCCCTTTCTGTCAGTTAGAAAATGATAAAAGTGTTTCTTAAAATAATCTTAGTCTAATACTATGACTTTCATGCACAATATAAAATTGTCAGGTCTCTACCATACTTCAAAGAATATGATTAGCAATGAGTACACTTTTTTTCTTTTTGCTCTCATTTTGCAGAGACACTTGAAAATAGTAATTCTATTGAATGCTATTTCTACTTGGTTCGTTTGGTTTTTTTCTTTATGAACTGCTAAAGTATTTAATCATCTAGTTAAAGGCAGCAATCATCTACCTAAACCAGGAAATAATTCAAGTAATGAGATATGCAAAGCAGACACACGCACACAAAAAAAAAACCCTACAGTCCCACAAGACTCTGTTTCTGAACTGGCAAGAAATAATGAATCTTTATGTCTGCAGTGATAAAGCAGGACTCCTCACTCTTCAGTATCTCCATCTTCAGTTAGATTGCTTGCAGATCCACTGAAATTAGATGTCAGTGTAAATTATGGTGTAGGCAGAGTTACTAGCCAAGGCTATGAAGGGTAGACATATAAAAACAAGGTGCTACTGAAGGTAATTGCTTCTGATCTTAAAGTTCCTAAGTGACAAAATTGGTGCTGATGTGGCATTTGCATCAGAGGCTCCCTTTTAATTGACACTGACTAGATGCAGGACTTGCTTTTTTTTCCTATAGGTTTTTTTTTTTCTTCTTAATTCTTAAAATCCAACCTGTAAAAGAGTGGCAGACTGTGGAACATAGTTCAGCTTAGCAAGAAAAGGATATTTGCTTTTTCCCAAGACTCAGGGAGAGTCTTGTCAAAAGCATGCGTGTGTTTGCATGTGTGCATGCATATATGTCCATGTCTGTATGTGTGTGTGTGCAAGTGTTTTATACAGAGAAGGGAAAAGTGAAATTTTAAATTCAAAAGCAGAGCAGTTGTGAAAAGGAAAAAAAAAAAAAAAAAAAAAAAAAAAAAAAAAAAAAAAAAAAAAAAAAAAAAAAAAAAAAAGAAGAAAAGAAAAGGAAAAAAAAATAAAGAAGATGGCTATACTTACCACTCCAATGCCTAACCCTCAGACAAACCATTGTATGGTGGGGTGCTCAGCTCGACTTAGCTCCCCGAGCTCCCTGTATCACCTGTAAATAGGAACTCTAACAACACATTAAAGCCATCAAGTCAAAGAAAGCACCACCTGAGCTAGGAGGAAGTGATAAGGAAACAGCAAAAGCTAAGCTTCATCTATTTAATGCTTTTAAGCACTTTAGGCCAGAAAGATCAAGACACCAGGCTTTTCAGCTTTCTGAACTGATAGAACTTTATACTCCATACACAGTCTCTTTTGACTGAGAGAAACCATACAGGTCTGCCCCGAATGTTCCTCCAGGCTGAATTCACCCAGTGCTTTCCTGAAAGTGTTTCAGCCCAGGTCTGGTCATGAAAAATTGGACCCATAAGCCCAGCTCACTTCTGTCACCACAGCTATGTTCGCTTGGGAGCCACACCACCTCCTTAGTTCCACAAGCACTTCACTTTTCTCACACCCAAGCCAGTTCCCAGGAGCATTCTGCTTCCCAACAAGCAACCACAGCTGCAGCCTCTGGCCTTGTCTTCCCACCCTATACAGCCACCACACACTTCAGAGTGAAGCACCTGAGATAACTCTCTGATGATTTCTGTTAGGCAGCCCTTAATGCTACATGAAAACTGCAGCGTGACTCACTGAGGGGCTGATGGCAAAGTGTATTATCTGCTGATGAGGAGTAGGCAGGGCTGTTTGGCCAAAAAAAAGAAAACTACAGAAAGTTTAGGGACAGTTCTGAACTATGATGAATATAAGCAACTTCCAAGGCAACAAAAATCTACTCCTGTGAGCACAGTTACCTCTGTATAAAGTCAGGACTTTATAATCTTATATTGATTCTGTATATATATCCTAGAGAAATACTGTTAAATTGCCCCTATTTTTGACATATTAACAAACTGAGTTTACCACACATTTTTTCCACAACAATTTTTTTCCTTCTGAGAAGCAAATAATAAGGCTTCCAAAACATCACATTTAGTAGCTTAAGCTGAAGAACTGCCAGCACCTACACAGTTTTCCTTAAGGTTTCACTGAGACAAAAAAAAAAAACAAAACCCCAGCCTTTTCTACTTTCACACTTTCTGTCATTATCCATTCTCATTGATATGCTCACATAATAATTGACTAGCAGAAAATTTACAGGATCCTACGTGTATTTTAGCAAATCCATACTGTTGAAGAGCTGTTGTGATCATGTAATTCAAGAACAGAAAAAGAAAACTGGCACTGCTGCATTTCAGTCAACCCTTCACTGTACATCCAAATGATCATGTTCACTATTTAAAACACACAAAGAAAAATATAGGATAATTCTCTCACAGGCTGTGAATGTATGCATGCCTTGTGTTCTCAGATCTGCAGTAGATGTATGGTAAAGATATTAACAACAAAAGTGATTCCAAACATAGCTTTTTAATGCTAACTACTAGTAGAATTCTCTTGCTGTAATTGGGTGCAGGCATCATTATAGTTGGACCCAAACTCAACCATCCTCATGTCTTATCTTTAGAGATCATATATCATTTTCATCTTCCATCTCTCCTCCCCTTGCCACCCACTCTCAGGAATCTATTCAAGTGGTGTAAGCACATTTGCATTTTAAAAACTGAAAACTAAGTGATATAGAAGGCACAGTGAAAAACTGTTTCTAAAGATTATCCAAAGCTCTTGACAATAGCTAATCACTTAGTGTTCAGACACTGCTACTTAGCACACCCAGTGTATTGGCTTTCTTGATAGCTCCCCCCCCCATCCCTCCCCTGCAACTGTTTGTTCTCTTTTACTGTTGTGCCTTGTGATATGTCAAGATCATAAGCTCTTTACAGCAGAGATGGTTTTATTATGCACATGGATGGTGCCTAGAATAATAGGGTCTTGAACCCTATTTGGGATCCTTAGATGTTACTGCAATAAAGAACAATTATTATTATAATAAAATGAATTGGGTTGGCATAGTATAAATGCATGGAAAGGAAGCAGTTAGAAAGACAGACCCTTTGCCACTGACAGAAGTAGAAGGTTTGTATAGCCATTTTTTTGAGTTGATGCCTTGCTGTTTTCCCCTTCAGAATACATATATATAAGCTACTTACTTGTTTGTATTCTGAAAACAAAGCTGGTTCCACAAAGATGGAAGAACCCCACCTTGATGTGGCTATCAGATAAGCCAGGAGAGTATGCAGTTTCCTGTATTAATTTTATTTTTATGTCTTCTGAGTTGTTCTATTATGTCTTCTTTTTTCCATTTCACATTGAAATAATGTCTTTCCTTTAAGTGCCTTAGCTGTAATAGAAGCATGTCATGATAAAACTATTAGGAAAGAAAATACAAAAATCTGTAAAGTAACCTTCAAAGCCACCATAAAATCACAACAAAGGAATTAGAATTTAAAACATCAAAGTATCCAGAGTACTTTAATCGCCGAAATGGAGGGTATGAAGGAAGAAAGGAGGGGCTGCATTTCCTGAGTTGCTATATTTTTACGACTTAAAGATCTGTGTACTCCAGCAACAACCTAAGCATAAAGCAACTGCATTTTACAGTACACAAATAAATGTAAATAGGACATGTAATTTTTATTTCTTTCTGTCTTTTAACCATTCTTTCCCTTAGCATGACTTACAATGCTCATCTAAAGGCAGAAGAGCCTGTGCATGCCTCCATTCTTTCTGAGCTATTGTGATTTGCCTCTATTTTCTTGTTTAAAGCAGACCGTGCAATTTGCTACCTAAGGTGATTCAAGAGCAGTGTGGAAGACTGAACACTCAGTGACCTTAGCTCAGTGCCCTCTCACAGCAACGAATAATGCAGTTCCTTCCAATTGTCACAAGAAGGCAATCACATTAAAACCTTAATCTTGCTCAAAAATTCTCCCTGGATAAAAGCATATAATTTGTACACTCCAATGTACCTAGCTGTCAGACATGGATTTGTTACCTTCACCTAGGACCACTTTCCTATTCTGCTGTTTCTGTATCTTGCTTTAGTGATTAGAATTATTTTCATCATCTGCTTCTATTTTCAGCTTCAAAACTCCTGTCTGACATTTATCTAAAAAGCAGGATTCTAGCAAGAAAATGTAGCCAAAGCCAGAACTCAGTTTCCTTTGGGAACTCCATCTCCAAAACATGATTTTTTTTCCCCTGCCTACAGCATTTCAATTATATTAGACACTCTAAAGCACTGCTGTAATGTCTGTAAAAGTATTTTCTTGGTGAAAAGGGATAAATAAACATGCATAGAGAACACCTTCCATGTTTTTCAGGCAGTGGGAAGACTTAAAAATCTCAACCTCAAGCAAAATTTAATTCTAACTGGAGTGAAAGTTTCATCATAATATGTATTGCTCAGCAGTGAGAAGCTCCCCTACCCTATATATTGGACTTTTTTTTGATTTTTCAGTACAAAGTATTCACAAACCACATGCCTGGCTTAAAATATCTCTCTCAGTTTGTATTTATTTTAATTTCTTTTTGATAGGTCACAATTTGGAATTCATCTTCATAATCACAATAGTTAAAAACTTAAGTGACATCTACTGTACTTGTTTGCAGAATGCAATACTACAAGCAAAATTTTAAAAGTCAAGAGTCATGTGATTAAATCTACAGTTTCAGATAAAAATAGTCTAGTGGAAATTCAGGTGGACATCTCGTTTATCTGATGCCATGGCATCTCATAGACTTTTGACTCATCAGTTCTTAAAGATTTCCACCTTTGCAGACCCATACCCTCCCCAGAAAATCCACTTCAGCTCTTCAATACTTCTACCATTAGAAGGGTTTTTCTAAAATCCAGCCTGCATTTGCCTTGATACAAGCTCATAGCTCTTCTCTCATTCACCAAGATTATTCTTGCCCTTCTTGAAACAGCCTTGAACTCACTTCACCTTGGCAGAACTGCTCATAGATTGAAGCTACTTTTGTGATGCTGAACTGTAGCATTTTCTGGTGGTTACCTTGCTTTCCAGTGACCCCCTAAATCCCAGATTTCCACAGTAATGCATCTTTGCCAGGAAGTCTTTGTACTAACATTAAACCAGCAACATCACAAACCCAGTACCCTTCCCTCTTAGTTCATAAGTTTTTTGGGGTGGAGGGAGAATTTCTGCTAAAGGAATTCAAGGAAAAGGATCTAGCAGTAAATCATTCAGGACCTGTTAAATTCAGGGGCAAATAATGCCACCAATTATATTATGAAAATGCACTCCCTGATTAATCCACAGTAAGTTTTAAAATAAAGCATTGAACCAAGATTGTGAGAAAACTGCACCCAAGGGGGCCTAAGGAGCTCTCTCTCCTCATTGCCTATCTGAAAAGGGGAGAAAAGCCCTGCAAAATATGTCTGTACCAAGTGCACAGCAGGGCTGGGGGAGAAGAGAAGTGTCATCACACATGTTAGACCAAGGCAGAGGAGCTAGAAAAGTTCCTCCATTTTTTCTTACCAATGAGGTTCTCAGGAATTATTTTCCAGAGCTAGCTCAACACTTTAGAGCAGATTAAATGAAGATGAATTTCACTTGAAGACTAGGTAAAAAGGAAATACTTTTGTTCTTGTCACAGTGTGGGGAAGAAGGAGGGCAGCAAACTTTGATTCTGCAATGGAGATGGAGATAACACTGTGAGGAAGACAGATGGAGAAGTGATTGAGCAAGAACCCCAGTACTAGGCAATGGAGACAAGGAAGGACCAAGAAGAACTCCAAGAGGCAGTATACAGTTTCAGGTAGCCTGGATGAGGGCAGAGATCTTTCTCTTCCCCATTTCTTGCCTCAGAACTCACCAGCCAGGCTCACTTCAGCCTCTGAGACTTTCTTTCCCAGCTTAGAAGTCTCTTGGGAACACCATCACTGCAGGGGATGAGATTTTCCTCCCATTCTCCAGGAACCAGGTCCACTTTCCACCCCACAAAAACCATCCCTACTGCATCTGAACTCCCCAAACTACCTACCACACCATGTATTCTTAAGAAAATAATATAAGCCAACCTAGGAATGCGATATTCTGCAAGTACTAAAATGAGATCTCTGCAAAATGAGATCAATGCAACATTCACGCTCATTTCCATTAGGCTGAAGACTGCCCTCCTTCACATACATTGATTTGAGATATAATCAACAAAAAAACCCTCACAAGTCACACACAATTACAAATTAGGCTTTAGGACTGCACCATATGCACCACTGACTGCTGGATATGGTAGCCACAACTGGTCTCTGCCACCAAGTTCAAAGGCTGTCTTCTTTTTGGTGGTATGGATGTGGTTTTGAACATTGAACTGGGGTAAATAGTCAGCTGTATGAGCAGAAAAGAGTTTGACAACCTTAAACAATGTAAGCCTGAACTCCAGTCTGGTCCTCACCTCCCCTAACGCAGTCACACACCATGAGGCTTCTCATTAATCCCAATCATTTTCAATCAGGCCATGGCAGTCTTGAGTTATACAATGTAACTTCTAATTGCTTTAAGAGTTGTTTCATATTGCTGGCAATACTCAGCAATATTAATTACCACAATTTCCTAGGTTTTAATGGTTTTCTGCTTAGTTGTTGTTTTTTTTTTTTCTGGCATTAGGTCATTTAATTTTCTTTAACTGTTTATTGTTTGCAATAAGGGAGCGAGTTTTAAACTGTCAAGGAAACATTCAACTTTTCTAGAATTCCTCTCAAATGAGTGGAAATTGAAAGGCTGGTAAGCCTGAGAATTGTCAAATCAGGAAAAGCTTTTACTGTCTTACTTTAAATGGCAGCAGGGCAGGTGTTCTATGCTGGGAAAATGTCTTTGAAGTTGACATAAGGTTATACACCATTCTCTTCTGATAAGAAAAAAGCAGATTCTGAACTCATTGGCTTACCTGTGAAAAAGTGCCTGTCTGAACAGTCTTATGGGGCACCTATATGCTGGTGGCCTTGGGTCAGCACAGGGCCTGGTCGACCTCAATCCAGCTTAACCTCTTCTTTTACCTGTTTAAGAGGAACTAACATGGCACATAATCCTTATTTTGGCACTTGCAGAAAACGGCATTTCTAACTTGGCTTATATTAGTTTAGTCTCACAGACTCTTCTTGAATTTGAACCTTTTAATGAAAATCTGACTGCTCTTTTACTTCTGTTTTTAGTTGGTTTTGTTTGGTTTCAAGCTCATTAATTTACTGCAATTTCTTACATCTTGAATGCAAACTTTGTATTGCACACCAAGTGGTTAATCATACCCACTTAAGCAGCTATCATCCATCAATACCATTTAGCAAAGTCTTCCTTATCCTCACAAAACCCCATGTTTATAACAATCCACTGCCGCTCCTTGAGCAGCAAGAAATTGGTACACACAGTACTGTCTGAAGTTCTACACTGGTTAGGCAAAAATGAGTAGAGAAGACAGTAAGTGCCTAGTACAACTAAGTTCAGCAGTAACAAGACCATTAATCTACTTTCCTTTTTATTTATTACATTAACGTCTCTACATAAATCTCCCAAGACAAGATATTATAAATTGGTTTTTGAAGGCAGATTTGTCTCAAGGCTAAAGACACCAGAGCTTAATATTCCTTACTTACCCACGATAAGGATTATAAACAACACTGACACTGACTGTACCCTTCCACACTTCTCCATAGACACAGAAATAGTAATGTTCCAATACTTCCCTCTCCTCTCAGAACTGAGGAAAAGATTAATCACTGAAAAAGGTACAAGAAACAAAAGCTGCCTGAAGGATTTGAACTAAAATTAAAGATTTAGCTCAGACTTAATCACCAGTGCTACTGCCACAGTTCTTCACACTGACATGTTACACTGGAAAGTAAAAGTACTGACTGATAAAAATATATGGAGAATTTCAGGGTGGAACTTAGGCTAAATTCCAGTTATAATTTTGTTTCTGATAGACAACACATGATTGTGAATGTACTTCTTAATTTTTTAAAAGTACTTTATGCTGACGTTAAAGGAATTTAAAAAGCTTGGATTTAATGTGTTTTTCAATTCTCCCTGTCAATGGAAAATTCATTGCTAAGTCTAGCTGCATCAGGTTGATAAAAAGCACAAGCATACATCTTGTGAGAGGCATCTAAGCATACGTTTGCCACAGCTGGATAAAAATATGGTACGTAGACCTGGCTATTCTTTTAGTTCAATAAATATTCATTTAAAGCGAAATTGAATATAGTTACATTATCATTTGAATATCCAATGGTATTCAATGCCAGCACTCATTCTGCTTTCAGAAACAGTACTGAACTCCTAAAAAGAGGTTGATGTCCCTTGAAGGAACTACATTGAAAGGAATTATGAGTCTAGAGTTATTATTAGTGGTCTGATGGTTTTTGCCTTGTGACAATATAATATTTTTCCTCATACACTTTTCCTCTGGTATTCTACCAGAAACTAACTTCTCTAGAGACATCTGAAAAATATTTTTGAGCTATGATTTCTTCATATTTTTGGTATCTTTGAAAATTCATATCTATGAATATTCATATTTTATCTGTGTAAAAACTACTAAGGGGACAGAGTAGGGCAAAGCAACATCCGCTACTTCACTCACCTCTAGGTTGCCTCATAAAAAATAATGGCTTTTGTAGGACACAGAATTCACCATGTTGTGTTTCCTGCTTTGCTTTCCTCT
Source organism: Florisuga fusca (assembly GCA_038090715.1). Classification (NCBI taxonomy): domain Eukaryota; kingdom Metazoa; phylum Chordata; class Aves; order Apodiformes; family Trochilidae; genus Florisuga; species Florisuga fusca. Next base: position 56,497,739 of record JAAWXA010000001.1, on the reverse strand, counting down.
CTCTAAATCCTAAGTACAGAATACAGCAGGTGCCACTCAGGAGTCCTTATACCACCACAGGACTCAGAATAACATTCAAAACATTTGGAGATATAAAAGATGCTACAATGATAAAAGCATACATAAATATTCACCATTGCCTTAGTTTTCTAAAATTTAGAGATAATCCTTGTATGGCTCTCCCTGTCTACCCTTTGGCAGCTTAGGTTTTTCAGCCAGGCAAACAAAAAAGCCCAAACCAATTTTTGGAAGCTCATCACATAAGAGATCAGAGCACATATGAATCTACATAATGGGAAGAATAAAATATTCCCCACCATGCAAAGCCCAGGAAGGAGCTAAGGAAGGCTTTGCAGAACAGTGCAGAGACATGATACTGTGAGATGACCTCCTGATGAGCTGCTGTGTAGAAGGGGGCTGGATTTAGGGCTACCATATTTGTGAAATGAGACTGCACCACAGTCATTGCCAGGATATGAAAGAACTACGTAGTATTGAAATCTGGTAAGGCAAAAGAAATTATTGGAAAGTTTTTGAAGACTTCACAAGCCTACACAGGTATCTGCACCTTGGCTAGCTATTTTAAAATCAACCAAGTGAATTTTCATGTTTTATTATTTGCTATAGTATAGATAATATCTTCAGATATGTTTTGAGGCCCATACAGAATTTCCAGGACTTGAAAGAGGACAGGTGTTGATATTGAGTGTCCAAGTACTAAAGAAATGAGATGAATCAGTATCAACATCTTATTCCTTCCTTAGTCTTTCCTCCCTGTCTCCTCACAGGCTTTTCTAAAAAGTTTCTTAGGAGGTTCTCAAACAATTTTGGCACCTCTGCTGCTGACTTACTCATAGTAATACCTCTCACTATCCCTTTCTTTGTCCTGGGACCATTTTAGCTGGAGATGCTGGCTGGACACCTGCTTGCAAGCAGCAAGATGCTTCTTGCTCTCCTGCTGCAAAGCAAAAAGTGTTTTGTCCCTGACAGTGCCAAAATCATTACTCCAGGCATTGCTCATCTTAGTACACATCTCCATGTGTACATTAAGGGCTTTAAATAAATCTGCTTTTTTAATGCACCAACATGGTAGGTTCTTCCAAAGCCCTTTCCAGAACTTTTCCATATGGCCACTTTCCAAGAATGCCTAAGAAATGTGTCCAGACTTTTTCCTAAGGAATTCAGCTTCTCTTTCCTTCAGGAATATTCTACAGAGACACCTCCAATCAGTAAATACTGGTTAAATGAGAAAATGCCAGCAGATGGTGCTCAGGAGTATGAATCAATGTTATTTTGCATATTAAATGGTTTCTATCCTGCCATTTTATGCAGTTTTCTGTCTCAAGAACCATACCCTAATGCTACTTTGACTATGGGCTTATCCAGAAACAGACATGAGGCATATGTTGTCTAAAAGGGCTCCTCCCACCTCCAAACAGCCCATGTTCAGGCATAATAAAGGCACAGCTTCACTGGAGTAAACTTACTGGTAATTTTCTTTAAAAATTTTAATCTTAAAATGCTTTGGAACTGAATGCTATTATTTTCTTTGTAGGGAGAGGGGACACTGATATTCACAGAGTCTGAATGAACCCAACATCAGCAGTTCCTACCTCTACTGCACTTCTGGCTTCCTACAGTTTCACCATACCAAGTAGACGTAAATATTCTGAAAGGCATCTGACCAAGAGCAGATTTTCTGTTTTTCCTCATGACACCCTTCACACACATAAACACCTGAGTGTGTGGCTACATAGAGTGTCATCTTTTGAAACTAATAAAAGCCAGTCACTGAGAAAATGTACTAACATACATCAAAGGCAGAGCTGTTCAAGAACTGTGAAGCTCACCATGAGCTGCAGTATACAGTGAAAAAACCCTCACCCAGCAGAACTCATGAACCATATAATCTAGCATGTGAAAGCTGCAAATACCAGATTTTGAACAAAATGGTCTTTCACAAGGCAAGTCTGAGCCTGAACACTTCTAAAAAAAAAAAAAAAACAAACAAAACAAAAAAACATAAACTACAATCATCAGCCAGTCTAAAAATCTGGGAAGAGCAAACATGTCAAGCAATAAATTTTCTGACTTCTTTTGTCTATACTGTGGCCTTTAATGGAAACACCATCTGCAGGTCCAGACCATCTTAGAAAAAACGCTGAAACAGTGAAACAACAAACTTATGATGTTTGGCTGGTATTATTAATTTATTACATTTGATTACTGGATACTACCTTTGCACTAGGCATCACTTTGTGACATTTTTCCAATCTGCAGAGTTTATGCAATTAGAAGCTGGAAATCAAATAAAACAAGGACCAACATTAAGAGACCCCATGACAGTTTAAAAGACCCTATCTACAAGTACCTGGGAAGAGAGCAGGAAAGATGTATCTCCTGCTTAATAACTTCCAGAATTTGTAAGAAATTATTCCTTTGGACATCAGTGATAAGTCACAGCTGCTCTATGCAATCTTGAGAAACCAAACAGATGGGCAGTTCCCTGTGGATGCCTGCCCCCCCGATAGAAGACTGCAGGCTCATTTAACCCCTGTCAGTACCAATCCTGAAGGAGCTCTCATGTCTTTCTTTCAGCCCTCTTTCCAATCCTGATCAGAATAGTATGTATAAGTCGCATGAAAATCTTGAACAGCATTTACTTTTGATTAGATTTCCAGTTGAGAAACTGGTGGGGCCAGCAAAAGACAAGGAGCTGTCAGTGCTCCTAAATTCTATCATCCACTGTAACGCAAATTTCCGGCGGCATTACTTTGCTGTTGTGTTTTATACAGGTACCTTTCACACTTCAGAATGGTGAAGCAGATCAAACCATAAAAGCAAGCCTTTTGACAGGCATATGCCAAATGGTATAAATGGTAACCATTCTCTCAAATGCAAGCTGTAGTGGTTATACAGTTACTCTCTGTAAACAGACACTGGGAACATCCCAACAAACTCTGGTAGTATCTGAAATCTTAAAAAATTCATCTTCACAAGTCTTTCCCTACAACCACCTGAGGAATCACCTAAGGTGATGCACAAGATGTTTTTGACTCTCTTTTGCACTGTGGTCTCCTGCACTCACAAAATGTGATAAAACACTTCATACTATTTAACTTCATCAGCATTTATAAAAGCACACTTGCATTTACTGTGACATTAACAAAAGAGATTTCTGTTTCAGATAATTCCTTGCTCCACAGAAAAGAATCCATCTCAGCCACCACAGCCAAACTCATTTTGATGTCCTGGATGAGTAAATTCAAAGGAAAATTCACAGAACCAGCAGAACATGCAGTCTCAGTAGTGCAGTTTCTCAGTGCAGAGACCTTTAGATTCAATCAGTGCACATTTCCAATGCATTTTTAGAAATACAATTGTCCTTTATTAAACATCAGAGGTAGTGATTAACAATTTTAATGGCATAATTTACATGTTTACCAGTATTTCATGTGTATGCTATTATAATGATTTAAGAACCACTGTTAACATGTCAGCAATAATAATAATATACTGTTCTGCTGGTGCATAACAACGATATTGGCACAGATAACAGCTACCTTTTCAGTTGTGCCATAAGCTGACATCTAGTAAGAACAGATGCCATCTCCTAAACACTTCCATATTTGCAGACACAGAGCTCAGATGCTTTGGATCCAGACATTTCACAGTACCTTGCAGACTCATGAAACACAAACCTAAATTGCCTACATACACTTCATACACTGAAGCTGGACTCCAAGCATATAAGGGGTACTGCAAAAGTAAATGAACTTTAAGCTCTCCCTACCCCCAGTAATGAGCTCTCCTTAGCTGCTTGTGTGCTGGCTAATGGTGATGAACATATGGTGAGCAGAAGACATTTGTAAATCCAAGTGACTTTGTAGCCACTTAGCACCCCCTAGGCCACATTCTCTTGACTGTCTACATGGTTCTCACCATCATCCAGAGCCTGAAGAAAATCCATTTTTGCATCCACCACATGCTTCAGATGCTAAGCAAAGGCAACAAAGAGACTACTTAGCAAAAAAAGAAAGTAGTAATGAAGCTTTTTTAATGTCTTCTATTGTCTCCGGGTGACAGACCAGCCAAATTTCATAAGCCCCTATAAAAGAGAAAAAAACACTCTGGGAATTGGATGGTCACAACATCAATAATTGAGCAGTTTCTTCAAAATCTACTGATTTAAAAACCCAGAAACCGTCCTCAGCAGTGTAGAACGAAAACTGTTAATTCAAATAAAAACTGCCCTCCTACTAAATAGGAAATGAAGCAAAAGCAAAGATAATAAGGTTAATAGGAAAGCTGAGAGAGAAAAAGAAAATCTGAAGGACATTGAGAGCACATATGCATCCATCCATTGCTGAAGGGGTCAGGAAGAGCACACGACTCCATTAACATCAAAGTCATTACAGTATGAGATAACAGTTTGTTACATTATCATAGAACAGCAGACAATGAGTTATTGTATTCCCATGTACTTCATTACATACTTTTCTGATAATTTCAAATTAAATATACTCTAAATGCACTGGTGAGTAGAAATTAGTCTATTTAAAATTTAAAATTATAAGGACTCCCATCTAATTTGATTTGTGATTTCCTTGTGCTTTTTATCCTGAAAAGCTACGTGTTAGGATGTCTTCTGCCAGCTGAGATACTCCCTCTGAGAAGGCAATTTGAGGTGTGTGACTAACTCGCTTTCCGTCCTCTGATGGCTGTGCTATCTTTTTTTCATTTTTCACTATCATACTGGGCTGCTGAAAAAATATTGCCAAAGTGGTGTTACAGTTTACAAAATTGAGAAAGCATCACAATAGCCTAGTGAATATTCTCATATGGTGTTGAAGAAATGCAGACCAGAGCTCTTGATAAAACTCTTTAACATTCTGAACTCCTAACTTCATCCTCTAACACAAATGTAGTTATTTTTCATTACTTTACTAATTACTTTAGTAATTTTACTTTAGTGAATTTTTATATCAATATGGTAACTCCAAGTGGTGTGGTTATCATGAGATAATCACTCCCTTAGAGGATACCTCTTAACACCCCAGAGATGATAATAAGGCCCACTCTCATGTCTTATTTCTTACATATGTGCTGATGGTAGCAACTAGAAAGAATTGCTAAACATGAAAAGCATGCAGAATTAATCTGCACTGTCCATTTGTTAATTATAAAGGCAAAGAACACTGTCAGTGAGCACCATCTACACTTTCACGTTGTCATCATAATTAAAAAGTTTTAGTATGTGGTTTTGTGTTGCAACAACATCCATCAAAGTCCATTTCTTGACATGTGCAGCAGAAGCAATATGTTCCGCATAGGTTATTTCTGGAATTGTATTACTTACTGTAATAGAGCCCTGTCATGCTACCTCTATTGCACCAAATATACCTGCCGTGGCTGCAGTGGCTTGTTCCATTTCCTGGATGAGACTCTCTCAAGCATGCACCAAATGGAATTGTTGCAAATAAATAAATAAATAAATAAATAAATAAATAAATAAATAAAATTGAATCTATATACTACTCTACAGAGAGATTTTTTATTTTTTTTGTGTGCATTGCAAGATTTTTGCTTCTGCCCTGGTCTCTGGATACCCATAAATATGCTGCTAGGAATAGGGTAACACTTCTTACAGAAGTGGGCCAGAGAAGAGCCAGTAGCAAGAATTCAAGTGTAATGGAAACTCTGCATGAAATAATACTCCAAGTTCAAGGCTGAAGAGCAGAAGGGGTGGATAATGACTTGGGGAACTCGTGCTAGTAGTGCAAAATGTATCACGAGGAAAGGCCACTGTAAAACAGTCTCTAGTTTTCAGCTACAGCTCACTCGAGCCCCAGACACAGGGGACTTCTGGGCAGCACTAAGATGAGAGCAGCCACATCTCTTCTTCACTATCAATCACACTTTCTCAAGGAAGACAGTGTAAACCCTTGTCCACATTAGGTGGAAACTACAGATACACAGTCTTCCAAAGAGTTAACTATTAATAAAAAAGAGTATCAGGCACACAGGAAAAAAAACAACTTTCCTCCCTTAAAAAAACTATAATAGTAAAAAATGTATATAGAGGGAGAGAAAGGAGTGGGAAGTTAAATACCTATTTTACATCAAAGTATCACTTGTTTACTCTTTATAAAAACATAGATGAGATGTCTCTTCTTCATGTTTTAGTGTCTAGCAAATGAGGCTTTTTGGCAGCTGGTTGTTTGCATAAGAGAAACAAGACAAAAGTTGAAAAACAGCAGTGCCTCGACAATAACACCTTTCTTGCTTTTGATTTTCTATTCAGGTTCTATAAGTGTCATGCAGTAGGAAAGAGATAATGGGTCATCTTTGAGGTTAGAAAAAATAAGACAGTCTAAGCAGAATGATGGTAGTATCCCTAAATGACACCAAGAATGTATTGCAAATGGAGCATGGATTTTCCGTCTTTGTGGGAGAAAACTCCCCATAACATTTGCAGAACTTGATTTCCTTCCCAGAATTTAACTGTACAGAATTAACGCACTGCCCTGATGCATTGCAGAAATCACTCACAGTCACAGCCAAGTGCACAATGTTCTATCACAAAAGCATGTAAATGAGGCCAGTTTCAAAATATATAGCAGAACCTCTTTCTGGCCCGGTTTCTGCCACTGGATACCTGTCAGAAATCAATATCCTCTATAAGTCTGTACTTCTCTAGGTTTACCTTGGTGTGTGCTGTCTTTCAGCTGTACAGTTGTGCTTTTGAATAGTGGGGATCTAGAACAGAGAAACATGGCATTCATGTATGAACCAATCTACTGGTTGCCAATGGATAAGGATGCTTTTATGCTTATTAAAGTATATTACAAATGTGCAATGGACAATGAAGACTTCACTGTAGTTAGATGGAATGGATGGAATGTACACATTTGTGCTGTTGACAGCCTGTCTAGGCAGTTCAGAAACACTTGGGAACTGGATACAGCTTCACCTGGAAAAAAAGCTCCTGAAAAAACACTGATGTTTAAAAAAAATAATAACGGTATTTTCAAAAAATATAGTTAAAATACATAACTACATACTCTGAGTGAATAAGAAATGCAGTGACTTTAAACACCTGTGGACATGAAATAGGATCAGAACACCAGGGGATTTTCCAGTTTCTCAGGCAAGTGGGATAGTGAACATCACCAAAACCAAAGGCAAGCCAGTGTCAGGATCACTGAAATCTCAGGCTAGGTCAGCTAACTAGTGTCATGACTTTTTTGATTTGTAAGGCCTGTTTTCAAAATTGTGCTCCAGAAAAAAATGCCAGATGTTCTGGGCCAATTAAGTGGTATATAAAAAAAAAGAATTCTGTGTAAAAGACTGAATTATTATGCTTGTCCCCACGTCTCAGCACCAACTGGTATGGCATGGGTTATGGTGTCCTGTTTGAGACTTTTACTCCCTGGTAGACCTTGTCATCTCCTACAATCAGCCGTTAAGATAAGAATAATAATATTTGTATACACGGGATTAAGGATGTCTAAACACTGTCTGTTTTATGGTTTTTCTTATGCTAAGCATCCTATTACACGCCCAAGTGACAGGCAACACACTGTCTCCCAGGCAGGTCACATTCTTTCTACTGGATTCTTCAGTTTGTAACAGAACTAAATGCACCCCTGAGTGATCTGTAGGCAACCTGGTTTGGGATAAGGAGCAAGAGATACTGACAGAAACTTCTCTTCCTTTTTTTCATCCTTCAGACTCAAAAAGATAATGAAATAACAGTCCCTGCATTCAGATCTCGAAGTCCTATTTTAGCATCTTCCTTTCCATATAAATGTCTCTGCGGGAGACTAAATTGTCATAGCTGTATCTCATCAACAGAAAGACAATTCTATATGCTATTTAAATAACTGGGAGCTTTTCTATGTGCAATGATCTTTAACTATGCTTTTATTTATTTACCCAAGAGGTACATATATACGACATAAAGGGCAGTGAAGAGCGCATCTACTCTCCACTGAGAAAACTGAGGGGTTTTGCACTTGTGCACAACCCTTCTTGTAAAGGAGAAGGGAAGGATCAAAAAGATTGTTAATTAGACAATGTCCTATTTTGAGGGCTCCAATTCAATGTATTGCTCTACAATTTTACATTGTGAATATCACAGTTATCCTAGAGTTTTAGAAGTTTTGACCAAAGTTGTGTGTTCCTTGAAGTTTCATCTCTTTAGTAATTACACAAAAAGGGCACTTGAAGTTCGTCTAATGTGTTTTTTACTAAGAAGGACCTCATCTTGAAGTTGCTTGAATATTGTTTAATATTGCATAACAATATCTCAAACATCTCCCAGTTTCTGCTTAAGATGTTTGTTTTTCTCTAGCCTATCTTCTTTGTGTTTCATTTGTCAGATTTTCAAGATTATAGATTTGAGCAAGAAGTTTTGCTGTCTGCTCATGTCAGTAAACACCCTTCCTTTCATCTAACCTATAAAGTCACTGTGCTATGAGACTGCTGTTGTGCAATCTCAGTTTCAACTACTCTTCAGCTCTTACACTTCAAACATTTATTCCTCTGTGGCATAATTTTTAGTATTTTATAGCTGTATTTCAATGGTTTTTTGGTTCACACAAAGGGAAAAAAAACAAATCTGAAGTTTGAAAAATTTAATTCATCCACAACAGAACCAAATCCACTTTAAAATCTTCAGTTTTAAAAAAAAATATTTTTTTGCTTTATTTTTACTGCCATTTATCTTCTTGTTAGGTTCACACTTCACTCAGGGCAGACAGTTCACCAGGGGGGTGAGATTTCCAAATATTCCGTTTTAAGACATGAGGTGGTAGGAGACAGGTATTGTCACATGCATAATGGCTTTCTAAATAGCATGAAAATATATATAAAAGACTACAATTCAGGTTCAGAAAAGCCATGAGACTGCATCTGCATCATGAGATGAATCTTTATCAAGAGTAAGAAAGTGAAAGGAAAGGGGGGATGGAACAAGAAAGAGAGCAAGGAGGGGAGGAAAAAAGAAAGGGGAGAGACAGAAAGTGGAGGTAACACTGCAGTTTGTGGAAGACAGTAGAAAGCTAACCTGGAAACATTACCATACTTCAGTGGTAAGGAAAAGTAGTTGTAGGGAATAGATGGCTAAAAAGGCCAATATAATACCACACCGTTTATGTCTGGTCACTTGGTGGTGTTGGCACAGCTCCTGATCATAATTCAGTCTGACAGCTCTTCAGAGGGATGTATGAAATTTGCTTTTGTAACTTAAGGTGTCCATCCTCCTAGTAGCTAACATCCCCCTCTTCTGTGAGAGAAATAAATTGGTTTTACAGAGTCCTTGCCCCTCCTCGTTAGTTACAGGAGCTGCTGCTGGGGAGCAGAGCTGTTAATTTTGCCTTCTAACTACAAGCTATAATCAATTGGGTGTTGAGAGAGAAAGTGAAGCAAAGAAATACATTATCTTCCCTACATGAGGCTTTCAGCTCCCCAGCTGGTGCAGAGCTGTGCAAACATTTGATTTTACTTTTGGGATAACAGAGGGGCATGAACAAATGGCTGCCTCTGGTGCAGATCCCCAGCTAAAGATGAAAATTCTGTTGGTGGCAGTTCTGCTTTAAGAAGATCTTTCCTCACCTCCTGATACATTTTCCCTCACTCTTCCTTATCCCAAAAGAGGATCTGACCCTTCAAAGTGTTTGGAAGACTGAAGTGGTTCTTCACCTGGCTGCATTCAGTTAATGCTAAAGCAATTAATCAATTATCACTCATGAAAACAATGGGGAAAATTATCAACTATTACCAGTGCCACCAGGAACACATTGATGTTTAGCACAGATACAAGGCCTCAAACTCCTTTTTTCCCATTGTCATGTAAAATTCCCTAATTGTCCTCACAATGCAAAGGCTTTTTTTTCAGGTGAACCAAGTGGTGACTAATTACCTGTCATTGGGACCTCATTACCCTGACAAATCCTCCAAAAGACTGTAGAAAAGTCCAAAGTCTGCATATTTTGCATACCTTTCTTGCCCAACAAAAAGCCTGACTCTTGTCTGGTATTAGAAAGAAATTCAGAAGGGATTCCTCCAAGTTTGATGTCTTCAACAGGTTTGAATTGCACAAACGTTGTTGCCAAGAATTTTTTTAGGCATTATAAGAGATCCTGTGTAATCACCAGCCAGGGCAATGTGGGTCTTCCTTAACTGTATGTGCAGAGAGCAGTCCCATGGGGATGTCTCAGATACCCTCTAGCATCTGAAATTCACTTAACAGTTAGGTCAATAGAACTGAATTAAGTGGGGACTTTGCTATGATACGAACATAACAGAAATCAGGGCTGGAAAATGAATGCAGAAGATGGGCACGGGAAAGGAAGTTCCTTAAAATGACAAGAAGAAGAGGCAGTGAGAAAGGTGGTGTTATGTCAGGCGTTGGAATCGCTGCAGTGTTTCAAAAAAGAATCAAACAGCATGTATGTGAAAAGGGATAGGTGTCATGACCAGACTGGCAAGCACTCAATAATTTGTATGATGATGTGTGTATGCTGAGGTAACCCACTCATTATATGCATGCAGGTTCATGCATGCATAAAGATGCTTGCCAAATTTTGAGTCATCTTGGGCTATGTCTAAACAGAAAAATTTCCTATAGAAATGTGCCTGAATTTTCTGTGTCGTTCCTCTGGCTCACATAGTCACGTTTTCCTTTTGTGAAAATGAGCTAATATGTGTATTGGTCTTGTCCTTCTGTGGCTTTGGAAGGTAAGCCCACAGCAGATGGAATTCTCACACCAGATTGCAATCTGGTGCATACTCCAATTCCCTGTCTGGTACAACAGCACAGTTTATGATCATTCAGTTACCGCACTGGAAAACATTGTGAGGGTGAGCGTTACACCAGTTTTGCAGTTATCCAGCCTAAAAATGCTCCTCTGTTTTGTAGCAGCCTGTAACACTCTACTAAATATTTTCCTTAGTCAGAGGGGAAAAAGATTATCCCCATCCTATAGAGTTACAATCTATAAATTATAAGGATATAAATACATTATTTACAGTTCTGAACCATATGTCAAAGCCCTTCAGATTTCCTTCATACTTGTGGGAGTATAGAATTTAGACAAGTTTCATCTTATTTTGAAGAGACAATACGTAAATGCTTTCCCAATTGGAATAATTAGTATTTTTGTTGATGGCTTGTAAAGGCTAGGGCCTGGATCTAGTATACTATAATATATCCATGAAAAAAAGTGGTTGTTCCGTAAATGTCAGTTACCAACAAGCAACATGAAGAATGACTAGCTAAAAACCTGAAAACTGAACATAATCTGTAGGGCACATTTATCTGCCCCCTTTTTTGGCTGGTTAGCCAAATAGCATGCCTTGTACAGCTCGGCATCCATCTGTAAGTTTGCAGGTGCCACTGGTTGAGCAGCAAGGAAAGTCATCACACTCGAGGTAAGCAGTACAGATCCAGCTCAGATCCACCAGATTTTGTCAAGGCAGATGCAGCACTGTTCAAATATGATTTGCTATGATTTGTGTACAAAGTGTTTAGCACTGGGGCTAAGGTCACAAGCCCTGAGATGATCCTGTGATAAAATACAAACTCATGACTACTGCAGAAGGTACCACATCCAGAGCCAGGTGGACTCAAGTGGACCTCTCTTATGCTCCTTCATCTACCAGTCTATAGCATTCAGCACAGCCTTGGTTCTGCTGGACGATGCTGGCTCCTGCTCAGAGCATGAGCACAGTTCTGTTTTGCACCTCACAAGGTTATTTGCTTGAGCTCTGTATAGAATGACTTTGGTGGTCTTCCTAAAGCAATAACCCTCACAGAATACAGAACATAATTCAAAAGCATTTTCTGCATTACCTTCCCTGTGATTACAGGACCGTGTGGGCAGAGCATTTGACTGGCTCCCTTCCACAGGGTTTATGAGATCAGATTCTGTGCCTTGTTGAAGTGCTTAGCAGTACTTAACCTGAACTCACCCTGGAAACTTGCCACTTCATTTGCATTAATCAGCTTTGCCATCCAAGACCTGTATCACCTGTACTATGTAGTCCTGCTCTGGCAGTGGAGGTGGACTTGATCTCTCAAGGTCCTTTCCAACCCCTAGCACTCTGTGATTTCTGTGATTTTGTCTCTTCACCTCTAGATTCCCCACACTTTATTTCTCTACTCCATTTCCCCCATCTCTATGCCACTCCTTTTACCTCTAACTCCACAATTGTTTGTTATTCTATCCCTAAGATGTTTTGGAAGCAAATAGACAGTCAAGCACTCTTGTTCTGTCTGTGATGTAGACACCTGAGAAGCTGTCACTGTGACAGGGACCATAAGTCAGAAGGTCAGACAGGAGACAGGGGGATGGGAGAGTCATTTGCAGTATTTGCAGTGTTACTTTTCCTTTCTCCTTCCTCTCCCCTCCTCTCCCTAATATCCTGTAAGAAAGAAGAATGTGTAGCTACCTCATGGTACTGGTCCATCCAGTGAACAAGTGACAGGTAAAGGCCATCACCCTATAAGATGATATTTTGGATGCTGTGTCAGCTCCATTTCAGAGAAACTGGCTGGTTGACCCTTTTCTTGCTAGGCATTTCTTTTGCCCTTTCCAGTATCCTGGTACTGTTTGTAATGTTTCCAGATGATACAACCATGAAATTCAGCAAGTCTAATTCTATTCTTGCTCCAACTGGTTATGCACTATCATAAATCCAACAACTACAGTTGGCTTATTTTCATTGAAAGAGCACTGGAGCCTCAAGATTCCAGAGAGAACAGGTAACAGCATTTCACAAATTTCAAGGAGTTTTCCAAATGTGTATTATAAGGCTGTAATATCACACCATTGATTTTTCAACAGATTCCAAATTGATCTCTCTGGGGAGGTGCTCTTGAAAATAAATGAAGGGACATAACATGGTTTAAACTTTTTAGTTTGAGCTTGAGAATTCTTGGCAATGATACAGTGGATCCTAGAGATAATATTACATTATCTCTACATTCCATTGTGTTGCATGGGATGTATAAATTGATTAATTACTATTAGCAGCACATCTCTAATTGAGATGGTCTGCAAGAGGTAAACAGTTCAAAAGGATTGTGATTTTGCAGCTTAGAATCAGGCATAGTGTTGCTTTTCTTCACAAAGCTGATGGTGGCATCAAATATTTTCAATTTTCTATCTCAGCACAAGTCTCCAGACTTTAATGGAACCCAGAAAACTTTTATATTAGCACCAGTTTTCCAAAAGTATCTTTTGTAATTACATCACTGCACAGAATCTACCCAGAAGTGCAAAATAGGTCAGAAGTTCCACATTACTGTGCAGAATTTTCCACCTCTAGGGCAGCAGATCAAATAAGAAAAGGTCATTGCAATTTAAACTTGTGTTACCACTTGTTCAGATGCTGACACTTAGTTCAGCTATATGCTAGTGAGCATCCATGGTATCCCCTTTGCTTAGTGGTGCTTTAAATCCAGTATGTACTATTTAAATGTGTAAGCAGCAAAGCAAAACAAAAAACACTCTCAGTTCAGAGCCCCAGCCTCTGCCACAAATTCATATTTGCTTATTTCTTCATAGGAAAACAGGCACCAACCAGGTCTCCAAACAGTGTTTTACTTAAAATGAACACTCAGTCCTTGATGGATCGTTATCTTTTGAGATTTTTTTTAATTATTTGGAGATATTTCATGTGTCACTCAAGAGGATGAAACTGTGCTACCTACACACTATTTTTCTTAGCTTTATTTTCCTCACTCCATCTCACCAATAAAAAATTCCTCTAGATAAACAGTTTCAGTGCTGTTTCTTGTTTCAGAAGACAATGCAGTTTTGAAACTAATTATGACATTTGCTCTTTCAGGTTGTCTCTTTTACAGAAAAGCTGATGTTACAAATCACTTGGCCATCAGCCAAAAAAAATTTCAGCATTATGATTCTGTCGTTTTTTCATAAGCCTTTCAGTACATTTTTGAGGTTTGCTACTAAGCTAATCCCTGAGTAAGAAGATGTGGAATACTAATGGAAGTATTTTGGAATGGCAAATAAACATGTTTGGAGCAATCTAGCTGAAGAGCAGAATGATAAAAATGGTTGTAAAAATCTAATTAACATTTTAACTGTAAAAAGCTTACTGCCTTGTTGCCACAAGAGAATAGTCTCAGACAGTAGATAAAATTAAATACTCTCATGTGGGTTTCCAGCAGATGAAACACTGGTATCAATATTTAATGGAATGTGTCAGAATTTGCCACCATTTGAAAGAATGTAAATAGAGGTTACCATAGAAATCACCTTGACAGAATAGAATACACAAAATGCAACACAAACTACCCCTGAAGCATCCTCAGAGGAGTTAGTGAGATCTTTATGTTACCCTTTCATGTGGTCTCTTGAAAGGAAGGAAAGAAGACCTGTGCGAATGTGTGTAAATATATGTTATTAACAAGTAATGTTAAATAAGAGAAATAAGAAACCAAACATATTCCAGACACTTTCACATTACAGATAACTTGGGCTTAGCTTAGTGCAGCAGAACAACTAATAGCAGTGAATGAGTTGCTAAAATATCTCTAGTTGCTAATATCTCTCTAAAGGGAATGTGATTTGAACCTTCATTTTGATGCCTTGAAGGCTGTCCTCAGCACCAACCTAGATATGTGACCATCCATCTCTTGGAACCGGACCATTACGTAGCCAAGTCTGGAAATGTAATGAAGCCAAGAAGAAAGGGAAGAAGGAACTTGCTTCTAGGAGTCAGGAAACATTGGGAAGAGCCTCCTGCTTGAATCTCTGGTGTTTTGAAGAGTTCTCCAAAGGACAGATTATACTCACTTCAGTTCCAGCTGTGACAATCATGACAGAAGCATCTAGGTAAAAGATTTTCCCATAAGACTTTTCTGAAAATATTCAGGACAACGAGTCTCAGTGGAGGGAAGTAGGCTTGCTGCCTAAATATCCTTCAGGGCTTTCTATCCATATCCTTTTAATTGCATATTACACACAGAAGCCAAACAGCTACTGCTTGCTTTCCCGCTGGAGGACCATACACAGTGTGAACTATACAGCAATATATGACAAGAATGACAGCAGAACCTGGATTGTGACACATCTGAGCTTAATTACCTTGTTACCTCTTCTTCTTCCTGGGTCTGCTCCATAGTCTTTTGAAGGCAAAAGGACTTTCTCCTCTGACTTGACTGACCTAAATTGCTAGGCCTTTCACTAACATTTTGTGGTGAACATCTTCTAAAATCCTTGTGAATAGCCTGTAACTACTACTGCAGGCCACTGAGTTGCTGGGTGATGCCACTGACAAAGTGTTATCTGAAAATACTGATGTTCTCAATCTCAGATATATGAGTCTTTTATAAAACACCTGACCAACATGAGGGTTTTGTGTTGCTCAGTTAAACAGAATGACTTGAATCTTTATGTAGTCATGAAACCAGAATCCTTTCTCAACTTCATAAAAGTTTCACATACTGCTCCTTTGGTCACACCTGGTATTCCTCTGGCAGAAAGAATAGCTGTGACTTGTAAAACAAAACTTCTTTCCTGCAGTGCCATTGTCCTAAGCTGGAAGCACTGGAAAATTCACAGGCAAGGTTATTTACAGGAGATCAGACCAACTTTGAACAATTAAGGGTGAATCAAAGACATTTCTGAATCTTTTTTTTTAATGTGGGTGGTATCTTTGAACTCAAATTACAGCAAGTAAATTTAGTGTAGCACAGAATGGACTGCATGCTTTGTACATCTAAAATGTCAGTTGGATGAAAAGATGCAGTTTCCCTTCATGTGGAACAAATCATACCAAGCTCTATAAACATCATGAAAGTAAAACCTTTTCTTATATATTTTGCAGTATTTTACTCATTGTTTTTCTTGTCTTGCTTAGGTAGATACTGCCACTTAGTAGTATTGCCACTTCCTTTTAGCTGGAAGGTTAAAATGCTCCAGGCAGTTCTCCAATCAATGCTAATGCTGCTCTTCAGACAGCTTGAAATAAGACCAGTCTGCAGCTTTGGAGTCAAAGATCCTGGAGTCATAACAGTAACATCTCCCAGTACACATCACTGTTTTCTTAGCTGAACTTTAAGACTTGTAAAAAAAAACATTCAGGTTGTTCTAATAAATGTTCTTATAGTTTCTGGTACAGTTTTTTTCCAATAAACTAGCATGTAGCATGCTCTAGCACAGGCTGTATGTGTACAATGCCAAGCAGTTTTTCTGATAATTCAAGAATTTTGACTTGTGACCAAAATTAAAATGCAGGGGAAAAAAAGAAAAAAAATAGAGGCAGTAAATCTAAATTTTGTCCCCATGTGTCTGTTGCAGCTGAAGCAAAGCTGCAAATTCATCTAAAGAGAAACAATCTGAAAGACATCTGGGGTGTTGGGAATGCAATAGTTCTCTCCTCCTGTTGTAAATCCCACCAGCATACTGAACTAATGCAGACTAAGGCTAAATCCAAAGCATGTGGGAGTGTTCTTCAACAGTCTTCTCAGGAGCCAGTTTATGTTCCAGCATAGAGACTGTGTACAGACTAAACAAAACATTTCCTAGACAAAGATAGAGCAAATGCATGACAAATATTGTCACAGTAACTGTTCATCATGTAATAATTTTGTACCAATAGTACATCAAAAAAAGGTTGACAGATCTGACACAGGTTTCAAACGTGACCTGTACACTTCTGGACCAGAACCTGGATGTTAGCAAGGGTTCTCAGATGGGGATGAACAACTAGTTTTAAGTAACCGAGTTAACTGTCTGTGGCAGATGGTCAGACACCTGACTCAAATGAGCAAACACACATTTTAATCACCCAAGTTTAGGTGTCTCATTCTGTAGCTGCTACTGACCCTCATTCTTATGCAGCATTTTTCAAACAGCAGCTTCACTCCAATAGCAGGAAGCAGATGTCAGGTACTAGAAATCCTGCCATTTGTTTAAGGAACCAGAGCTTGGAGAAGAGAGCTTGTCCTTTCCTAACCTTAGTGTGTGGTGGAAGACTGCACTCCCATAAGGTACATAAGGCTTTTGTCCTACTTGATTTATCATTGTGCTTTCAAATTTCTACAATAATTTGGGTTGGAAAAATCACTGTCCCAACAGTAGTCCCATCACCACCTAGACCCGACTGTAGGACCAACACCTTTATTAGAGCAGGTTCCGCAGGATAATATCCAGTCTGAACACCTCGAAAGATCGCAGATCACAAAAGCTGTTGGGGCAACCCATTCCAGTGCTTGAGCATGTAAATGGTGATTTATTTATTTATTTTCCGTATATCTACTTGGAATTTCCCTTGCTGCATCTTGCAACTACTGCCTCTCACCCTTTTGCTGTAGGAAAGGATCCTAGCTCTCTGCTCTGGTCTCCTTTAGGTAATTGAAGACAATGAGCCATCCCCTCCTTAGCCTTCTCTTCTCCATGTTAAACAAACACAGCTGTATCAACTTCTTCTTAGAAAACAGGATATTTCCTACCTTGAAGAACTTGTACCAAAGCTTCCTCCCATTCGTGTTTACATACTTCCCTGTGAGTGTTGCTGAGCCTAAATCAGACATAAACTACACATCAAAATGAGTGTGTAGTGACGCATACATGAAGTCAAGGAGCTGAATGTATGACATTCTTTCCTCAAGTAACAATGATCAGCATTTTCTGAGAGTCTTCGTATTTTATGTTGTAAAGGCAAAACTGTTCATTTCTGTTTATTCAGAACAGCATTTTATCAGAATCAATAAAACCAAAGTCTCTTCAACTTCATAAAGCTTTCTATCTTAACAGTAAAAATTTTCATTACAAAAACATTATTAAATGAAGGCAGAGCAAAACAGCACTGTTATTTGTATGGAGTCAAACCGAATAACATAACTTCCTATATCTTCTGAAAGATTTATTTTCAGGATCATTT
Organism: Florisuga fusca; assembly: GCA_038090715.1. Lineage (NCBI taxonomy): Eukaryota > Metazoa > Chordata > Aves > Apodiformes > Trochilidae > Florisuga > Florisuga fusca. The sequence continues at coordinate 56,479,820 of JAAWXA010000001.1, read as the reverse complement.
ACACTTCGACTGATAGAAGAGCTTCACAGAATTCTCTACCTAGAACATCTTTGGAATATAAATGCAGACTCAAGAGACTGAAGAAAGAAGTGCAAAAACAGGGCTGGGCTGAACTGAACCTTCACATGAGTAGGAGCCAACACCTGAATTAATCTCCTGCTGCTGAGCAAGAACATAAACTAAACTAATCAAGGAAGGATAAAAAGGTTGGATTTGAAGTTAAACCTTAAATTCAGATTTAATCCAAACACTGTAAAGCCAAATCAGAACTGATTGGTTTAAATTAAACATAGTGCTGTATGTGCACAAGTTATGAATTGCAGCTGGAAACAGCTGAAATTGCCTCCAACACATCTTGAGAGAGAAAGGAAAGAAGGGAAAAATCATACTTGGTGTTATGGACTGAGGTAACATTAAATTTTATTTTTGTTTTGGATCGGGTGCAAGCAGACTTTTATTTGACAATTGACACAAGCAAAATTATAGAGCCAGGCAAAGAAGAGAGAGAAAAAGAAGATATAAGAGAAAGAGAGAAAAGTGGAGAAAAAGGACTAAGAAAGTGAGAAGAATGAGAGAGAGAGAGAGAGAGAGAGAGAGAGAGGGAGGGAGACAGAGAGACAGACAGAGAGACAGAGAGGCCAGGCCAAGTCAGAGCCATTGCAAACAGCCTTGCCTGAATGGGGGGTTTCCAGCACACAGCTCTTATCTCTTTCCTGGTGCCACTCCCTGCTCCATTCCACCCCCCTCAGCCAGGTACATCAGCATAAGTACAACCAAGATGGCTTCCTCCACCCTGGCCAGGGTAATGGTGCCTGGAGAGACCATTCACTTTAAAAAATTTGGAGACAATTTAAAATCAGTGAGATCAGACTCTCACACTTGGGTATAAGTATAAAAATGTGTGGACGTAGCACTTGTCAGGTTGATTGTTGGACTTGATCATCGTATAAGTCTTTTCCAACCTTAATGATTCTATGATTCTGTGATAAGAAATAGCAAACAATCATATACTGAGCCACCATGTCTGGCAATATAATGAAGCAGGATATTACATTTTTGTAAAAGTCTGGTATTGTGCTGGGTTTAATCTTCAAGCCCCTTTGAAGAGCATTAAATTGGTGTAATTTTGGAGAAATTTGTAGTGATTTTGCTCATGATCAGGACTGCATGACATTCTGCCTTGAGATTTGAATACTTTCTGCTTGTTCAGTCCTACAGGTTGAACACAGAATACAGCTAAATGAAAGAAAGTCTGAAATCTAGTCTATGTGGCAAGCTGCATTCATGTGGGGTTAAGGATGTTTTGAGATAGAAATCTGTACAGCTGCCATTACTTTTGCAGTGCAGCTGGCTTCTTGATCACTGAAACACACAAGTTCTTCTTTGCTGGAAGAACAAGTATTTTAAATCATCCATGTGGTTACTGACTGCCTCAGCTGTTAAGAAGACATTAGTATCTGCTTACCTAAAAACAACACAGTATCTGTGGCAAATAATGGAAATGGATGTCTAAATCATTGCTCTGACCTCCCCTTGACTATGTCTAGCACTTTGAACAATACACCACATCTGGTTTTCCCCACCTTTACTAAAACTCTTCTCTGCTTGAAAAGAACTGACATAGTATTGTCACAGGAAAGGACATGGTGTTTACATACAGAGACAGCTCCTTGATCCTGTTACAAGGACTTTCCATATAATTTTCAAACTGTGCTCTTCAAAACAGTAACTTGATGTGTTTTGACTGTTGTGTACAAATATTTTGTAATGAGAATATTCACTGAACTTCCACATTTCACATTTTTCAAAAATAATCTTGACATCACTGGTTAGCAACCCCATCTAAAGACTAAACCAGCCTAAAACCTGTCTGTAGAAGCATTAATTCTACCCACATTTCTCTAAGAATCTTTGGAAATAACTATCAGGCTGACTCAAATCAAAATAGTGCATGGAAGGCACTGGTCAGTAACACGCTCTTCAGAATATTATTTAATTTTAGAAGTTTTTGTTTTGTACATTTGTTTAATTGTTAGCTGCACTACGACTTACATCTTTTGGCAGAATAAGATGTAAACAGTTCCAGCTTGTGGAGCCAGTGTCCTTCTGTGGAAGTCCTAGTAGTGTTGATTTATTTTGTTTGATGAAGTTCAGGCAAAACTTCTGGAAACCACTTTTCAAAATTATTTATATGCTTGAGTTTTAATTAATAAAAGCATTTAAATAAATAAATGCATAGAGTAGGTAGTACAAAGACTCTAATCATGTTAAGTTTTTTTCTATAGTGGAACCAGATATAAATCTAATGGACAAAAATGGCTCCAAAAAAACATTCTCAGAGATCTAGCAAGATGAAATATGTTTTCAGGATTTAGTTCTTCTGATGTAAACTATTAGATTTAAGCATTAAAAAACATATAGGTTTATTTAAACATTAAGTAAACAATGAAGTCTGCTTTTGTATTTAAGCCAGCACAGGAAGATTTTAAACCCATCTGCCCTCCATCTGCAGCCCTAATAAAAGCATTTTTCTTCATAGATGTGTACTATGTAAATGCAAAAGAAAGAAGGGGCTTTTTTTCCTCCTCATTGGCTTAGGAAGAAATATGAAAACTGTTTGGTGTGAGAAGTGCAGCTTTCCACTCCAAATATATGAAGTGTTTGCCTTAAGAAAGTTTTGAGCTTTTCAAATTAACTAGCATGATGTAAGATGGCCACAAATGTTGTTATCCTCAAAACACCATGATAATGAAGTCACCAAAAGCCCCATCTTGCCTTGCTGTTCCCAGTCATGAATCTTTATTCCTTTGTAAAGAAATATTTGCTATTTTTCCACTCCTGGGTGGAATTGCTCCAGAAATCCTTTTAACATTAGTGCAACTGGATGAAAATCCACACATGAATGTTGGCAATGATAAAACATTTGCTATTATTATATATTAGGGAGAAAAAAAAAGTCTTTTAAAGAAAAGTATATTCATACATGCACTAACTTGAAGCCCGAACAATCTCCTGCCTTTTGCAGGAAGATTTACCAATACTCATTTTTCAGGACTCCTTTTTCTACTTAGTTATGAAAGCAGAGGAAGAAGAAAAAAAAATTTCTGGTGAGTTCTGAGGACAGTCATATCATACCTATCTAGTATGCCATCAAATTTCTTCTTAATCAGTGACGAGTCTTTAAAGGAACATTATTTAATACCGCATGCAAAATGATGGGCACAGCAATGTTATACCTGGCAAAAGAGCAGGGAGGTGGACATTGTACTGAACAAAAAGGAAATGTTGCAGTGAAAAGAGACAGCATTGGTGAGTTTCTTTATTTTATGACAATTAATTGTTGTTTGTTTATAATGTTTTACACACTCAAAGTCAGTCCCTACCCCAGCATAAAAATTAATCTAGAAGCAGGTCGTTGGTTAATTTTACAAGTATTCAGAAACAGTTCAAATGAACTAAACATTGCTTTCCCTCGATGTTTAAGAATTTAATTTCTCACTTTTTCAAAGAATAGGTAAGTGTATAAAATTACAGATGTGAAAGAGCTTTTTTCCCATCACAGGAGAACATACTGCAGATAGATTGCTCTGTAGAGATGGAAGCAGCATCACTGGAAGGAGATCATGATGATTAGTCCAGGTGATTGATTGGAGCCATTATTGTGGAGGACAGCAGGTTCCAGTTGTTTTCCTGCCAACAGTCAACAGTGGGCAATTATTCTCAATGTCTTATTGAAAAGACCTGTATCATGCACAATGAGTGAGAATTTCACTCTTCATTTCCATGAGAATTAGTACAATAATGCTATTGTACTAATATTTGAAGAAGAGTCAAAAAAAGGCAAGAAAATTAAAGCAGCTCTACTCCTGGAAATTATCTGCAATTAAAAAAAAAGTTTAATGCAAATTAAAAGGTTTAACATTTATAATATTTATTGGGAAGAAAAGTCCATGCAGTTGTCATTAGTCCAACTAAAACCAAAAGAAAACAAAGCAGTTCTTTTCCTTGACTGGTGAATTAAGTTAATATTTCCAGAAACCAATAAAAGAAAATCTACTGAAGTCAGTGGGTGCCTTTCTTGGTGATTACAATGGACTTTGTATCTTGTCTCTGGTTCACATATTCAGATGCAGAAAATTAGGATTGGAGAATGACACATGTTTTTTATGAGTATGCCTTACAGGCAAACTGGCTGCATGACTGTTCATGGAAACTGAAGTCATGTAAGAGTCACAAATAAACTCAGTAGTTCAAAAGCCCAAATGTATTAACAAAGTTTTAAAACTTTTGACCAGCTGCTGAGACAGAAAAGCCGTGTTCTACACTTTTAGAGAAAAAAAGCAACTTTTCTTATTCAATTCAGAGAATACTATAAGCTTTCACTGATATTTCCATACACTTAGCATAGACTCACTGAACTCCACAAGTTCTTTTGGACCTAATTTTTTCAATGATTTTTAGCTTATTTTTGAATTCTTACCTTTGATAAGTATGTAGACTTATGATTTACACAGACATGACAGCATGTCTGGAAGTAGCCTTTCACAATTGTACTGAAGCATCTAAAATTCATGTCAGCAAGGTTTTAACAGGTAAGTATGGATACACGCAGTTATTTTAAAATGTCTTAATTATAATTCAACAAATAAGAGAACATTACAAGCCCTTCTCAGGTAAGTGCTTATTAAGGATGAGCATAACTTAACAAAGTATTTATATAAACTATTTACAGACTACTTAGAGATATATTGTACAATGGATACCAGTGAATACCTTTCCATTAATAGTAGAAGTACATACCCTCAAGGAATTACAAAGAAGATGCGGAGAGATTTCTGTCCTACTAAATCTATTAAAAATAGATGTATCTATTTAAATTTGTAGAGCTTCTGTAGACCTGTATTCTATTAAGACTTTAGCTCATATTACTTATCTCAGAGGTGTGGAATTGCTCCAGTGACAAAGCACTTTGGTGTCTTGGACTCGATGGTCCTGAAGGTTTTTTCCAAACTAGTTAATTCTGTGATTCTTTGTGATTCTGTGAAAGGAGAAGTCTGTGCAAGCCTGGCCAGAAGGGTGGACACAGTGGCTTAGGGTGGGTCTTGCCAGACACATTCCCTTTCAAAACCTCCAGCAGTCATTGAATCTAAAAGGAAGGGTGGTGTTGTGAGCATGCCCTCCCAAGTGGAGAATCTCTATTCAAGAGTAACTGCATTGTTTTTCATGAAAGAACAGGAGAATACATCTAGCCCTCAGAGTGCCATTAACTCAAACACATTTTATTTTGTCTTGCAAGTCTTACAGAGAAGACAGCTAGCAGAGACTGCTCTTGCGTGAAGTTATTGTTTCGTTGAATAAATCAATGACTTTTTGAATAATACTTGGAACTATCTTGGTGGCCTGATATATTCCATTTAGAAGAAAGAACCTAGCTGCTAGTTAACTATTTAAGTGCAGGGATCAATCTAACTCTGGTGTCAATCTCCACATAACAATGACAGCTATTGAGCAAGGCTGGTTAGCAAAATAAGGCAGCTAAGCTCAGGACAGATTTCAATAATGTTTGATAGGGAAAAGTGTTGCCACAAATTGCAGAAAAAAATAATTATAGGAATACTTAGGCTTTAAAAAAGTAGAACCATGTAAGCTTTTAAAAAGTGGAATGTTGTTTGCACTGCTTCAGTATCAACCATTTACTAGATGCACTGGGACTGAAAAGTCAATAATTCATCAGAGAAAAAGTATGAATACTAATCTACTGGGACTTCAAATATGACAGCCAAGACACTGTAATATATCCATATTATTGATTACAATTTGCAGATTAGAAATCTTTATATTCTGAAGAGTCACTAAAGAACTTGCAGCTAGGATGTTACAAGCTGGCATGCTTAAACACACTACACTTTTGAATACTAGAGGATTTTTAGGGTAAATATGAAATTTTTTTTAATTAAATTTAACAAAATTTCTTTTTACTAAGGATATACCATAAATGTGTTGCAAACAAAAATTCAGATATCTCTACGCCAAATCTTCAGCTTCAACTAATAGACCAAACATCTTACAGTCAGACCGGTTTCAGCACTGTGATATCCCCAACAACCAGTCACAGTGTGTCCTATTATTTTCCAGTCTGTTAAAGTTTATTTGTGAGTAACATCTGCAAACTTCCCCAGCCTTAGACAGAAAGAGCAGGCATTAGTGATGTGCACACTCCTAATATAAATGAAACTGTCTGGGGATTACATCAGCATTCAGATTCATGGCTCTAAAGTCTCCCAGATTTAGTGCAGCAAGACCAGTCAACAATTAAACAATGTCACCAAGGGAATAGAGATATTTCCTGGAAGAAACACTGAAAATCAGTGCTATCAGCATATGGAAGACCTGGAAAGAAAAACTGAAATATTTGAAGCATACAATGTACACAGAAAAACTAAATTAATATTAAAAAGAACAAGTGAAAAACATTCTGATGTTACTGAACTGTACATTAAGGACCTGTACATATTACTTTCAGCAATATTTGATACAAATAGTTGTGCTTTGTCCAAGAGCACTAATAAAATCTTGAATTTATTCACTAAAACATAATACTAAAACAAAGACTAGACTAAGACTTTCTGAATGATAATCAAGCTATTTATAATCAAAACAAACAAGCTTGCTCAAAAAAATTAAATACATAGAAGCAATCTAAATGTTGTTACAAATAAAACCTTCAGATTAATAACTTCTTTCACTTTTTTTTTCCCCCTTAATACAACTTTTGCCAAAATATTCTATAAGCAAGAAAGCTGCAACAGCCACTGAGAAATTAGCATCATATCTCAAGGACCAGGAAGCTAACAAAGTTTCAAATATGATGTCTTAGAAGTTTCAGCTCTTCTCTGAAGTCCTGAGTACTTGAAAACTTTCATTATTCATCTATTTAAGAGAATAGGGATGTGTTCATATTTTTACCTACTAGTTTAAAAAAAATTCCAATAGTCTTTGCCCTCACTAAATTAGCAGATGGCCAAAATTATTCCAAGTGTATAGAAAAAAACGACCTTAAATTACTCAGCTATGAAGTGTCAAGTACTTAAGTGACAGCTACCAAGCCAAGCTGTCCAGGATCACTTTAAGAATTGATGCTCCTTGAGGATATTTTGTCTTGATTGCATTTGTCTTGGTGTATTTAGTATTACAGATGTTTACAATCCACTTACTAACATGTGCCTAGAACATTGAAAAAAAATGTTTACAGAAGTTCAAAGAAGAAAAGAATACTTCATAAATTTCAAGTTAAAATATATGCAACAAACCTTCAAAGATGACTCAATTTTTTTATTTAAAAAGATTGAGCTTTGAAGTAGGAGCCTCCAGGTTTTTATTTTGTACAAAACTGAGCAACATAATTTGGAGGAATAGAGAAAAATTTAACAAGAATATAAGAAAAAATATTTTTAGTTATGTCATAGGAGACTTGATTTCTGGTGTCTAATCTGAATTTGATGCAGGAAATCTAAACTTGCGTCTTCACTAAAATTTCAGAGATTTTATGAACTTATGTCTGACTTCATTATGACTCTGAGAAAGTAATTAAGCTAGTTACTTAGTGAAAATACTTTTTCCTTTCAGCTTAAATGAACTTGTTTACAACAGAAAATTAAATTTTTTACTTCAGATTAATCACATTTTTTTCTCTTCTCTGCCTTCTTCTTAAGGCATATACCAGATTTGGGATTTGATGGGTAGGTTAAAAACTTTCCATATTCCCACAACGTAAGGTAGCTGACCTGTTCCAAGGCTTAATGGCTCTGAGGACCATCTTGGGAAGAAGACCCCTATGTGCATTTGTATTTCTCATCCCTAAAGCATTTTCAGGCTAGCTTACTCGCTCAGTGGACTGTGAGCCCTCTTAGTTACCAAACAATATTACAGCATAACTTGTGAGGCTGCAGCCAGGAGGTTTTGGCAATGTTTTGTCATGCAGCTACAGAAGACAGTGATTTAATGCTCTTCTGAGGCAGACAACATAATCCAGGCTCCACACTTTGCACAGCACCAGCACACCTGCAACACAGGAATCTCACCAAACCAAAGCTACTCTAAAGGTACGCCTCTGACAGCATCCAATACAGGTTTTTCCAGAGGATGGTAGAAGAAACTCCAATAGGTTAGCATGGGATGAGGTGGGAAGCAGATGAGGAAATTAATAAACACATCTTTCTATCATAAAATTTTCACAGCTCTAAGCATCTAGTGATAAATGAGTATGAAGGACTGGGCCTTTTTGAGATTCCAGGAATATGGTGTCTTCTTCCATTCAAGCAGTCATCAAAGAAGAAAAAATCGGTCAAATGACCAAGGGAAAGATCTTGTGTGATGCATTTGGCAGTGAAGCTTATTGTAGGATAACTGATAATTTTCCACAACTGAACTTAAGATTTCTGTGGAATGAGGATCTTCATCTTTTTTGGCTTCCAAGGGGTTAACTTAGCAGCTCAAGAAACAAAGCAAACATTGTGCTGCTGTTTACTGCCAAAGGCAGCTCAAGAGGAGAGCTGATTGCACATCTTCCTGCAAATCCCCTAAACCTGTATCTCTGAAGTCTAAACTATTTGTGTGCAGCTTGTGGCTTTAATGTCAATTTTTTCTTAGCATCCCTTTTCATGTGTATAGCCGGAAACCCATCAGACTTGTTTGCCATGTGGAGGAGACCTGGTTCTTCCATTAGTTGAGACAATTGAGATTGAAAGTTTCTTTATAAGAAACAACAAACTTAATTTTTTCTTTCTTTTTTTTTTTTTTTTTAGTTTGAGAAGCTATTTCTACACATCAACACTTGACTAGAATAATCTTTGACAAAGAAGCTATTCCAGATCCTAATAAACTCTAGGACAGCAAGAAAATAGATGAGGAAATTAAATTGCCAACAAATGCAAAACCAAGGCAGAACATTCTTTTGCTTATTGAAGAAAAATATTGCCAAAAAGTATGATAAAAGCAAGCAATAGGTCTAAGAGCTGTCAGCACAGCAATCTATAAAAATTTTTATGCAAAAGACTAAAATTTCACATTTGATTACTGTAGTCAGATATTGAGCTACAATGTGTTTTCCTCTTGTTCCATGGTTTGTTCTTAATGACTATACAAACCTGTGCAGAGAAGTTAAACTCCTTATCATTTCAGTGCCAAGCCTTTTATGGAGCTACTCAGCTGCTTACAGAAGATGCAGCAAAGGTGCTCAGGGTTCCAGCCCTATGCTTGCTGGCTGGTGTTCCCTGAGGGTTGGATCGGTAGTTCATGATTAGTAAAAAAGTAAACAAAACATTGGTGGTCACAAATTTCTCTGTGGTGTGTATTGGGTCTATTGGACAAGGTTTTGGTAGAGGGGAGACTGCAGGGATCTCTGGCTGCAGGGATCTGGATCCAGTTGAAATCTCACTTATCAGGTAGGTTTGTCCCAAATATCATTGCCCAAGCCTCAGAGGGAAGCCGGTTGTTCTGAACACAAATATTCTTATTGAGGTTGCATAACATTTTACAGAAGTTTAAATAAATATGTTCTTAATTAAATCATGCCATTCTCAGAAAACTGAGTGGCTGTGTTCTGCTGTGGGGGGAATATTCAGGACAGGATTTGTCTTGGAATAATTTGTATAGCTATGGTCCCCCTATGTCTGTAAAAATAAGTCAGTTCTACACCCTTCCAAAAAGACTCAGATCTATCTTTGTTTAAGGTTAGTGTAGGCCAAGCATGAGAAATCATGGAGAGCTTCTACTCTCCAACGCAGCCAAACCTAGGTGGATGCATATTCAGCTGGTGGCTGAATTGGTATGTATTGAATATATAGTATGAAGCAAAGCATTCTCCTTTGAGTTAGGATACTGTGCAAGTAAGAATGAGTGGGCAACAGGGGCAGAAAGGCATCCTGACATCCTGATGGTTAGATACTGCAGTTAAAACTGGAGAAACATAGACCTTGCCATGGATTTCAAATTTCCTTCCGCAAATACCTTAAGTTCAGATGTGCTTTACTGTGCCAGAAAACAATTATCTCATTTTCATAAGAATAAAGCATAAAAATACTTCACTGAGTATTGCTTGCAAAATAATTTGTGCGAATAGATCATAAAAATTAAATACTAATTGAAGATGGTAACACCAATATTTTTGCAATTACTGGAGAAGAAAATAAGAAAAGAAACAAGACAGATTAATTATATAATTGATCTAATGCAACCTTCCAAAGAATAATTGATATGCTATCATTACCATAACAAGTAATTCACATCACAAAACTGATACATGACACCTTCTTAGAAGCCAGTTAAAAATCATTACTAATCATGTCATTCTGCATTATGGCAAATAGGATTAATAAAAGCCTATTTGTAAAGCATTTAGTATTATCATTTTTCATAGGTCTCTGAAGAAAATATAAATGGTCATCATGGTTTAGAGTGGAATGTCCCTGGAAAGAACAAAGAACTACACACTCCTAACACACTCCTAACACAATGGAAGATTCAAAACTGTGAAAAATAGAGGATCTACAGATACATCTTCATGATAGATTGTGTTGCTTTTCCTAAACTGGAAAGTCATTCATAATATTAATTAAAACAACATACCAACAGGAGTGCCATGCCTGGGCAGACATTAGTTGGTTTAAAATGGGCATTTGAATAATTCTGTTTTCAGTGTTTTGCATTTTCATATTTGAGGTGATGAAATGAAATATATTATTAACATTACAGTGACTTTAAGTGAGCCAAAATTATCATTCACTTTCCAGGAGGGAAGCTGCTGTTGCAATACAATTTTTTTCCTTTTCAGAATCATCCTGAGAAGTTCCTACAGCCATGGAAAGGGCAGTAGCTTTAGGAAGTCAGGAGAGGGGAAAATGGATTAGTTAGTTATCCTTAAGAGGGGGCAAAGGATGACATTTGAAAAGGTTAAATTTGGCAAATTAATTGGCAGCACCAGATGGAGAAATCACACTGACTGAGGAGATTGCAATTTATTCATACAGTTCCAGTGCATTTTGTAGCACTTTTCAATTGGTCCTGGTAGCTGCTACCAGACCTAGAAACCTCTCTTCTGGCAGGTGGGGAAAAGGACATTTATTTATTCAAATAAAATGTGTCCAAATTATGACAACTCCTTAGCACATAGGAATGTCTGCAGAAAGAGAGAGGAGGACAGCCAACTTTTTTTGAACAGAACTTATCAGAGATTTAGGATATTCAGAAAAAAAGTGTTGTGGGTTTTCATATGATGACAGAAACAACTTTAAAATCTAATTTTGGCACAGCATGCCTCCCAGGTTTTACACCATCATCTTCAGTAAGCCCTTTTTCTCTGCTTCTTATGTCATATTTTTTGAAGAAATTTCCCATCCCTCTCTTTCCCTGGATGAAAGAAAACAAAGGGTAAAATTCTTATCCTGGTATGCCAAAATATATATTTGTACTAGATTTAGTTTCTAAAAAACCATATTTGATCCTGAGACTGAAAATGTAACTCACTTATTTTAAGGAAAAAGTTCCTACACATGTATTCTGTGTTGCTTTTGCAACTAGAACTCCACTCATTTCAATGAAATTTGTCCACGATAAGAATGCATAGTCTACCCCTAATGCTGAGAGGAAAATATTTCTCCGCTTTTAAATAATTTTATAGGATGGATACAGGGGGAAAAAAAGTTAACATCTACTACAATTATTTTCAGTTTTAATTATTAAGTCTTGTTCAGTTTAACAGTTCTCCAGGGAAAAATTAAAAAAAAAAAAAAAGTCTTTGTGAATATGTGACACTTAAAGAATTTTGTAGTTTCCAGGCCAGAAGCCAAGAAATTTCCCCAGCAAAGAATTAAATATGCCTTCACTGGAATTATCTAGAAAAAAATGCAACTTTGAGGAAAATTTAGAGCGCTGCAGAAAATACCTATAGTAATTTTGCCTTTCTCTGAGAGTCAATACTCATCCATCCCATGACCTGGTGCTTCTCAGAACTAGAGGCTTTCTGTCATAAGGATGATACAGCACAAGGAATTATTTTGCTGGAATACAATGTGAATAAAAAGTGACTGTATCCACTCACATATGGCTGCCACTGCTGACCTGTACATAAATGGCTTAAAGAATTACCTGATGGTTTTGGATAACAAAGGTATATCGGTCATTATAGGAGCTAAGGAAAGAGGCTGATATCCACGCTCAGTGAGTCCAGGACCCCTTGGCTGAGTGACAGGAAAATCCATCCACCACCCTGCAGTTCAAATGGGGTCAATTGGAGTCCAGACAGTTTGATTCATACACACAGTATTTTTTATTAAAAATTTTGTTCATATTTTTAAGATGACAAAAGGCTAAGAGGGAAGTCAGCCTAATTGTCCAAACATTTTATATTGTCAAGTTTCAATATTCTAACAGAAAGGTTCAGTCAAAAGACAGAAAGAAAAAGATGCTGGAAAAAATAGTATGAGATCTTAGATAGAGGTTCCACAAACATGTTAAGAGGAAATCCAGTAGAAAACTTCTGGGGAACTCTGAAAGAGATCTGAAAACTGAAGGAATTTATTACCACATTCTACGTCTTTCTCTATTTTATTTCATTTATGGTAAACAGCTTATGAAAACAAGTTTCGTTATTATATTTCTATTTCTATTTTGTATTAACATTCCATTGTATTCATTTATATCATGTAACACTGATTTATGATGTTAGAGGGAAGTAGCACCCTGAAGCCTAATTATTCTCCCATCCTTGCACTTTGCCTTCACTCCAAAACTCTGCAATAAAGCATGTGTGGCTTTCAATTTGTTCAGAAAGAGCGTAAGACAAAGAGACATGTAGCAGAGCTGTATGGAGAGAGAAGTGCTGGTTTGTTTGCCTTGCAGAAACTGGTGCAAAGGTAGGTGCCAGCAGCCCTGAGCACCAGTCTGCTGAGGCTCCAGGAGAGCAACCTGGGAATCCAATTGGCTTCTTTTCCACTATTTATTTCCAAAAAGGAAAAGTGCCTTCCCATCCAGCTTTTGCATGGCTATGTGAGTCATGGGGGAATTAACCAAAATTTTTGCTTCAGTGGGATCTGGAGGCAATTTAGTGAAGCTTCAGCAAGCAACATTCTGTTTTAGATGCTTTAGCAAAGTGCACCTCTGATTCATCATCAGTAAACTGAGGCTGAGCCCAAAGCTAAAACTAACCAACGTCATGTTGGAAAACCAAATTTCACAGTTCCATGCATATCCTAGAGACACAATAGAGCATCTGCAGGCAAATGGAGTTTGCAGAGGGATGAGATATTGCAGCTGTGTTTGAAGTTACCCCAGTGCTTTCAGACAGCTTCAGAGTTTGCTCAGACTGATTTGTCCATGACTCAGTCTTTATAGGTTTGTCTTGACAGATTTATATGCCTAGATTGGACAAACCCACTTTGTTTTTATTTTAAACTAAGAATTAGCAAAACCATTTAGTGGTTCTATTCAGAGTCACATATGGCTTAAAGGGGCTATTCTAGATTTCAGCTTTAACCTAAAAAATATGGAGAATGAAAGGTTCAGCTAATGCTCTCAGCTATCTGGAGGATTCTGAACCACTCTAAGCTAAAGATAGCCTTTTTGACTATATCAGTACATTCTACTATATCATTATGCCTTAAGTGTAAATTAAAAATGTATGTACAGAAACACTGAATCATTCCTTAGATGATAAACACAGGATCCAAGGACTGCATAACCAAAAAATTAAATAACACTAATCTTCCCCATATAGTCCTGTTAGCAGGGATCTAATAGCAGAATGCTGTGATAGCATTTCCATTCAACCTATTTTATTCCCTTTAAAATGTACATTGTCTTGGAATTAGCATTAAGCTGTTAATATTTTTCAAACTAAATAATCAGTGGAGATTACCAGCAGTGTTGAAATAAAACCAGATAAAATAATAGCTGGCCAAAATCAAGAATAGTAAATAGAATGACCTTGTGGTCCATTTTCATTTCCATGTCTTTGGCCTTCAGTCCTTGGGCCCACCTGTGAGCCAGTCAAGAGATGACCTGAGAAAAAAGAAGAATCACCATATTGCCAAATGTGGCTACTTCAGATTGCAATGAAATCATACTTGTCAAAATAAAGCATGTTATGCAGAGTTATTTTTCTGACTCCCCCGTTAGTTTCAGGAATGTATTCACACATTTGCTTCATAGAGTCCAGTTACTTCGCCTCTCATCGACTGGCATGATGAACTGGCAGTTTCCTGTCCTAAGGAGATTAAAAGTAGATGTGCACCTTGGCAACAGAGTTTACAAGATCCTTTAAATGTCTTTGAGCCACTCAGCAACCATCCACACTCTGCAAGGGAGCCCAGTGGTCAGAGGTCTAGGTACACACACCGTAGGTAAGAGATGAGAAACTCTGGAAGCTATAGAACAGTGAATTTTCACAGCAGATCAGCACAAACATATTTAGCACAGGGCTTTCTGTCACTGAGAAGTGTCAAAATAAATTTGGGAACATTCAACATTTTCCCTGCTCTGTGGTTTGCTTGTGCTCCTTTCTTCCCTTTAGTTTGTCTTTACTGAATTATAAACACGCTGCATGGCATGAAAAGTGCCCTTTTATTATACTGCGAGGAATTATCTAAAAAGACTTGACCAAACAAAATTTTGCTGACCTTAACCTTTCAGTCTCATAGCCTGATAAAGCAGTGATTCAGGATAATGACACAAAAGAAGTTATGAATAAAATTTCTATTTAGGTAGCTAATCCCACATGGAGCAGTGTGTCAGACTATAATGTATAAAGGGGTCATTGGCCTATATCTTCAGCTGTGGTCTTCAGGATGATAAACATTACAGGAAAGTCAAAAAAACAAAGCATCATTAAACAAAATGCCTCATAACCAGCTGTTTTATGAAGGGTCAGTACATATATGCCATTGAAAGTTCAGCATCGACCAAAAATTACAGCTCAGTGGTACGTAACATATGGGTGAAATTTGTTTTCTGGGCTAAGAGAAAAGCTTAACAAAACCTGAGATAACAGGTAGTAAATGTTGGCTATACTCTGATATTCAGTGAAGTTTCCATCATTCCTTTCTCAGAGGTCAGTAATAGTTGTTCTGGATTCATTCCCAGAATACATTAACTTTGGAACTGCTTTCACATAACATTTTCTTACCTTAAAAATAAAGTTAAACAAATTAAACAGCAAGGCATTAGTCCTGTAAAAAAACATCTGCATAAAACCCAATAACAAAAAACCCAGAAATCTTGCATTTTTTTCTGCAGGCATTACATAAACCCATATCCTTTAAACATCAAAACCAGAGTTTGGTCTTGCACAACTGATGTCAGTGGGAACATGGACAGACAAATAGATAGAAGGCTGTGCAGAACATTCATATACAATCCAAATGATGGTCTAGAAAAAACACTTCTATAATGTTGCTGATTAAGCTAGAATGAAAAAAAAGCTGGTTTGGAAACTGATAAGAAGCAAATCTAATTTTAAAATATCAGATCTTGAGCTTTTAAAATGGTGTTACAATTATTTGACAGTGCTTTCACTTAAAAAATAAACAACAACAACAAAAAAAAAAGAATCACAAAGAGGTGTCTATGACAAAGAGAGAGTAGTCATGCCTTTTGCCCATGCTAATATGAAAGAGCAGGGAAAATTACAAAGTTGAGTCTTTTTTCTCTAGTGCTGGATCTAGCTCTTCTTCATTTTGGAAGCTTTGCTTCTGTTTTCGTTTTGTTTTCTCTGTTTTCAAATTATTTATTATGTTGTTCTTCACATGCTTAAAGCATGTCTATGCTGTTCCCAAATGAGCACTTAATGAAAGCAGGTTATTCTGACTGAAGGACAGTAGCTGCTTCACATTGTGGTTTGGGGCTCACCTCTCTGACAGCTGTATTAAGGCAACTATTTTTGCCCTTTCATGAGGCCATCGACATCACCTGGCATGGGACTGGGACTCACACAGGAGCTCTCTTTTCTGGGATAAGGAAAAGCTAAGGGGCAACATCAGAAAAGCTGGAGCAGAGGTAGGAGGCATGATTTATTCTGCCTCAGTGTGAGATTACCACAAAAAGATGTATTTTTTATAATGTGTCACTACTAGCTTTGTAACAACATAAACAAAATACACTGCAGTCGTGCCAGCAGTGATCATAAATACATGTTTAGCATAGCAGCTGTAATAACTTGCACATCATCATACAAGAAAAAATTCTTGTCACACTCCTGTAGGTGGAAAAAAATATGCTCTCTAAAATGTTTCACATGAAAATTCAATGCTCCTATTACCAGAGAGTGCAGTTCTCACAGGAATATAAGACTACAGTCTGAAAACTATTTTAATAAATCAAAACTAAATACACTGCTGTCTATGTTCTGTTTAAAGTCTTATTTTGACTCTGGCTTGGGGTTTTGTAGAGCAGATGTGGCAGTGAACATGTGCACACATTCTCTCTTTTTCCTCTGCTTCTCTCTTTCAAAACAATAGACAGAAAATAAGTAGCCTTTTCTCACAGTGGTTCTCAGTCCCAGAGGATCCCCAAAGCTCCTTTTAATCCTTTTACTAATAAATGTAGTATGAAGAATAATCAAGTTAAAAGCCCATCCTTTAAAACAACCGGTGGATATAAATAGGAGAGTGGGTTCTATTCTCACTTCTGCCCCAGTGGTTTCTGAGTTTTCAATCACAGAAACATTTTTTAGTCTTTTAGACTCTGAATTTGGGATGCCCAAATATCTACACAACTCCACCCTAGAAAAACTTGATGAAAAAGTGTCTGCTCTAATAGTCCTTATGTTTCATCATCTTATGACCTTTTGAGGTATCCATGGCAGAGCCCAGTCAGATCCACCACTTCTGCCCTTAAAGCTGGACAGAGTCTTGAACTCCTCCATGCTGTGGAGAATACAACTCTTTTTTCTCCATGTGAGTAGTTTCTCCTTACTATTGTTCACCACAGAAAGGTCTGAAGATCTTCTCAGCTAGATGCCATTATTATTCCAACATTAGTTTCACATCTCACTTTTTTCGAATATATAATTTTATAAAACTGTCTTTTAAGGAATTTTACTTCTCTACTTTGTCTGGATTCAAGTAGGGGAAGGTGCTGCTATTCTGTGTTTTCTTCTATTGTCAGCACTTTAAATATTAAGCATTTATTCAACCTTGTATTTCTTATTGTTCAGTCCAATCTATTTAGTCTTTCTCTTTCCTCTTGGTATCCAGGGAGTCAGGGCTACAGGCTTCTGAAGTCAGTTCAGATGGTTATCGCAATTCCTCTTTGTAGTGCTCTCCGAGGTCAAATCCATTACAGCATGTGCTCAGACTGACTTTCCACACTTAACTCTGCCAGGCTTGCTGTGACACACTCAGCAGTTCACCTCAGAACCTGTTATCCATAGACAGAGCTGATGTTAAATTTGATATAGAAAAAGAATCTATTTCCTGCCCCCTCTTCACCTTAAAAAGTCTTGTGAACAGAGGGATATTTTTGATGAAAAAGATAAAACATGATACTAGATGCTAATTAGTACCACCAAATTCAAAATTAAATACACCCACAAAAATTACATTCACATAATATACAGTACAGCCACAATCTGGAAGTTTAATCTCAGTGGCCATCCCGGCATGTTTAGAGATTGTGTTTTATTTCTATCATATCACATCAACTGGGAAAGAAACATACAATAGCAAATACAGTTCCAAAAATATTTGCAGCTGACTTAGAATGGAAATTGTAGAGCCAGGAAAACATTAATTTCTTATGGCAAACAGCCTGGGGTAAACTGGTGTGTATAAGGCTTTTTTTTAAATACAGAGACAGATTTAAAATCCAGCACAGATATACTAATGCTGAAACAGTCAGTCTTGGATACCTGCAATTTACGTTCCAGTTTGGATTGAAAACCTCATGGCCCTTTTCTTGATCCACAAGGTTCTGAGTGGATTTCATCCTTGCTATCCCATAATGGGGAAGGGAGAATGAGCAGCCACATGGTCCTTTGTTATTGGCCAGGCTCAAACCATGACACAGTTGTAGATTTATATATCAGCCTTTTGCATCTAGAGGCAGGGCATTCTATTTCCTCAGTTTTTAGAGAATTTTTTTCCTAATGTAGTTAAGATGGAAATGTCATCAGGACAAAGACACCAATATAAAAGGAGTGAAGAACTATAAATCTTTTGATTGAGGTTATGTTCTGAACTTTATTGGCATTCCCAGATTTCACAGCCCAGCAATGACCAGGCTGGCAAGGAGACTGAGACAGCCCTTATAAACAGAGACTGAAAATGGCTCATCCTCAGTTAGTCTATTCATCTGTCCCAAAAAATAAAAAATCATAAATTGGGGCTGGAAGGGATAGGAAGTTGGGGGGGGGAGGGCA
>JAAWXA010000001.1:56297421-56461391 GCA_038090715.1 Florisuga fusca | reverse complement strand
GGGGGTTGGGAATGTGGTTAGAGGAGGAGATCAGACTGATAAGGCTAAAACATTCCGTACCAAGCAAGGGTATCTGCCGTGACTGTGACATCTCTGTCTTGGAAACAGGACTGGCTACTTATGACTTCAAAGTATACTCATAGGGATGCTTTTCCTAAAGACATACTGACTCTCCAGTGCTGTGGTCATCACCCATGAGTGGTACAATTTTTTGTACTCTCTGAGCATTCATCAGCTTCTTCTTCCACAGCCTGGTAATCCCTTTAGTCTTAAAATGGAGGAATCCTATCATTAATCAATCAGACACTTTTAAAAGAGTAAGAATGGATGGTAGGGAAAAAAAAACACCACAAAAAAACCAACCAAACACAAAAACCCCACCAGCTCTAAATTTTAGAAACACAAACAAAAGAATGTGTGTCCATATCATCATAAAGATCTTGTCTTAAATATTCAGAAAAGTGTCTTTGATTTCTAGTAAAAGGTGCTTTGAATCTCAGAGATATGATACAGTATCTTGATTGCTATCATGTAATGTGGCATTTGTTAAGATAATGATTTTTTTGTGAATGGCTAAGTCAATAAGCACACCATGTCTTACTTGTGCAGCCCTAAATAAACCTTTGGGTCCTGAAGCCTCAGTTTCCCACACTGATAAATGGAGGCAGTATTGCCAAATTACTCTCACCCTTGCTTTCTCCACTTAGATTTACACTTTTCCAGGAACTGTGTTTGCAAATAGCATAGAGGCCACAATTCCATACTGTAAAAATAGATTAAAGAAAGAATTTGTTTCAGGTCATGAGAGAAAGTCCCAACTGAGCAAGCTACTGATACATGTGTAAGTGAAGTCAATGGGGTCTCTTAAAGTTAGAGATATTCATGAATACTTTGCTGATTCCAGGGTCTTAACCTCTCAGGAACACATTGATTCATAGCTTGAGGTAGTGGTTATTTTGCCCTTTCTTTCAGTGCATGCTTATTTATAAAGATTTTCCTTCCTGAGCAGACCATATGGCCTCTGCTGTGCTGGGTTTCTGCTCAATAATTCCACCAGTTTATAGAGATTTCTAAATACGTAATTAAAAACTCTTACACCTAGTAATGGGACTTGTCAAGGGGTTGAAATGGAAGGAAAATAAATCTTTTTGCTGAGAGCTTAAGGCCCTGAAGTACAGCTGTGATGTTTGGGAGAATCTGTGTGCAATTTATGAATCCTTGATTGCCTTCTTTCTGGTCTTTTGCTATCACGAACAAGAGCATTATGGAAGGGGAAAAGAAAAGGCTTCAGATGACGTAGAAGGAGCAGAAGGATCAGAAGGAATAGAGCCTCTGTAAATGGAGCATTCCTGAGCAAGGGGACAGCGCAAGCAAACCAGGTTTTCAGCTCTGTTATTTGAGACACTGAAGAACAAACCATCTTTGGTGATATTCTAGCAGTTCAGCAGACCTAATTAGAAACTCACTTGACCAAGGGTTGTGATGCTTATTTAAGGTACCCTTACTATATTAAAAATAGGAAAACCAGGAGCAGAAACAAGAAACATGCTATATTATATGGAGTGAAATTTTCACTTGGGAGTGGAGGTCAGATGGGAGGAATCCATCGCTGCACATACATGTGAGATGTTTTATTGTTTCTGATAATTGTGGATTCTTCTTGTGCACATCTCTCAACCTGATGCAGTCTGCATGTTTCTCCTGTTCCTAACATACTTTCCTCAAGAGGTGATCTGAAATCTCGAAACCCTCACAGACAAGAGCCCTCTGGGGCTGAGTCTGATCTGATCTGGCTTGGAGACCAAGGACAGTGGGCTGTATGTAGTATTCTGTGTCCGTGAAAAAGGACTTGTGTGGCTTTCCCAATGCAACTCCTGCCCTGTGGGAGCAAAGAGATGGCTTCCAGCTTAGCAAGTTCTTAAAGCAGTCCACACATATGACAAGGCATTTCTACCTCCAGGAGAAACAAAATTTTGCTGGTGCGCTTTGAATGATCAGCTGCTGCTTTGGAATGCACCTGTCAAGAGGTTTAACTGATGTTATGCTTTCTGAGCACACTTGTATTGACTTTTGTGATAACCTTTACCTACCAAATCATGCATGAAAACTCACCAGATGCTAAACTTTCTCCTAATAATGATTCTGCTGCAGTTCCTATATCCTAGACTTTGACATTTGTTGCATATTTAGCAAAAATCTTTATAGCTGCACAGCAGATTTTGATAAATTCTCAGTGCTGGCATGAAACCCAAGTTAAAAAAGAGGTAGTGTGAGGGTTGTCTGTGGGCTGAGGCACATGATAACAGTAGATTAACAAGTTACTGTGCCTCCTTTATGTGCATGCCTTTCACAAGAGCATATATAAGATGATGTGAATGAAATCATCACAAGGATATTAAGACCTTCTTAGTAGAGAAGCAGCAGCTTGTTAAGTTGCCAAACATGATTTTGTGTCCGAGCCTGGCTGCATAACATGCTAGCTTAATATCCAGAGGTTTTTCCTTACACATCTGTTTGTATGGACATAAGGTGACTCTGTTAGGTATTAAACACCAGCCAGCAGCTCCAAGAGTCTTTATCAGTTCCTCAGATTACAGCCACATGTAGGGCCTCCATCTTCAATGCTGACTTGGCCATGTTAGACATACAGTAATGCACAAAATGGCAGAAGACAGTCCCAAGCTTAAGGGCTGAAAATTTTAACAGAAGAGGTAGATGCAGCAGGTAGAATTGCCTCACCAAACTCCAGTCATTTAAAAAACAGCTTGGAGCCTGAGCTGGTTACTAGGCACCCTTTCAAAAAGAAAAAGATATATACACACAGGAGGCATTTTTCTCAAAAGTCTTAGACAGTCTCCCTCCATCTTTTAAATATAGGAAGACCCCAGAGGATTAGCTTGACATTCAGCCCTGGCAGGACTAAGAGTTAGGTAAGACAACTCTTCCAACAAATATATGAAACAGGGACATTACACCCATGCAGGTGATGAAAAGCTGGGGCACAGTGATATCACCATCAGCTTCCTGGAAGATGTGTGCTAGTCCCAAACCTGAGCACAGATCCTTCTGGCAACAAAGCTACAGGCACCAGAACTGCCTCTTGCTGTGGTATCTCCTCTGCTGCTCAGTCCCAGAATGGAGTCACAAGTGTTGCCTCTGTGCCTGCTGTACTCCATGAAGGCTTTCCTGTTTCACACACCAACCATGTGGTTGGTTCCCCATGAAGCAGAATAATTTGTTATGTTGAATAAACCAGGATGCATAATGCTAACTGCTATTAAATATGGATCAGCTGCTAAAAAACAAGAGAAGTGATGTTAAGGAAAGGGAACAATAATCAGTCACTGGAACATTTCTTACAAGTAATTATTGTGATGGTCAGCTAAAAACTCTTTCCAGAGATTTTTTTGTTTTAATGCCACTATGGATGCTCACCCTCTGGCTAGCTGTGCTGGAATCTCCCCAAGCACTATGTCGACTCATTCATTCCTTCATAGGCTCACATTCAGAGAGCCATTTGGCCTGAAAACTTGAGGGATTATCTGTAAACACAGTGAAAGGAGACAGTTATTGCATGAAGCCCAGTGAGTGCACCTGCATGTTAATGAGTTAAATGTCATGACAGGAAGGCAAGGCCAACATTCCATGCTTGCTCTTTAGAAAGAAAGCAATTTACTTCTGTAACATTTCAAACAGAAAATTACAGTGTAACTTCTTGTGTCAATACATAATTTATTTTGTAATAAATAACTAAATGGATATTTATTGCACCTCTATTTTAATCCATTATTGTGCTTTTCTCCATTATTGTTCTCCCTGCCTGTTCAGATTGGTTATAATAATTGCTGAGGCAGCTGTATATTTTAAGCTATATAACAATGAAAGTGGTTGGTGAAAGAAACAGCTTTCATTCCCCTCCAAATGCCTCCAAGTTATTTATTTTGCTGTTTTTGTTTTATTTTACCTGAAACTGAAGGTAATTCCAGTACTGATAAAGAACAGAAGACATCATTAACTATAAAGAATATAATTTTTTTTTTTAATCTGTATTG
The DNA here is from genome assembly GCA_038090715.1 of Florisuga fusca. NCBI lineage: Eukaryota > Metazoa > Chordata > Aves > Apodiformes > Trochilidae > Florisuga > Florisuga fusca. The sequence goes on along the minus strand of JAAWXA010000001.1, from coordinate 56,457,339 downwards.
CAACTGTGACAAAAATCAACAATGCCAGTAAAGTCAGGGCTGAGGCTGCAATCAAATTTTGGTATTCCCACTGTAGGTAGGAATTGCAACAGCACACAGGGCACACATCAGTATAAAGGGAGCTGTGGATTACAGCATATAACTGTGCAGCATATCTGCAAGCTGATTTCAGGCTTCTGCAGTGCAGATCCAAAGAAGCTGAAGAAAAAGTTTCTTTTTCTCCTAGTGTTTGAAGCTGATTGATTCACTTTGGGAGTGATTGAGAGTGTCCATAAGATGGGTGTTTGACCATCCATGTCAAATGAATTTACTTTATTTACTTGGTGGGCTTATCCTTCTTCGTAACTGAGTGCCTGCAGCACAGATTAACTTCTTGCAGAAGATACTAACTGGTAGTGATCAGTGAATTTCAAAGTTCTAATTTTTATTTTTCAAAATACTATAGAAGAAAGGATGGTGCTCCTCTAGCTCATCCAAGCATAGCTTCAGAGAGATTTACTTAGGTCTCACCAGCAAATGCCATGGATGCACTACTGGGCCTAAGAGTGCAAACCTGTCCCTCTAAGGCAACATACAAACTGGGGAGAGCAGTGCAATGAAGAGGAACTATCCAACCCCCCATCCAGCTTTATGCTTAAGACACCGAGCCATTCTCTAAACACAAAAATAAATGTCAATTCTTAATATAAATTCTGAAGTTAAATTTCTAACATTGGTACTGTTGAAAAAATACTTCCATGTTTAGGTATTGACAAAAAGAAAATCCCATTTTAACTTAAATTATATATTCTTTGTGCCCCATCCCTGCATGGAAGCTGTCTAGCAGTGACAGTTTCAGAATGTCACAGCCAAGCCAGACCTCGTGGAGGCAGCGGAGTCAGGAGACCTGAGCTAGCTTTTTTGTACACCCTTCAAAAATCTTAAGCCCTCTCCAGCTCACCATATCTCTTCCAGGTCCACACTAAACCCTGGATCTAACTGATTTGTTAGAGAGCTAAAGGGTCTTTAACACCCACCCCCAACCCCATCTTCTGGATTTATAGAGGACAAAACAAGGCACCCACTTCTGCACATGAAGAAGAGCATCCAGAACAGGCCACTGTCCCTTGTCTTGCAGACCCAACTGTGCTGCTTCCCCTTCTCTTCCTGCACAACAGAGGAAAAAATGAGGGGGAGGAAAAAAAATCTGAAAGCATTTTTCATAAGTCATTTCACAGTACCCTCCATATGACTAATCCATGGCACCTCCATCTATCTTATGTCTCTGTGCTGTCTGGAGCACTTCTCTTTTGGAAGCAGAAAAGAAGGAGAAAAAATCTCCAATATTTCTGAGGTGCAGAGATAAGATGTGGCAGTAGATACTCTTCATTCAGCTTTCAGGGGAGAAAGGATTTCCACCAAAATGGGCCCCAGTTTTGCTCCTGCTTCTATGAGAAGAAATTGTTGAAGGAAGCAAAACTGCACCCCTCCTCCTGCAGCAAAGCCAAGAGTGTACTGACCTCCTCTCCACCAGCAGTGCACATTTACAGGTCCTTTATAATGCAAACTCGGTACATAAATACACACTGAAAGGTTTTAAAAGTCAAGTTATTGAACCACTGGGCTGACAACTCAGAGAAGCAATAGTCTGTTGTGTAAATACATGCAGGGGGACTGTTCCAGGTCCTCCTTCAGCACTCTCAGCACGCTAACAGAGTACTTCAACACCCAGCATGAGATGATAATTTCTGATTCTTCCACTTAGAAAATTCCCCAAAGGTGGCCTTGGGCCATCTATTTTTTGGAACAATGTCAGCACTATGCACATTATGTCTGTAAAGAATGATGCTATTACTGAATCACAGAAACAAGAAAGCCATCTAACACCCTCAGCCCAAAAGAATACAAAACTATTTTTACCAGCCAGAAATAAATCTCAAACACAGTAGCTTTATTTATCGACCGAAAAAGCAGACATTGTCTTTGATATGTAATAGTTGTGCAGATGGAGAAATGTCCTTAGTGGGTTTACTGCTTCTCAGGAAAATGGGGCATGACTCTCCCTCAGCTGGGTTTGCTTGCAGGCAGCCCTTACCTCCCTCCTTGCTCTCCTCTTGCGTATCGAGGTGCCTGGCAGCGCTCTCGGGAGGTACCTGTCCTGCAGCTCTTCTGTGTTACCTAAACAAATCCTGGTACAAAAGCCCTGCAAGGAACTGAGAACCTCAATATTCCACTTTTCTTCTGTTAACTCCCCAAAAAAGAAGCGTGCTAATTAGGCTCTAGGAAGAAGAATAATGCAAGCTGAGTAGGATAGTGGTCCTAGACAGCTCCGGCACTCCTGCTTCCTCGCTGCCTAAAAGGGTGGCCCAATTAATTGACTTTATTGGATCTCTTCCTGGGTGCAGGGTGTTGATGCATCAGCTAATAAAAACAGAAGCAAAGCTAGCACTTACAGAAAATGACAGTATCAGGAGTAGGCAGGGTGCTTTGTGTTGTGTGTCACAGCTCATAACAGAGTGCAGCCGTTGATGTCTTTATTACCTCCTAACTCGGTATATGGTCCTGTGTGTGCACCCATGTGTGTGCCTCTGCCTGTGTCTCAAGGAAAAGAAAGAAAAATGCAGATGTGTAGGTGGAAACTTCTTTAACACCTTAGCATCCTATATAGCATTTCTATTTGTAAGTGTTTGGCTTAAAAAAATCTTTTAGAATTTCTGGTGGTATAAGGAGGTCAAGCTGCAATCTTGCAGAGGAGTACAGTATAAATGAACTAATGAAAACTAATTTCAACCGCTTCCTGTAGAGCATAACTGATAGAATATATCACCTCCAAATGTAAAAACAAAATGATCAGCAAAGACTTTATTCATTTAAGACCCACCACAGAGCTAAAGATAAGGGTACATGCTGTTTTCTTAAAATGTCAGAAATCCATTTCATGGTGTTAATGATCTCTCAATGCTCACTTCATATTTAATCAGCAAGCTACTAACATTTTCTCAAAAAAATTAGCTGTCTTTGGTGTTTATCATAGCTGTATGCTGTTGAGTAAATCAATTATAAATAAGAAATTTTTCAAATCTAAACAAAGTAACTACTCAAAGCTTAGTAGATTGTTGAGTTGGATGAAAGCAAAACTGAATATTCACTCCAGAGAATACACAGTTGGGTCATCTAATCTGCTGCAATTTTATCCTGTTATGCCATAAAAATCTACTACATGTGTCTCTGCTCCCATTCTGAATTAATTTACAAAGAACCTTGGTCCAAACCTTCAGTGATTCCCATAAGAGTACATTCTCTCTTTTTCAAAGGGTTTTCCTTCTTTTTTTATTAATCTATTTGTTTCTGCAAGTGAATACTGCAAGCCTAGACTAAAACCACACCTGCTTCAGTAGACACTGTGCAAGCAGCTTCTTACAGCTCTGCAGATTTATTTCCATATTGACCTAATTACCGTTTCTTCTATTTAACTTCTAAGTGCCCCTAAACCAAGATGAAGTTAGCTAAATGCAATGAAGCATCCACGGTATTTCAGCCAAGACCAGAAAATTCATTTAACTACTGACCCCAAGTAGGCCTGAGCCTCAGATTTTGAAATAGAAAGACTTAAGGAATTTATATTCTGCTTTTTTAAAGGATGTAAATTTTCTTAACAGAAAGTTCTTCAAGGATTAGATAAGACAGTTTTATAAAACCAAGGTTTTTTGATAGAATGGCATTCTTATATAGCAGTTCATGGTGTTTTGTTTTGGTTTTTTGGAACCTGTCTGAAGAGCTCAAGATTTAATCTGTGGCTAATTTTTAAAGAGAAATTTGGTGAGAGTGATGGAAACATTAGGGACTGCATGGTTTTTAGGGTTCTTCTGTTAGACACTGTCTTAGAGCAACATCTAGTGGCATACTAGCTCTGCATCCTCCCTCAAAATCACTTGTGATGCAAGGGAAGAATTACGATGGTGATTAACTATGATAGGTTTACACACATGCACTCACACACATGCTTTGTAAGAGGCATCCCCAGCCAGTCTAAGGAACTATTTACACACCTTACAGCCTTTTCATCATATTCAGAATGTAATCATCACAAAGTCTGAACTTAGACTCTAAATTGACAAAAAGAACTGTTAAGTACTTTTCTTTGAAAAAAAAAAAAGATTCTTATGAGTTTAGGCACATTCAGGTATTACTCAGGAAAAAAATCTAAGAGAATATTATTTAAATAAAAGGATTGAAATAACTAAAATCCCAACAGACCTCACATTTGCAACAGTAAGTAAGGTTAGTCATCTTATAATGTCAGAAAAATATTTTTAATTAGTAAAAACCAGCATGCAAATAAAACATTTCATAACAGTTTTTATCATAGATAAAATCAGAAAATTGATGAGGAGCATAAGATGAGATCATGTGGAAAACTCTGACTGAAGTACTAAGCTATTTTAGAAGAAATTTTCCAGGTGCCAAAAGATTTTTTTCCCCTTCATTCTGGTCTAGCAGTTTTGTGTTCTTTCAAAGTCTAAAAACCAAGTAGAATTAAAAGGTGATAGTTTGTATTCATCATTCAATCTACAAATGAAAATAAGCCATAAAAGATTTAAGGTTAATTGTTTTGAAGTCTTGGGGAAACTGTAACCATAAACAACTTGTTTAATTCCCTAGCTACAATGAATACTTTCTCACTAGTATATCAGGGAGCTCAGACTACAAAATGTTTTACAAAAAAACTATGTCATGAATCTGTTTAAAGTAATTCATTTCATTTAAAAATGTTTTAAAAGATGTATGCCCTGCAATCAAATAGAATTCCAGTTTCCTCAAATTTCCATTTTCATCCACAGTAGTTGGACACAAAAAGGACCAGAGGGCTGGAACATCCCTCCTATGAAGGCAAGCTGAGGGAGATGGGGTTGTTCAGCCCAGAGAAAAGAAGGCTCCAGGGAGAACTAATAGTGACCTTCTGGTACCTGAAGGGAGCCTACAGGAAGGCTGGAGATGGAATGTTTGCAAGGGCCTGGACAAGGACAAGGGTCAGTGGTTTTGAAGAATAGATTTAGACTGGATGTTAGGAAAATGTTCTTTACCAAAAATAGAACAAGTTACTCAGGGAGGTAGCTGAGGCCTCATCCCTGGAGATATTAAAAATGAGGCTTGATGAGGTCACTTCCAACCCTGCCCATTCTATGATATGATATGATTCTGTAGTTAAAAACAAGTGAAAATATTTCTGAATAAAATAATTTGAAAGTAAAAAAATTATGCAAGACTGAAATCAGGAACTAGTTCAATCAGGGTTCCTTGCCTCATTATAGAGATCGTGGCTGAAAACACCCTGTGTATTAATTCTTACCTACAAGTCCTATTTAGACAATTTTGAACCAAGGATTTGCATTTTTGTTGCTTTTCAAGTTTCTTCAGCTCAAACTGAACATAACAGAGGAATTCTTTACAGCATATCCATGTGTTTGCCACAAACTAAATGATCTATGACAAACATCACACCAACTCAATGACTGACACTGGACAGTGCCTAGTGGGAACAAAAGAGAAAAAAAGGTACCTAAGCAACAGTAACACTCAAAACAGACAAAGCTGCTGAACCACTCCTCCACCATAGGATGTCAAATGAGCAATGCAGCCATAGGTAATATGACAAGGGAAAGGAGAGCTGAACTCCTTAACTTCACTGGCAAGACCAGCTCTGATGGGGCCTCCTCAACGATAAAGATGTATTTACTTTGTAAATGGGTCAGAATAGCTACACTGAATCCGGTACAGTCTAAAAGCTAAAAGTTCTGGGTCTTCTACATCATTCTGGCATGCTATGAAATCTCTGTGAAACCTAGGGATAGTATGACCAGTTCCACTTCACGCACATACCAGGGCACACTTTTAGAGATTGACAATATCTCTGCCCTGTGATGAAAAAGGGTATTCAAACCACCCGACTTTAGCTGTCTCACTTAAACAAGTATTCCCTCAAGGCTCTTGTCTGTAGCCAGTGGAGAGGGAAAGAGATTTATCCCAAATGTGATCCAGACCACGTAAATGAGAGCTAGCTGGAAAGACTGACAATAGACAGAGTACTGGTAAGAGGTTGGTCATACCAGCTGCCTAAGACTGGGTGATGTGAACACTTCCTTAAATCTTTTCAAATTGATTCAGCTGCTCATTATGAGCTATTGTACTTGAACAATTTGAAGTCTAAAGCTTGGGCTGATTTGAAACATTTCTCTTTCCTTCTATCTGGACAAGAAAGCAGGATTTACTTCATATATTTAAATAGGATTTTTTTCTAAACCAAAGGCAGCTGAAAAGATTCTGCTGAATCCAAATCGTCTCTCAAGTGTGGAAAGCTATGTCATAAAGGTGAATGTTACAGGAATTAATGAAAGTATAAAACCAGAATTTTATAACAGCAACTGATCTGAAACCTCCTGATGACCTCTCTGTAAAGTATTAGGTGGAAGCCCTTTTCAGATATAGCTCTATTTAAATATATACTGAGTGTAAGCATCCTTGGGAGTTGAATTATTGGGTCGAACAAATTTGTAGGAGATTATAAGCATATGGATAAAGACAACCTGAGAATATGTAACTACTACAGCTAAGAGCATTCAGAATTCTTTCTGTCAAGTATTATATTACCATCCCTTCACCTTTTTAATAACTTACTGTAAGAGGACACAGTATTTAATCATGTGCAGTGTTCAGTATCTGAGAGAACTTACTAAATTGCAATCCTAACATTATAAATTCAGCATTGCACCATTCTTGTCAAGTTCACTGCCACTAGCTTAGCTTTGTCTGTTATCTTCTGTCCTTCTCTCAAAGAGGTCAAAAAGTCTGATGTCCAATAGACACCATGGAAGAATTCAATTCTCTATTTTTATCCTGTGTCACAAAGTTTAGTGACATAAAAACATTACTTTAAGCATTTGAAGCCTCGGCATCAGACACATTTTGTTAATTTTACCAAATGTAATATATAAATGATAGATACGGTATATTATTGACTTTCAGAGTAAGATTCTGCTAGTTAACAAATAAATACATCACATCAAAACCAGAGGAAACAGTAGTCTGAACTTTGCCATTAATAGTAATCTAGGAATAGTGTCACCTATTTAGTGACAACAGTCATGTAGTAGAACATTCTTGGAAATCAAAAATAGCCCTGATTTACTGAATTGGTTAAGACTCAATGCTGACAGTTATTGAGTTACTCCTGATGTGTGCCATTTTCCCTTTACTAAGCACCTATTTATAGTCTTGTAAACTCTGCATAATGTGGTAAAACACTATCAGTATGTGTGCTGCCTCTTAGTAATTCAAATTGCACATTTAAAAAAATGTAAAAAAAAAAAAAAAAAAAGGAAATCTAAATTAAACCATGACAAGGCCAGATAATTCTCATGACTTTGGTTGCAAGTCATTGTGAAATCAGCTAATTTGAATTTCAGATTTCAATCTGGCAAGGAAAACACGATAGCAGAAGTTCTTATTGCCTGAAGGACTAACAGAGAAAAAATAAAATCTGCAACCTTATAGTACATAAAATACCATTTGTAATGGTAGAGTTATTCACAGAATGAAACTAAACAGACCTCAAAGTCATATGGAATTTATAATTCACTACATTCTCCAATTAGAAAAAAAGTTTTCTTATTCACAAAACTGAAAACTTGTAAGCTTCCATGTGTTGTCCTGAAACTAAAGCTATCACTCTTCAGACAGGATTGCTGCTTTATTCATATTCTCCAGGAATACAAAAGAAAATTCCCTGGTACCTGTCCCTCCACCATTCTCAAAAGCATTTAAGACTTGAGAATTACAGTCATCCAGCATGGCATTTTCCTCTCATAGCTATCAGAAATACAAAATCAACACATTTGCTAGTTGGAAGAACAGCAACAGGACTGGGGCAGGAGTTTGTCACCTGACACGAGACAGTAAAAACAGAAAAAGTAAGGATAGGCAGTCATCCAAAAATACCAGAACCGAGTAATAAATCTCAGGTGTTTGTCAACATAAATGGAAAACATAAAGAACAGAGAATATTATCACTGGTATTTTGTGTTAAAATTTTGTCTCTAATGTAAAATGACACAGAGTTTCAGGATTATTTATTTCCCTTTCAGCTCAAACACCACCACATGACAAGAATCACAGCTTTCCCCATTGCAGAGATCTTCTCAAGGAAGCCTTTCTAGAGCTCAGGGGCTCAGCTCTGCTACTCATTGTAGACCCAAAAGATCCTCAGTTTGGCTGTCTGTATTCTGAAAGAGAACTGTGCAAAAGCTCAGATTATGGCTTTCAGAACTAGTGATATGCAGGATGTTTTCAGTGTACAAACTTAAATGTCTTGGAAAATGCCTACTTGTTAGAAAATCATATTTTTCTTCTTTGCTGTCTGCACCACAGCTGCACATATAAAATTATGAAGCATTTTTGGTATCTTGTTGTACATAGCTCCACTCAAATGGGCTATCATGACATTGCATCACATACTACATCTTGAAGCTTAAGCAAGCACTAACTGCAAAGTACAGACTCCTCTGAAGTAAAATGTCACTTTACTTATCAATAGAGACAGTATCTCAAGTTGCAATACTGAGGTAACAACCCAGTTATCTTCTTTGTAAAACATGATCAAAAGTTGCTCCACTAAGCACAGAGGTTTTCGTATTAATGACAGATAGGTGATGTCAGGCACTAAGGCAAGGTTATAAACTTTTGTCACTACCTGATATAATTATTTGGAAAAATAATATAATCTTCAGTCATCTAACTATAAGTAATTATTAATCATGTGATCTAATTCAAAACTACTCACCATATAAAATCTGCTTATGTCCAGTAGTACAGACACAATTATAGTCACCTGGGAGCTCTTAAATGCATACTGCATTTGGATGTATATGTATACACAACAGTATAGACAGAGAGAGAGAGGCCAGGAAAAGTATGTCACGTAGACATACTGTTATAAAAAGGATGTCTTATTATACAGCTTGATCTGGCTATTAAGGTTTAACAGACTCAGACTGGTATTCTGCATTTATAGAAATCCTAGTGAAGTAGTTATATTGAATAGTCCTGAAAGCCATCTACTCAGTTCATACTCTCATGGCAACACTTTATAAAATGCTTGGTTTCATCAGCTCCTGAATTGAAAAGATTGATTTACTTGTCATGTTGAATAGAGTCTAAAAGAAGTTTAAGGAACAATTGACCCTGAGAAGAGCTGCAACAAAGTCTTCTGGGCATCAAGCAGAAGGCAGCTCAAGATTTCTAGAGATAACTCAAATTGTCTGCTATGAAAAATAACAACATAACTCACTGTGGACTGACTCAAGAGGATTTTCATAATTAAGACTAAGAGAAAAGCTTCTTTAAAAGCTGCATTTGCATAAATACAGTTAAATCTCCACTTGCATGAGCTTGGCAAAAAAAAAAAAAAAAGGTTTTTGTATTATTTTAATTTTTATTTTCACTTTTAAATACAGTTCTTCAAACTTAAACCACACTGGGATTCTTTCTTGCTGCATGAAAAGGAAGAAAAAATGAATCAGTGCTGGCATCTCAGGGTAGATGGGCCTGGTGGATGTACATCCTTGCCAGCACTTAATGATGCAGAGTCACACATCTCAGGTCTCAATGCTGGCAGGGGTGGGAGCCGGGAATCCCTGCGGGATGCAATTAGAACACACAATATGCAGCAGGATTAAGCTTCTGCTCTCCGCTTGCACCTCTTTGCCCATGAACATCTGTAAACCACATGCCTAGAACAACTTCCTTCCAAAAATGAAGCTCTCAGCTAAGTCAGTACCTAAACACAACAGAAGGTTTAAGTCTCTCTCTCTGCACACCTTCTTTTCAGGCAGTTTCAAACTTCTAATTCCTGGGGTACATCATATGTGTCTGTGCTAAATACACTCAGATGTCATCCTAGATATTTCTGAAGGTTTTACAACAAACAATTAATGTTAGAAAGAAAAATCACAGCTCTCAGATGGCTCCCACCTCTCTGCGGAGTGGTTTTTTTTTTTGAGGATTCTGTCTAGGGATTGTCATATCATATCAAGTGTCAGTGGCACACCCGGGTGGCTGTATCCTCCCAGTTACAGTTCCATACCTGGGAACAGAACAGCTCTGCAGGATGGTGAGAGCCTTGTGTCCTCGTGCTGCAATTCACCATGCCACACTGTCCACATGGCCAGAGAGACCCTGTGGGAGGTTTTGGACAGTAAAATATTCAGCTACTGGAATACTGGGATGAGCAATAAATTACTGATAGACAGACGATCCCCATCAGCTGAAGTGATTCCCCCTCTGAGGCAGGTAGCCTTAATTAATGCCTTATAACAATTTTAACATATGACATTTTAAGCAGCATCTGCTTCAGGACAAGAAATGTGTGATTCTTTACATGGGCCTATTTTGTAATCTTTTGTGTTCAGTACTGAAAATAAGAAAAATGAAAAGAAAATACTGTGTCTGCAACATGATGGATGCAGAAACCTCACCTCTGAGTTGAGGCACTGAATGAAGAATTACAACTTGTTTTTTGTTCAATTGGATTGGGGCAAGTTCAAAAGTACTATTTCAGATAGAAATTCACAGTAAAACTGAGATTTTTAAACATGTCCCTTTCTATGAAATTTTCTTCAAGAGTGAAGTAAAAGGAAAATCATATTAATAAAGCTGAAAGATTTAGTTCCTTCAATAAATATAGACTTTTAGACCATCTCAAATAATTACCTATATAACAATTATCTGCTAAAATAAACACAAACTGGTTCATTTAGCATCACTCATTACATAACACTATATAATACGTGTGTGTGTGTGTATATAAATATATATACAACTGGTCATTTTATATGTGTTCTGTTTACATTTTGTGTAGGTTATACGTTTATGTAAATCATGGCATTTTAAAAAATTTTAATAATTTCATAATGTGATACATTAACATGCTTCATTTTATATAACAAAACATGCTGATGTTTTCCTGATTTTGCATTTGTACCAATGCAAAATATTGGTCCTGGGGCAAAATATTCTTGAATCCAAATTAACTGCCTTGAAATTCCAGCATCTGGTGATTTTAGGTAAGGGATAAATCAACAGTTAAAAGAGATGCTACTAGAATTACCTTTGTATTCTCAGCTTCTCAAAGGGAAGTGGGTCTATATCTGGTGGCTCAGAGCAAGCTGAGGAGCAGTGCCTGAGCTATAGAGTCACTCCTGTGACAGGCTCTGCTGCACGTGTGTTACCAAGTATGAAATGACAGCTGCATTGACTGGCATTGCAGTTGCCCATCACAGGCTGCCTAAAACACTTCTAACTGCTCATTAAGTCCACTAAAATCCAGAGGTGAGGTGACAGTTACATATAAGTATACATATAGGTCATGTGACTCTACTTTCAGGCCATCATTTCAAATCTGGTTAATGAAGAAGCTTTTACATCAGCAGAATCCGAGGTTGAACTGGCTTAAAGCATTCAAACCCAACCACCTCTGCTGGCTGTGTTCCCACTGGCAAGGCGAAAATCTGGCCATTAAATAGTTATATAAAGTGATAGTGCAACTGTTGGCAATGTTCAAGTTAAAGTTGTGTCAGCAATAGTCTTTGCATTACAAGCTTCCATATTTCAGGGGGGTTTATGCCTTGAGATAAAATCCCATTGTAATTCTTCACCTAGTGCCTCGAGTCGGCAGTAAGGTTTTTGCATCTATCATGTTGCACCCCTGGTATTTTTTTCTCACCGATTCATCTTCAGTACTAAACAAAACACATTACAAAATGGACACATGTAAAGAATTACAGCAGAACGAGTGGTGCTTCTATCACTTTTTTGAAAAAGAAATGGGAAAGAGGCCTCAAACTCCCTGCCAGCAAAACTTCACTTTTCACTTCAGGGTATCTACCATCCATCAGGTATTCTAAGCTAAAAACACAGCGGAGACAAAATCCGCACCCCCGTGCACAGTTACCTTGCGCATTGCCTTCACTTGTGTTTTTACCTCAGGCTACCTGAATTACATAGTACCCTGAGGTAAAACACAGCTATCCTGGTAATGAAGACAAGCCCTAACAAGGATCCCAGTCCTGCCAACAGCCAGCTAGTTTATTCTCAAAGAGGCATTAAAAGCCTGACATCAGGATCTGTGTGGGCAAAACAAATCATAGTCCTAGGGATGAATGGATATACTGTAGCATTTTTCCTTACATTCAACCTTGGAGAGAGTGGGGGCCCCTCAGCATGCAGAGCAGCTGCCTGCAAAAATCTGGGACAGCACAATTTTGTTTTCTTGTTTCAGCTTAGAAGAGCATTTATCTCTTCTGAGCAGGCATTGTAATGTTCTTAGATGGTGGTTAATTATAAGTCAGTGCTGGTGTCAATAGCAAAGATGTCTTTCATATGAGAACAAGTAAACTGAAAAAAAAAACCAACAAAAAAACAAAAAACCCTTAGGTGAAACAGGCTGATGAGAGAAAAATCAATATCTCCCCATTAACCACCACTTTCTAACCAGCTTAACTACAGCACCCACGGTGCTTCCAGGACTGGCACACCTCATCGGAAAGCCAAGAGGGTCAGATACTGTTATAAAAGCCAGGTGAGTTTCCTTGTTACCTGGCACCTATAGCTGAGTTTATCAGTCTGCTGTCCCTCCAAAGAGTCCTCCCAAAGGCAGACTGCTGGTGCAGTGAGCCAAGGGCACAATATGTGCTCCATGTTCCCTATGCACCAGAAACTCAAATGGCTATGCAAGCAGGAGAGCAACAAAATCAGAGGCATCATTTTTTGTTCTAGACCCCTCAATCACTTTATCAAAGTCCCAGAGAAAACTACTGGAGAAGGTTTTTTGTCTGCAATTTTTAAAATGAGAAAATGGGGTAAGTATATTTCCTGTAAGTGATATTTTAAATTTGACAGCGCTGGGGGTTTTTTTGTATTTTATTGCTATTAAAACAATACGGTAAAAAATAAAAAAATCATATTTTTCTTTGGTTGATATGAACCCAATAAAAACACTTGCTTTCTATTTTGAAGCTGAGATTTGATATCTGTATACAGCTTTATAGAGCCAAGTTCTACCACAGTCTATATTCTAGTGTGGGTCTCAGTTTCTTTTGTTAAAACCTTTTTGTGTTTTACAAACAAATGTGTCTGGAGCATAGACCTAAAAGTCTGGTCCAATGAGTGTAAAGAAATTATTCTGTGAGAATCAAGTCCAACAGACAAGAAAGATATTGAATCTGTAGGCAAGAGGTTTGCACTGAAAAGGAATTGAAAAGAAGAAAGCAGAGCCCTAGCAGATCAGTTCAATGGTTTTCTGTGGAGTCTGTTGCTGAACTTTGACAACACAGTTAACATTGCCCAGAGAAGAGAGACACCCTCAAGTCACTTATAAATTAAAGACTTGACATATATTCTTGTATACTGTATACACCGTTTGCCTCAAATCCTCAAGTGCTACAGCAGGATGCTTTGTTGTTCTGAAAGATACTATGCAGTGCTGCTTCCCACTTTAATTATTTCAATTATTTTAGGGTAGCATCAGCAACATTCAAGACACGTTTAAATAGACTTTTCATTGTGAACAGTGTTTAATGGAACACCATCAGCATAGCAAACAAATACCCTGACCTTGAAAAATTTCAAAGCCAATGGATACAAGACCAAGTATATCTATTTCTTTAGATGAAAATTTACTGCACTTGGCTTCATCATTCTGAGTTACTCACATTTCAGTTTTCCTAAATACACTCAGAAACCATGGTTTGTGACAGAAAGGAGAAGAGTGGATATTGTTGCCATGGAAACAAAAACATTTTCCTTCTGCTTCAAAAATGTTGTCTATTAGAGAACAGTGGGGGGAGAAAAATCACATGTGTATATAATTAATTTTACTCTCTGTCATGTTTTTGAGATTTCTAAAGATTATTTCTGTGAGACTTTTCAGAAACAGACATATTTAACCACAGGAGGAATCTTTTCAGGCAATGGGGTCCACCTTTGCTAATACAGTGAAGCGAAGGTATGTTTCTCCTTGCTATCTCCATGCTTCAGTGGGAATTTTATTTGCACGTTTGCTGTTGAGTTGGATAGGATGTTCAGACAGGAACTAGATCTGCATTTTGCATTTGGGACTTAGAGCTGTTGCCTCTTGATGTATTACTGTTAACTGGACAAATAAAAATGAGAGAGATCGTTTATGAGCAGACAGCTTGTTAAAATGAGGGTGATCATTGTACATTCCCTAAGAGCTTTGCCAGCTTTTTTCTTTCTCAGACTGAGCTCCTTCCTTTGTTCTATGAACAGATGACCCTGGACTTGAATTTCAGTGGTAAACCTCTAATTTTCTTCAAAACTTCTGTGAGTTCTTCTGGCATTCATCAAAATTAGAGGGTTTGCATCAGTATGGACAAAACTCCTGTCCTCCTCATATATCTTGATATGCAGAAAGCACTTAAGCACCATCTCCATTTAGATGCCATTTTGGTCAGTTTGATTTTGGGGCAAGGGAAGAATGAAAATTAATATATTTTTAAATTAACAAGTATGCAAATTCTTGTGAAATGCTCTACTTTGTCCTCATGTCCACTGCTGATGAGGAAGCATACTGATATTTGAGTATGTTTCACTGCTTCAGTTCCCTCTGTTTTGGAAGAAGTAGATACTTCGTGCTCCTCTTGTCTTTCAAGAGTACATTGTAGATAATTATGTGATTTCTTGTTAGCTTTTTGTTGATTTGAGCTTATTTGGTGCAGTCATTTGTGATTCTCCAACACATGTTCCATCATCTCTTTGATTTTTTCCTAATTAATTGAAGAGTCTGATCATCCACTTCCAACTAGTTTTTAAGTACCCTCAATTACTTTTTGTTTGGGAATTGATTTAGAGTTGAAACATGTCTCAACTAATTGCAAGACAGAAGAACTCTATGAATTAGCAAATATTAATGAACACTTAACATCTATCCAAGATACCAATATTTACACATACACACAGAAGATGCTGCTACAGGACGAAATTAGAAGAGAGCAACAATGCAGTTTATCCAAATTCTGTATTTCTCTAGTGAAATCAAATCAGCATGAGGAATTTATCCAGTTCAGACAAGCTGTTCAGTGTCTATGATACCAGGGTTTTCTAAAAGACACTTATGCTAGTAGAGGTTGTGCTTCTAGCTGGTATTACTACATTAACATTCAGCACAGTGTATTTCTCCAAAGGCTTCATCTTAAAAAAGAAAATAGACCACATACTTTTAATCTCTCTTGTTTGTCATTCAAATGATGCACTATAAATTTGCTAAGTCATACACACCAGAATCAACTCATAATCTGGACACACCTCAAGTTCTCATAAGGGAAAAAAATGGTATTTAGAAACACTTTACAGCTGTTTTAACAGTAAGTGGTGCTACTTTTCAGTATCTTCCATCCATGAAGTTTAGGTAACTCATAGTATAGAAAATCCAGCTGTAAGCATCAGAAAAAAAAAATTTGCTTGGAAGAAAGAAGGGAAGGAAAAAAATCCAGGTATGACCTTCAGTGGTTTTAAGACCTACTCAGAATATTGTGTCTTCATCCATGATTAAAAGCTGTTCCTTCTTAAAATGTATTGAGCTCTCCTTTTTACATGGAGGGATGTTACCACACCAGAAATGAGAATGGTGTTAATAAGAATGGAAAAAAAAATTCAGACAAGTAAAACCAATGCAAATGCAACCCTTTCACCAACTCCCTGAAGGAGGCTGACAATCAGAAGAAAAGTAAACACATGGGGCCTACCTTTCCCAAAACAATAAATTATGGCAGATGCTCAGCTGGCACTGACACATCATGTAGCCATCACTCTGGGAGGACAGGTGCTCTCAGAAAACTCTGAGCTTTTAAAAAGATTGAAAAGAAAGCACTTCAACACCAAGGTACCCAAAAAGATTTATTGGTTTTGTAAGTACAAACTCTGCCTCTTTCTCAAGAGTCTCGTTCTTCCTTCTTCGCATGTGTCTTTTCTTCCTTGCTCTCTCTGAAACCAGAAAAATGGGTGGAAAAACCACCTCCCACTTGACCAGGTTGCTCATAACCCCATCCAACCTGGCCTTGCACACTTCCAGGGAGGGGGCAGCCACAACCTCCCTGGACACTGAGATTTTGGATTTCATATTTTAATTTTCAATTTTGATATTACATCCATCTTTCTTTCTTTCTTCCTTTCTTTCTCTCTTTCTTTCTTATGAGGGATATTTAGGAAGTTTTCAGAAAATACATTTATACATAGCAGAGATATTATGAGTGGAAAATACAACTTTGATTCATTCTATTTAAATGAGTCCTGGCTACTTACCAAGAGGCTTCAGTTTGGTCTGGTGGGAGAGGCAAGAGTCAAATGGAGAGCAAATAAGCTTTTTGATGACAAAAGCCCTAACTCTATTTCTGGTCCACATCTTTAAATATCAGATATCTTCATTTTTTGGCTCCAGGAAGGCTGCAGGGGCACCATAGTAGTTGTGAGAGCTCTGGGTCATTGGACAGACATTTAACAATGGCTAAAATCATCCTGGATGAGTGAGAGGATTTTTCACTATACTTCTTGCAGGTTTTGCCTTGCTCTGTACTTTCCAGCAGCAGAGAGTGGGATTTATGCAGACCATTCATTGAAAAGACTATGATGACTTGCCTTAATTGTAACAGTCTCCAAAAATTCAACCTGTAAATTAGACAGAAAGAAGGATGCAACTAAGGTATCAAGGGCTTGTGCTGGAAGGCACATTAAAGAAACTGCATCTCACATCACAGAAAAGAACCTTTGGCAACATTACCATACTCTAAAAAGGTGCATCACTGGGTCACCTGTGGCAGCCTTTAGCCATTTTGAGCCTGCTTGCACCAGGGTGTTGCTGGGCACCCAACACTGGACTGATGCATCAGTCTTGTGCCTGACACAGTCAGGGCTCTCAACGGGGGCAGTAACAACCACCAGAGGGATTGCTGCTGCCAGACTTTAGCTCTGTTTTACTGAAGTTTCAATTTCAGAACATTATTTCGTTTTCACAGAGACATTTTGCATCAGAACACCTAAGAACTAGGCTGACTGCCTCCTCTCCATGACCACAGTGGCTCTGGGGAAGCTGTTAAAGCAGGGAAAAAACCCTCACTGGGCAAGCTGGTGATGCTAACCATGTGCACCTTCTGCTTCTCTGTAGAGCACTTCTAAATCTTATTGTACCAAAAAGCAGGGTTTGCATGTGGTTTTATTCACACAGACAATATTATCAGTCTGTGGGAATGCACTGCTGTCTGAAAATTACAATAGACTGTCAAGATTTCAGAGCTCACTTTAAACAAGCAGCTTGGGTAACACAAGCAGCCTGGTGTGGCAGACCAGAACACACTGCAGCCTCATTTAATCCATTTAATTGTGTGTGGCTGGCATGGAAAGCAAAACTAGATTTTATCAGATATATCTAAGTGCTTCTTAATAACCCGTGATTTCATCAGTGTTTTCTCTACGCCTTGTTCTTTGTGAGCAGTACTTAGCAGCTTGTAGTCCTTCAGAGAGCAAGCTGACTGCAGCTGTGAAGTAATCACAGAGAGCAGTGACTCAGACTTCTTTCTTTTTAGGTATTCAGACCCAAATGCCACACACTCATGACAAGTGACTTAGACTCAGGCACTACATGATGGGAAAATCAGTTTAATTGTCATACCTTAAAGAATAAAAGGAAAAATTTCCAATAACCTTCATTTTATCAAGATGCTAAAGACATGCAAGAATTACTGGATTCAGGTAGTTATCATTTCTGTACCCCTGCATGGAGATTGTGCCAGTGCTGTTCCCACAGAGCAGGCTCTGGAACATCACTAAGTGTTCCAGCCAGCACCAGAGAGGATCCAAGATCAGAGTGGAGTCACCAGCACTCCAAGAAGAAACACTTCACAGGAAGCAGAAGGTTCATTGTTCTTTGTTCTTATGCTTGCCAGCCTCCATCGTCTACCTAGAAGCTCACCTTAGACTGAAGATAACAAGTTGGAAGCAGCCTCCCCAGAAATTCAAGTCCAAGAGCAATATACTAAAGAGAGAACAGGGCAGGAGAGAATCTCTTGTGCAGACATCCCCCTCTCATGTATCCCAGCATCAGGGCTTTTTGCAGGAAATGGAACAAATATGGAAGAAACAATGGAACTAATTTATAAGTGTGTCCAAACAAAGGAAAAAAATTGGTAATGTAATAAAAAAGAGAAAAAATAAATTAAGAGAAAAACAAAACAAACAGAAAAACCCAGAAAATTCTTAAACAAATACGTTAGCCAAAGAAAATATGTGACCATGAACAATGGAACATGTGGACAACCATAACAAAAATCTAGTTTTCATGGGACCTGTGAGAGATGTGTTTTTTAAAGGCAATAGCTGTGCTATACCCTAGGGAGGCACATCTGGAAACAAACCCGGGAAAAGACTGAAATACATGCATAAGCCCTTCCTAAACTCATTGCCAGTTCCTGTGTTTGATCAGGTTATTACAACTCATCTTTTCTGCTAGTGAGCAACTTGATCTAGGCACAGAAATCTCACTGACTCTAGTGTAGAACACAGCCAGTCATTTGCTACTGAAAATTGAAATACTTACAAAAGTGCTAATGGTTGAAGATACCGTGTTATTCCATCAGTAATGACTACATAATTTGCAGTATTACAAGAAGATTGTAGTGGAGAAGACAGAAATGAGTGTCTTGTGGCTATTCTGTAATAACATGGAATTTACTGTGTAGGTTCTTGGTCAAGTTTTATCCCCTAATTATACAGCACTTTACAGAGTTTCTTGTCTGCAATGAGTAACATCAAGAAACCAATATAGAGGACTGATACAGATTTATTTGGAACACAAGCATCTCAAAATCTCTAACACTTCCAGAAAAATTTCTAATACTTTTGAAAGCATTTGTTACATTTTGCATATTTTAAAAATAATCACAAAATATCTGAAGATTTAGAGGGGATTGACCTAGATGGGCCTTAGTCTCATTCTGTTCTGAAATTTCTTAAAAGGATAATAGTGCTATT
This sequence comes from Florisuga fusca, assembly GCA_038090715.1. Classification (NCBI taxonomy): domain Eukaryota; kingdom Metazoa; phylum Chordata; class Aves; order Apodiformes; family Trochilidae; genus Florisuga; species Florisuga fusca. Next base: position 56,438,268 of record JAAWXA010000001.1, on the reverse strand, counting down.
CTGAGAGCTGGAAAATGTATCGGCCTCGTAGCCTGTGAAGAAAAATGCCTAAACTAAGTATCTTGTCTAGTTTTATTTCCTTGTTTCTCTCAATATATCTTATCAGGAAGACTGCTTCAAAACAGGCATTGTAAATTCTGTGAATGCCGGAATAAAATACTCTGAGTCCATAGTTCACTCTCAGAAGATGAAAGAGACCAAAGAATAAAAAGTCCGTGCTGAGTTTTCAATGGGCACCTCAGGAACAAAAGCAGCTCTGTTGTGAAATGTGCCTGCCCTGCCCACACGCTGCAGATTTATGGTTTGGTTTGCACAGTGAAATTTATTGATCCTGAATACCTGAAGGCCTCAGCTCACCTTAAGATACTTGACAAACTCAAGCACCATGAAGGGGGCAAGCAAAATTGCCAGGGAGGGCATGGGCTTCTAGAGGGGATGGAGGAGAGTGGGTAAAATGAAAGATGTCAGGGAGCATCTGTGGGATGGCAAATGACAAGGCTTGTCTTCATTCTGCACTGAATGTAAAGGCATCACTTCCATGGGCTTCTTCCCTCAATAGAGGTGGGAACTTGGGCTCCAAACTGATACCCAAACCTCCCAGAGAATAAATGATATCTCTATGCATCTCAAAATGCAGCTGAGGGAACACACTGAACGGGGCAACCTCCAGTATTATCTTCTACTTACTTTACCAGTAGAGGGGGAAGCTGAGGATGAGTTTTAGGATGTCAGGTAGTGATAGGACTTGGGAGAATGGATTCAAACTAGAGGAGGGTAGATTTACATTAGATGTTAGGAAGAAGCTCTTCACCATGAGGGTGGTGAAACACTGGAACAGGTTGCCAGAGAGGTGGTGGAAGCCCCATCCCTGGAAGTTTTTAAGGCCAGGCTGGATGGGTATCTGAGCAAACCTGATCTAGTGGGAGGTGTCCCTGCCCATGGCAGGCGGGTTGGAACTGGATGATCTTAAAGGTCCCTTCCAACCCTGGGATTTCTAAAATTCTAAAATTCTGAAATTCTAAATTCTAAAATTGAGTATGAATAACAAGCTGGGATTTGTGGTAGAAAACTAAAGACATTCATGTATTTTATAACTACAATTAAAACATTATTATCCTTCCATAAAGTCTTGCCAAGGTTTGTCCTAAAAAAAAAAGAGGCTCATCAAAAACAAATAAATCTTACTATGATTTTAGAACAATGTAAAGTTGTATTGATCTCCTGCAAAGCACTCTCCCAGTAGAACATAATGCATCTTAAAAGAGGGGTTGAGATTCTTTGTTCCCACTTAAAAAAAAAAAAAATAGGCTAGTATTTTTCTCCCTAAGGAAAGTTTAGAGGGAGAGAGAGAGAAATAAAGTAAATTGCTGAATGGTTGTTTTCCTTTTTATTCAAAGATATTAAAGTCAGGTGAAATGAGACAAGGTTTTCCACTCAAAAGAGATATAGTTCAACACTAAATTTATCTTCTCACAGCCTGGTGGTCTGAAGCCAGGAGAATAGAATAATTACAGGACATGTACTTCATTCCCATGCTTAATTGCCTGTTAGTGGTTTCTCAGCAGAGAAAACTCCTTTTCTGTTAGTGTGTCACCAGCATTCTAGATTTAGATTCTTGTGTTCTTTATGGCACATTTCTTCCCCGTTTGGAATCTTAGAGATGAGGTCGCACCTCACAGAGAGCCAGATACAGAGTCTCACAGAGCTGTACACAGACTTTTTGCCATATTAGGCCATAAGGGGTGGAGAGAAGTTAATAATACAGTTGCCATGTTTCATTCCATCACCTTTGCACATGAGAGGAGTGACTGAGTGAGCTGTTTCTTTGCTGTTCCTAGCCAGATTCCCTACAGCAGTGAATACATCGTGATTTCTGTCTGGTATTTGGAGGTATTGCCATGGTCAGAGGAAAGTGCAGGATACCTCAGCTCCCAAGTACCTGCAGCTGTGATGAGATTTTGGGGTAACTGTAGCCTTTCCTCATATGTACTTATTAATAAGCCAAATTTGCCTTCCCAAGTGATGATGGGAGTGGTATGATCTAACTAAATCTTTGGTTAAGACTTCTCCCTTACAGCAGTAGGGAAAAAGTTTGTAATTGCTTTTAAGTTTAATTTGGTTTTCACACAGAAGAGTGAATGAAGAAGCTCTTTGGATGCATGGGGGTAGGATGCTGGTGAGGCAGAGCTACAATAGTCTTTGTTCCAGAAGGAAGGTGACCCATGCTAGTGCCACACTTGGCATGACATCCATCCTGCCCAAGAGCCAATACACACAGGTGCTGCCACTCATACCAGCATGGGAAGATTGGGTCCTACTCATTCACACCATTCACATGCTACCTTTACCCTTGGACTCTAGTTCCCTTGCCAAAGAATTCCAGATTAGGTTCAAGAGATAGCTCATCCTGAGGACTAGTTTGTATACAATGCATACACAACTACACCTCCCGATGCCTCCCAGCTCTGTCTGATCTTGGTCACAAACTTCCCGACTCTCCTTATACCCCTGCTGTGGGTTCACAACCTGTGTCTGGAAAATCACACTACAGAAACATCATTCTGACATGCTGCAACACAGGATTCTCACTACTTACCTACAACTGAAAACAACAGAACCCCCAAAAATAATCGTTATAATTTATTAATAATTAACTAATAATTGCTATTTTAAATTATAATTAATAATTAGAATCCTTTAAATCACTAGTATAGACATAGAATCATAGAATCATCAAGGTTAGAAAGGACCCTTCGGATCACCAAGTCCAATTACTTCTGCTACAACATTTTAAAGCCTCAAGGGCTGCATGACCAGAATCCAAATGCTAGGCATCATTGAGATGACCCATTCAATGCACAGAGGAACAGTTTTGACTGATGTGGACATAAGCCCTTCAGTATCACTTGCCATGCGATCAGTCATTAGGGTGGATGCCATCAGCACAACTACACACGCAACGTAGATATGACCATGGTCTGCACTTTTTCTTTGTCTAATGCTTTCCATGGGCAAGAATCACTTCAGAGAGAGATGGACTAGTCTGACACTGGATGTATTCTCAATCAAAAAGCTGTTCGGCCAAACAGGAGGTGCTATGATGCCATATTAATTACTCATCTACATACAGACTTGCTGACATCATTTCCACAGGAAACTCAACCATGCAATCACACTACAGTTTGGGCCCAGACACAATTTTGTTTTGGTATGAAAAGCAGTAGCTTGCAACAGACAGTTTAGAGGGCACCATCTTCTCAAGACACGGTAAGGTGAAGCACTGGGGAGAAGGAAGGGTGGCTGCCTCTTCAGGGACAGCCAGACATCCAGCAGCCTGGTGTTTATGCTGTGTAACCATTGCAGTGTAGCTCTGGAGCTACAGTATTTCATGGTGGGAGCTCAAAGGAGTTATCAAGACAAACCAAATGCATAAAAATTAACCCTATGTGTACAAATAAATGTAAAACTGGCTGAAGGCTCAAGTGGACAACCCAAGGTCAAATAAGCAAAATTCTGAAGGTCATTTAATTTCATTAACTCATATGCAGCAGCTTCAAGTAATTTTAAAGCATGTATTGCCTATAAAATGCGTGTTTTCATTAAACGCATCATTACTTTTATGGCCTCTGCAATCAATCTCCCTTCTCTTTCTTCTTAAACATGAGAAGCCAATCAGACATAGACACAAACATTTATATTGATGAGTTTCTTTCTAAGTGTGTGTGATAGCTTAGAGGCAAGAGAATGAGCTACCATTTCATGACATATGATAAAAGAGATGGTTTTAACTACCAGAGAAGAAACACACTTCAGAAAATGAGGTCTGACACTGGAGATGGGGAAAACATCCATGTATGATGGGAGGATATAAAACTATTTTTCTTATTCACATATTTTCTTTTTCTTTTAGTACATATTGCTCAGTACATAAAAATACTTCTCTTTTTCTACAGTACTGACACAAAATACACAGCCCTGTATGCAACACACAGGACTTACATACCAATTCCTCTCTTCTGTTTCTATACAAAACAGTGAAACACCATCATTTTATCTCCAACCGTGTCATTGCAATATCATCAAACTTCTTCAGTGTCAGTGGTGACCCGTTCTGAGGAATTTTTTCAAAGAAATACAATCAGGAAAGTACTTGGTATCAGTATAAGATGCTATTTCCCCCTAGCCTGACTCTGTAAAATACATAAATAATTTTTGGTCAATCTTTCAAAAAATTCAATTTTTGACTCAGAAGCAGTGAGGAAATTTCCCACAGAACAAGAAAACTATTTCCTATTCAGACCTGTAGCATACCCTACACTGTCAGAGAGAATAGATGATTGGAATATTTTGGGGAATGGAGAAAAAGGTAGAAGCTGCAGGTTCAAGGGGAGCTCTGAAGAGTGCAGTGCAGCAGGAGCTCCCAGTCTTTCATGGCCACCAGAATTTATTAACAGCAACCCATTTCCAGGATGATTTCTTCTTCTTATGCTGACTGACTGTAGTTTATCTATATAAAATGTTTCAAGGGATGTGAGGTATGGGAATTATTCAGCAGCTTGTGTGCTCTCCATCCCAGGTGAGCTTGCTTGGGACACTAAGTCACCAGCTCTAAGTCACCCCCCACCATGCTGGGAGCCCCTGGTCACATCAGGAGCTTCTCAGTTGCCTGTACCTGCAGTCTGAGTACATCCACCCTCCCTCTGACCCTCAGCCATCCCTCTTAGTGTCATGGACACATTCCTGCAGCATTGCACCTGAGTTTAAAAAATAAATCCCTAAGCTACATCTGGTTCCACACACAGCTAGCCAGCCTGTTGCCCCACGTGTGATACCATAAATCCACAAACCAAATAAATCCTATATGGATAATTAATTATGTTTACTGTATTTGTAATGAAAAGTGGTAATCAGCAGATTGTAATGTAAATATTTAATAAAAGCTGCAGCCCATTAAAAAACAAACAAAAACCTATGCCCAGTACAATTATGTAAGGATAGAATGATTCGTAGAATTACAGAACTGTTTGAGTTGGAAAGGGACCTTAAAGACATTCGAATATGATTTTTTGCCAATGAAAAAATGTTAACATTACCATTATTGACCTGTTAAACTACAGCAACCGTCTCTAATTACATGCTTGCAGAATCTGACTCAGTGGGGTTATTCTCTCAGCATTATAAATAACAATAATTAAATGAATGTCTGAAATCATATCCCTTATCACTGCATTCCTTTCTCCCTCTTTCTCATCCCTGTGTTAAAAACTATATACCTCACCTCAAGCTTAGAAATAAATTATTCAGAACTAGTTTATCATAAATAAACACTATCTCATGGCTTACAGTGGAAATATTTGCTTATGCATTTTTGTCTAGACACCGTATACTTCAGGAATTCAGTTTTCCTCCTGGCCTCTGAGTGACTCATTGAACAGCAGATCTGTACAGAACGAGCAACCAAAGGGAGGCAATGAAAATAATTAGTCAGTCCCACAGTTCTAAAAAGCTCAAACAGTAATTAAAGTAGACAGCTCTGCAGAATAAATAATTTTTTGAAGAGTAAATTAGCAAGTGCATTCCTGCTGGTTTGGAAAGTAAATGCACCGATTAGTGCAGTGGTAAATGCTCAGGCTGGATTGTTCAATCTCTCTTGAGGTGAAGAAGGAAGGGGAAACTTATACCATTCATCAACTATCACAATTGTCCAGCAGGCCCAAAGAACCTCTAAGGGCCTGTGCTCTAGCTCCTGGGAATAATGGGATAGGATTAAGTGGAAGACCTGAGAGTGTTGCACACTTCAGACAGAAATTAAGCACTCTGAATCCGTGCCTATCCCTCGCATGAGCTTGTTTACTGTTTGAATTTATGATCTTTTCAATGTAATAAGAAAATCTATATTGAATTTATTTATAATGGACATTTTTCTGCTTATGCAACCCATAAAATCTCAAAATGCATTTTCTTTTCTGTAACCTATTCAGAATACAATGCGTGAGTATTTAAAATTCCAACTCGCAACACTTTCTCAATGCAAATCTGCTGCTTTCTTTTTGAAAAGGAAACAGGAACATGGAGGTAATTGCTGAATTAGAGACAGAGAGTAGAACCTACAAACTTACTCTATTTTACAACAGCATCTTGCAATACACACTTGGAAGACAGAGGATTATTCAAAACACTAAAAAACAGGGCTGTGGCCATTTCTAGTTCATCAAAGCATCACAACCAATCAAGGATTTAAGCTGACATTTTAGTAGTAAACAAGAAAGAAAGAGATGAGAAAAGGTCTTGAAAATAAAGACAGGTGACTCATGTTTGAAAGAAAAGAGGTGGCAGCTGAGGGACCCAAAGAGACAGTTGATTTCAAATTAATAGAGTAAAGAAATTACCTTTGCAGCAACACTGAGAGTGGATGTGAGCAAGGCAAGAAGGCAGATGTCAAAGGAGGAGATTCCAGGAATAAAGATGTGAAAAGAACCTGCACTAGCAATGTATATGCATGGATGGATAGGAAAGCCTTTCTGTCCCAGAGGCTTTGTATGGAACAAATATATAAGATGCAAACATTACTTGAATGTGCAGACTTATAGAAAACTGTCAGCAGGTTACAGAAAAAATGAGTGACAACCACTGTTCAACAGTAGTACCCAAAGGGAGGGACAGTGGGTAGTGAAGCATTCTGTCTGCACAAACAGCCCATGATTTTCCTCTGCAAAATCACTGCTCCTGACAAGAGCAGGGTTTGTCTCCTCTGCTTCTTGTCACTCATACACTACTTGTGCCTAGACAGCACTGAGTGACCCTTGGTACAACCTGCATCAGGTTTAGCAACTACTTCTTTAATAAACTGAGAAGACCTGAGCTGTAACTGATTAATGTGAATATACATAACCAGTGTTTAACTAAGTTCTAAATAAGCTACAAATTAAGAAATCATTTCATTTGTACTATGGAGGCTTAAACCTTTCAGATTAATTTTATATATAATCAACTGAAGCACATCTTACAGCAGAATTGCCTTTGTGTGAACAGAGCCCTAGTTGATATAAATATCCTCAGACACGCCTCTCTGCAAAGCCAAGTGTGATAATAGAATTTGGACTTGTTCTAATGAAGCTACACTGCTAGATGGGTGAGTTTTAAAGTCAGCTAAGAAACAAAAAAATAGTTGGAAGATTTCATTATCATTCTTGATTCAAAAAAATACTTCTTGATGAATTTATGTGTCTCATAATTTGTTTTGTTTAATTGAGTTGATCTTCTTTTGCTGCAGACAAGCTTCAAGCGTTTGAGACAATATGCTGGAGAAATTAATACAAACTGGAGTTTTCTATGACAAATCTTAGCTTTCAACTTTCTGCAATTTCAGCTCAAGAGTGCCTGGGAGATGTTGTGAGCATAGTACTTTTAATTAAAGAAATGTGGTTGTTTCATTCTCTTGCATAAAACTTTTTCTTCAATCTGGAGAACAAAGCAGGAAAACTTGTACAGGTAAAATGAATTCCTGCTTACTTGAAAATAGAAGCTACAGTGGGAGCCAGTATATTGTTTAAGTTATAGCAGTAACCAAATAGGAGTGTTAGAATATTCAACAGATATTTGATTTTGTAGCTTTTACTGAGTAAGCCATCAGCAGCCAGAGCCAGGCTGTATTTGAGACTCTATATAAAAGTGAAGTTTCATCATCATCTTTTTCATCATATCTTTTAAATAGTGATACATCAACTGCAAAACTTTATAATAAAATTTTATCCAGGGTTTTCCTCCTTAAAAAATCTCTGTGAAGGAAATAATTTATTTCAATATTCCTTTTTTAAATCCCATAGAATTATGTGCTATACAGACCAGTGAAAAAATTTATCTAAAGCCAATCAAAGCCATGCTTTTAAGGGAACCAAAGGAATGGAAAGAGCATCTATGCACACACTTTTAAGTTAGTTGAATTTTACCAGGGGGAGCACAAATTCGTATTTCAAAATCTGCAAATTTTGGTCTAACTCTAGGATTTCTCATTAGGGAAGGGACTCTCATTTTGGCAGAGCATTTCTGCCTGCAGAGCCTGTGGTGCAAGCTCTGCAAAAAGCAGTGGCCCAGCCCCACTGTGGGAGGCAGGCACACATCCTCATCTCCAGCAGCACTCAGCAGCACCAGCACCAGCTGCATCAGCTTTCCGTGGCACAAAACAGACAACATTCATTAAACCATCCCCAAAAATAGCTTATCAGTTATTAAAGTAGTTCAGCGGAGGAGGACAGAATGAACAACCTGAAACTTCACCCTGGCATCAAACAGCTTCACAACAACCCTCCACCAGTGCTAAAGACCTGGGGAGGAATGTTTGGAGAGCTGCCCGGCAGAGAGGTACCTGGGAGTGTTGATTGACAGCTGGCTGAACATGAGCCAACAATGTGCCCATGTTGCCAAGAAGGCAAATGGCATACTGGTCTGTATCAGGAACAGTGTGACCTGTTTTAGGTCACATCAGGGGTCTGGAGAACAGATCTTATGAGGAGAGGCTGAAGGAACTAGAGCTGTTCAGCCTGGAGAAGAGGAGGCTGAGGGGAGACCTTTTGCTCTCTACAACTACCTGAAAGGAGGTTGTAGTGAGGCAGGTATTGGCCTCTTCTCCCCAGTCTCTAGCATTAGGACAAGAAGAAATGGGTTCAAGTTGCACCAGGGGAGATCCAGATTGGATATTAGAAAAATGTCTTCACTGAAAGAGTGGTGAAGCATCAGAACCCCAGGCAGGTGGTAGAGTCGCCGTCCCTGGGGGTATTCAAGAAACGGGTAGATGTGGCACTTCAGGAGATGATTTGGTGATTAAAGTGGTGTAGGACTGATGGTTGGATTTGATGACCTTGAAGGTCCTCTCCAATCATGATGATTCTATGATTCACCCTTAGTGCATAAGAACAAAGGTCAACAATCTTAAGCTGGCCCTGACAGCAAAGACATCTCCCCATGACCATGTGTGTTCAGGTAAGGCAACCAAACACTAATGTGAAGTTAAGTTCCTACCTGGCCTCTGAAATGCAAATGATTGCATTTGCCTGGCCTTGATACTAATTGCTGCAAAATAATGTTTGTTGGTGTTTAAAAAACAAGGGGAATAAACTCACCAGAAGTAATTACAGAGAGTTTCCAGATGTTTGCAGAATTCTTTGGGTGACCCAAGCTTGGCAGTCAAGAACATTTATAAGCTCTCCCACTAAATTGGATGATGAATCACTGTCTCTAAGACCAATGCAGCTCTTAACATATCACAGACTGACAGAGAAGCAGCATCTCCAGTCTTGTTACTCTTAACTGCTCACAATTGTGTGTATGAGCTCAAAAACAGCTACCCAATTTGCCCAGAAGCATTTTGTGGCAATGCAGACCCTGGTGATATTTCAGAGATGAGATGTAAACATCTCACAATGTTGGAGAAACCATCAAGACAACTTTGATGCAAGCCAGCAATCTCCCCGGCTTCCTCAATTCTACTTCTAGTATTAATGCTACAATTCTGATAGACTGCTTATCAGTATTGCTACAAGCAGAAGAACCCAGGGGAGTAGAGCAGATCAGCATCTTCCAAGTAAAAACCCTTACAGCTCATGCATGACCTGCAATGTTGCTTGAACCAAAACTTACTCCTAGTTATTTTAATATAGCTAAAAATAATCAGTAAAACAAAGGAGCTTCTCAAAATCCACGTTTTACTTCCCTCTCAGTAGCTACAGTATAAAGACACAGTAAAACCTGAAGTCACCTCTGTGCCCAGCTTCACTGAGAGGGTCCCTACAGCTACAGCCACTCAAACCCACAGTTTTTTGTTGTTTGTATGTCAATCCTTACCATCCCCAATGTAGAGTTAATCAGAAAGGCTCATATTCTCAAGCATAGGTGATATTTTCCACCTGGCCCTTACATGTGACTACAAAAGGATGGGTACCTGAAATGAACAGAGGATTTCCAATTCTTCCCATTTCGCCATACTATCCTGAATGCTCTAAAACACATATATGCATAAGATCTGCTAAAGAAAGTATCTTAGGCACCTCAGAAGAAATTTGAACATTTTGTGCCCTCTAAAATCTGAGCAGACACACAGGAAAAAAATTGTTACACAACAAGTAATTCCAGAACAAACCTAAACCTAATTTAAACAAAATGCACGGTATTGCTGTGACACCGGAAATTTCGTCTGAACAAGCCACAATCACTCAAAGCCACAATCACTTGAAGTGATTGTGGCAGATGACAGTATCTCCACAATTTACTCTCAGGCATAAGAAAATTTAGCCAACAGCTCATCTACCTACTTCAGCTGTTAATGATCAAAAAAGAGAACTTTGAAAGTCAGCTAAAGACAAGAAAAATACTAGATGAACCTTTTTTATTCTACACTCTTCAGGGAGAAGCTGATGAGCAACAGGAAAGCAGCACCAAGCAAGAGGACCAGAGAAAAAGGAGTTTCTGGGCATTTTTCTGGAGCATTGTTGTGATTTTAAGTGCCTCTGGCAAAGCACAAAAAAATCTTCAGTGGTACAGCCAAACATTTTATTGTTCACAGTGAACACTGAACACCCACTAAGATTTGCAAGGTGTAAATGGAGGTTACAAAACACATTAGTAGATCTATTCAAGTCCTGATATCTGATTCTAAAAGTGTGAATATTAACTTTCAACCAAATTAACTGCTGCTAAAAAAACAGCTAAAAGCCAAGCACAGAGGCAGAGCTGTTCCTCCTGCTGAGATCCAAGGCTCCTACCCCAGGTCTTGGTTCAGCTAAGTGCCTGCATGCAGGCAAAAAGCCCAATGTGCTCAGCTGGAGCTGCCAGCTGACTTCCTAGACTGTGATTCGCTGTCCTGTTTGTGTGAACCACTCTATGCCTGACCACAGGCTAAAAAGGAAAATTAAATTAACCTACATGAAGCAAGCCAACTGAAGCTTTCATTCTCTGTTTTATTTCTTAGGTGAAGCTGGTAGCTGGTAGCAAAATAAAGTAGGAGGAAAAAAAATAGGATTTAAGAAAACCTATTTTAATTTACAATGTACCACTGCAGAGAAATCTTAATTACCTTCTCTCAAAAAAATCAGCATATGTTGCCATCTCAACATCTAAAGAAATTGTATTGCAGGTGGGATAGCTCTTCAGTGAGCTCCTTATACCATGTGATAAACCCCTTGATCCAGTGGTGATGTGAAAGGGGTAGACCTTGCCAGCTCTGAGCTTTTAACATCCACTTCATAACCCCTGCAGTGCAGTACCAGAGACAGGACAATCCTGAATGTGTCAGGAACAGCTGCAAGTGCTGCAGAAATAAGGACACAAGAGCCCTATGATGATGGAGAAACTGCATCTGCATTGCATGACTTAGTCAGGAACAGGCTGATGTAAAGTAGAAGCCTAATCTGTAGCATAGTATTAAGGCAAAGGTAAGTAACATGCCCCTTACAAGCCAATATAGAAAAGGAACTGCTCAAGACTGTAAGCAGAAGTAAAAATTAAATGCATATGCAACATAAACATGTCATTAACTGTGATGGAGAGAAGATTCTTTTGTTCACATCCATGCTACTACAGCAAAAATGGGGAATTACTTTCTGCTCAGCACTCCTTTGAAGAAAGAGAGGTTATATGTGCATAACAGTTCATGAGCCTGGTAAAAATTAAGAAATTGTTTTGCCACATAAGAATCACCAAAAGAAAAAAAAAATTACACTCTTTAATTTGTAGGAAAAGCAATGTAGTATGGATGTCAATTACTCTACTATGTAAATACATGTTGACTACAAACTGTTCAAAAGTCTGCGAGTTATCTAACAGATGATCCAATGAGCCTTTTAATTGTTAAAGAGATGCAAATTAATTTTGTCCATTGCAACAAAGACTTGATTTAAAACAAACAAATAAACAAACAAACACCAACCAAGCCAACCAGGAATTCCTCCAATCCAGGAAACTGCTGTAAAATTTTCAGAAAGACTTAAAACAGAGAAGGAACAGGCTTGCCTCATGGACAGACTTGCACTGGATCCTATCAGTTCTGGGGTCAGCAAGAATGTTTCTCTAGCAGTTACATTTGATTGAAGTGTCAGGCGCATTCTGCTTAAATCTTCCATTTGTCCCTGATCATTTGGTGTCTTCTGATAACTCTTGTGCCACAGGCTCGCTCATTTTCTCTTAAAATCATGCCCTATTTATTTCCCTTCTCTCTCCTAAACTCTGCTTTCCAGTTGCACTTCTTTTTCTTTCTGAGGACAGCAGAGCAAACAGGGCACAGCATCAACTCCTCCCTCATCCCAGACCTGTCCCTGTAGTACCTCAGTGCTTCCAAGAGACACAGCCTCAGGAAATATCTTGCTCTTTTCTTCCCAACAAGTGTTGGCTGTTCTGCAATTAGCAGTAGGAAAGGGCAAGCAATGCTCAAGCTTTGGAAAATTTTACCTTCTAAAAATAAAAATAAATCATCTTGTAGGGTATGCACAGTCTTTTTCCTCCTCTTTATCTAATGATATATTCCTAAAGGATGAAGAATACAGATTTCTCAAATAATAATCATTGTAGAATGTACAGAACAACATGTTTCCTTGGCTTCTTATTCTGAGAGGTGAATTTTTTTAATAGAGATTCTCTAGAAAGGGAAAAACAAGGGTGAGATGAATATACATCATGAAAAGATTTAGCTCAAATGTCTTTGATGAGGTCTAAGATATTCAGATCAGTATCTTCTCGTGGTACCTGTTGAACCAAGGGAAGGGCTCATCTCACTACCTGCTCTATCAATAATAAATAGATATGAAAAAGAGCAGGAGAAAAGCTAGAAGTCTATCTACCAATAATAAGGCTCATTAGCCAGTTAATTTCATAAAGACAGTTGAGTAATTTCAACCTTAAATGCAGCCATCTTGGTTAGAATGAAAAATGCTAGAGGTGTTTGTGCATTTAGAGAAAACTAAAGAAGTTTGAGGAGACTTTCTATAATTATTATACATTTTGTAAGCTTATGCACAGCCTTTTACAAAACCTTTAAGCACTGGGGCTTTTATCTGGCACTGTTCAGAGAATGGCAGGAAGCTGATAAAACACTCAGTGGAATTTGCCATTCATTTATCTGTCTTTCGGGCCTTCAGAATTTAGAAATTTTATTTTGGGGGGGCTTTCAACAGTACAATTATATATGAAAAGGCTTCCCATACCACACAAGCTTGCATTATGGCATATCAGAATTAAATGAGATGAAAAAAACTTTTCATTATACAGTTTCCATTGTTATTCATTCATGCATTCATGTAACAATACTGACTCAGAGTTGTGCGTGTGTACTTCTAAGCTTCAACAAACAGTTTATCTCTTCGTTTTTCATCCACCAGCCAATGCTAATTAAACGAAAAGAGTAGTCCTTATTCCTGTTATTCTAAATACCAATTGATGAACTTCAAAGGTTCTGATTTTTATCAGAGCCCCTGCCAAACTTTCACAGGCTCTTTTTAAGCTGGTGCTCTCTATACAAGCCTGGAAAAGCAGCTTAGTCTTAATACAAGGCCTGATACACTCAGAAAGGAATAGTCCCAATGTGTTATGTGAGATCAAACATACACTGCAACTGGACCACAGGGCAACTGATTCTGTGCAAGTATTAAGAACTTAATTTAATTTTCACTAAACCAAATCATGTCAAAGTAAAATCCATTATAATCACACACCATATAGAGCCATACGTGATGTCATCTAGATGACATGCAGAATCAATATTTTACAAGCTTATTAATGCAGTCTGTGAGCACCAGTGAACCAATAAAGTCTTATTCTAAAGTTTTCCACCTCTCACTTCAGAACTAGAAATCAAATTGGGAGACTTCTGAATGAAATGGGACTTTTTCCAATCAAAATTTGATTTTTGAATCAAAAGAGAAAAGTGTAGAAACAAGTCTTGAAATCAATGAATGCTGTAGTTGTTTAATATTACAATAAAACAGGGTGTCTATTTTAGCATTAACCATATATATATATATATATATACACACACATGCTGCTATGTAGGCGTGTAGCTTTCTTAGTTCATTTGCAAGCTATGGCTTTGAGAAAGCCAAAATTCACATCTCAATTCCAGTAATAAACACACAGGCCCAGGCTTCTCAATTAATGTCCTCCTAACACCACCACCAACAACAAAAATAGAAAAGATAATCACCCCCAAAAACTTCTGTTGCCAAAAACGTTATGGAAAAGGATGGGAAAGAATTACAGAGGATTGGACATTTTTCAGTGAAGCAATCCAGTCTCCAACAGCAGCCTTGTGTTGTAAAGATTTGTGGCTGTCCTTGTAACAAGTTTCACTGGTCATTTTATCTTATGATAGGAATTACTCTTACCTTTCTATTTCCCACTTCTTTTACAGATAGTTCTGTTCACAGCACATTTGTTATAAGTGGGAGAGAGACCTACCTCAGCATCACTGTCCAGGAGCTCAGCCAAGTTATAAACAGTAGATAGAACCCTTATTTGCAAAAAAAAAAACAAAAAAAACCAACCAACCAAACAAACAAACTATCAGGGAAAATGCTAGAAAAAATGAACTAATGGACTTCGGTGCAAAGTAGCAGACACTGACACTGCTATCTCACCTGTGTCTGCTGAACCCAGGGAACAGAGAGGAAACAGGAAGATATTAAGTTCTTACCAGTTTGCTCATAATTGAGTGTATGATCATCCACATTAAACTCCCATGGAACATTTTGATCTTAAAACTCAGTAACATTATTAGCAAGGACATGATATTATAAATCTTTATTTTGGATTATGTCAAGATCCCTTCTTGCAGAATTCAAGGTTGATGTTTCTTATGACATTTTACTTTTTTAGATTTATCTATTGACCTTACATTATCTGAAAGGACAGCATGAAATGCCCTAGAAATTATAGATTTAACTTGATTATGCTGTGAGTTATTTCCTTTCTCCAGGGTATATATTACCCAGAGAAAGCAGGGGCCGGCACAGGTCTCCACTTACTGCAGTTTTTGCCTGTCTCTTTGTGAAGGGGTCATTTGAACAGCATGCTGTGTCAGAATCCAATTTAAGGGCAAGATCATAGCTCAGATATGTTGATAAGATTTTGTCAGATTTTTTTTGCCTTCCCCTATTCTTCCAGCATCTCAGTACTAGATTCTGGACACCAAATTTATTGACATGATCAGAAAAAAGGGAAGCGATTCTGGTTATTTTAACTGCCACTCCAGTTTTTATTTCTTTTTCCTATTCAGTGGCTTGGTCATCAGCCTTTGGATTTTTCATGGTATTGCCCTTTGGAATTGTAAGCAGGAATTTACCTGGGCCGTTTGCAACAATACTGTTCATCACTGATCCCACTGCATCTTCTTAAGCAAAATATTATTTAAAATTCTTGTTAGTCTGAATGACTTGCTTCAAATGTGACATTTCCAGTTTTTTATTAATTTACTATGGCAGCAAACAAGAAGTCCTCTTGTTAATCTTCTCCCAACATGCCAGTTACCATTCTAGTACACACAAAGTCCCTCTCCTAGAGTTTACAGGCAACGCACAAAGGAAAATACCATCCACTGAGAGTAACTTTCACATAATTTATTTTACCCAGCTGGTCACACAGACTTCCTTTAAAGCAAGTATAGAGGGACAGACTCCTCCAGGAGACAGTTCACAGCAAGTCTAATTTAGGGCCTTTTGAGTCAACCTCTTCACTGAATACTACAGAACCACAGAAATATAAGCAGCTCTGTTCATTACTCACACTTATGTTATATGAATAAACTTTGGTTATTTACTAGTGCACCCTTTTTACCTTTTCCTACCATTCATCTTATCTTTCTTGAAACCTACTTGGTTTTGTACACAATTTTTTTAAAAATAAAAATAAATCCAGTAGGACTAGGAAAACTAGGATGTTTTATGGAAACAAAGGAAGAGTCACAAGACCAGATAGGCTGGAGGGACATCCCCAAGACACCTATTTCAACCTTCTGCTCAGAGCAGACCAGTTTGAGGAGTCTTGTATAACTGGGAGTTGCTCTGCCCTTGGCTTCTCCAGCAGAGATAGGAGGAGGTGGGCTGAAAACAGCAAGTTCTGACTGCTGCCTTCATTCATGCCTCAATGTCTTCCCTGTGGTTACTGGAAAATAGCCATCAGGAAGGCATGGCAAATGTCTGTAATAAAGATCTCCTTCAGTAGAAAACATATTAAGATGATCGAATATTTTCAAAGGGGCCATGGAAATTTAAAAAAAAAAAGTCTTTAAAATCATTATTTATCTTTAAGTCTTCAAGTAATTAATTTCAGACTACTGGTTCATCAAGTGAAAATTGCATTTTGTTCTTTCATAGAGCCCAAGAAGCACTTGTGCAGTATATAATGACACCTTTTCTTACTAAAATGCTGAGAAGTTATGCTAAATATACCATCTGAAAGAAAAAAAGAGACTGACAAAAGCATTGTGTGATTTAAAACCTGAGACAGCAACAGGATTACCTACACACTTGATGTGAGCTGCTGTCACTCGTGCTTACAGGACAACTGTACCTTACTTTAGCCTAGATCTCCAGGTTTAAAGCAAGGATTCCTGTTTTCCTCTCTATCACCGATTCAGTGGGAGAAACGTTTTCCCTGGGAAATATTTAATTCTAAAAGCACCTGGCTCCCCTTTCCCTTCTTGTGGCCCCATACTCCATTCCACC
Organism: Florisuga fusca; assembly: GCA_038090715.1. Classification (NCBI taxonomy): domain Eukaryota; kingdom Metazoa; phylum Chordata; class Aves; order Apodiformes; family Trochilidae; genus Florisuga; species Florisuga fusca. Next base: position 56,421,565 of record JAAWXA010000001.1, on the reverse strand, counting down.
CACCCCAAACCACCATCAAACTACAATTCACATCTGTGGCAGAGTGGTTATTCCTGGGAATCTTTTGAACATTATTATTGCCTGAGCCAGATTAAAAAGAATCCTAAAAAGAGAACGTAAAGAATTTTTGGTTTTGTCTCTGCTCAGAACATGACAGTGAATCAATGGTTGTGAGAATAAAACTGAAGAGGGCCCAGCTTGAAAGCAAGGAGTGCAGTAACACCTGAAAAATTTAAGTCATCTTCAACACTGAAAAGAGGGAAGACAGCTTGAATTTAGGATCACAAATCACTTCTCAGTGGAAGAAGAGGGGAGATTTGGTACTTTTCATATAGAATAATTTAAATTTTTATTTTCTTGTATTCTAGGTTTATTTTGTTCAAAATGATCATACTTCACAATTTCATTTTTAGGTATTTTTAGCATCATAAATTAATTGACTCCTAAATGAAATTCATTTCAGATCAAACAGACCTCATTCAAAAGATTATTTTTTCAACTTTTGAAATAACCTCTTTTATTTTGTTTATTTTTGATTGATTTGAAATGAGATTCTTGAATTATGACAAGTCAATAAAATATTTAAAAAATAATATTTACCAAATTTTGGCTAAGCTTTCTGGATGTAATAGTAATATAATTAGATAAGAACATTACAATCTATTTCTACTGGTATTCCAGAAAATGTGATATGGAAACATTAAAAAAAAACAACAAACAACTGGAAGGGAAATTCTAATAAAGAAGCAGCTCCATGATTATCCTAAAAATTTAGTATATGTAGAAGCTAGATGAATTAGACAAAACTTTTCATTAAAAGCATTAAGGAAGAGGAAAATTAAAAAAAGAAATTATATTTTAAATGTACTTCTTAGCTACTACAAGGCAACCATTTATCTTTTGATGCTGAAGTTAATTTTACAGTGTATCTAAACCTACTACAAATACTAGTGGCTAGATATAATTTCCTAAAGACATTATTGCTTTAAAAAAAAATAAATTAAAATAGCCTATGTTTTTGCAAGCTAAGCAGAGCTGAATTGCATTTGCTCAGTTACTAGAAGTGTATTTCTAACCTTACAACACTGCTCCTTTGTTCATGAAGCAGCAGAGTTCTTTGTATAATTCTAAAATTTCTCACTCCATCCCTTAGTAGCTTTCACCCTGTCAAGAGCTGCAAAGCAGTAACATATCCACTTGCTCTGGAAAACGTGTGACAATCAAAACCAACCTTAGAAAATGATAGAGAGGAATATGAATAAACATCACTAAGCATGCTATCTTCTTAAACAAATGGGTTAACAAGCTTGGGGAATTAGCAAGCTTGGCAACAGTGTTTGTTGTGCTGCTAGAACTACCCTGTAATGAATTATAGTGATTAGTACCACCAGACAAAGTGGTGCAGTTTCACAGAAAATTTTCCTAGCTTTTTGTCATTAATCTTACCTGAATTTATTACTAGCACTGTCACTTGCAGCTTGGGCAGCTAAACTCCTTAACATGCAATCTGTACAGGCAGCTGAGCATTCCCATCCCAGAGCGGAAAGCAGGGGCTGAAGCTGTCATGAATGCCATATTTCATATACGTTTGTTTAAAGAGAATGGAGGAGAGACTGCAAGCTGAGAGTGTCCTGGAATGTAACTTCAGATTTAATATTTCCCAGGGAAAGGGTTTTCTAACCTTTCACACTTGTTACAAGACAACTCAGACAAATACTGGTTCAGAAATGTGAATATTCTCAAATGCTAGTATAAACAGTTGTTTCTTAGCATTATAATATTGGAATAATTGTTTACAATCATTTGTGGGCACTAAAATAATTTTTAACAGAAATTTGTCAATTATTCTGATATTATTTCCATACTCTCACAAACTTCATAACCACTAAATATCCTATAAGATAAAGCAAAAATCGTTTTGTCTCTGAGATGAAAGCATGCTTTTCTTTCCACTTTGCAGGCAGCAGTCACTAGCTCTGAGGAAAGAGGGCATTTATTTTCCATCTGCAGCCTCTAAGGAGGAGGGCAACATGCCTGATTGGTAGTGATAATTCAGAAAATAAAATGTTTCATAATATTAAGCCTCAGAAGGAACAGAGATGAACACTGGGAGCATCTCCAGTGGCAAGAAGCAGATGTGTGGTGTACAGTGCTGCTGTCTGCCCATGGGGCTGCTCACTCTCCTCCCCTTTTAAGCTCAGCAAAGGGGCCTGGATCATTCCACCCTAGCACAGAGTTAAAAGTAATTGACTGAATTGCATTATTAAGTGACAACGGTTACAAAAAGGGTGCAATGAGTCTTGGGCATGTATTGGTATGAACACTCTTGAGATTTTCATCTAGGAAAGTGATTCCAGGTACAGACACTGAGGTTTTTCGTATCCACCTGTGAGATGCAGTTGTCTCTCAAATGTAAATACATATTCACAGTATGTTCAAAGGGTTATATTCTCTATTAATCTCTCTCCCTGCCCTCGCACACATGTACACACACAACCAGATGTGTCATGGTAGGAAAATGAAACAGAAAACAAGATAAAAAAACCCACAACATACCTTGCTCATATATAAATACATACATGGACATGCATGATTTTTGCCAGAAATATATCTGTATTTTCTTGGCTAGAAAAAAAATTTTTGTGTGTCATCTCTGAAAGGCAGATAAGCCAAAGTATAGAGACCACTGCAAAAATAATTAAACAAACTCTCAGCCCCAAGAGTAAACGACAGGATAGTGACTTGTCCTAAATATAGACGTGCAGAAACAATATACTTTTACTTTACACACACTTTAGTAAAAAGTAGGATAGACAGAGATCTAGAGAGAAATGTTGAGATATAAATTCTACATTAAAAAACATAAAATGCTCATATTCATGTTTTCTTTCAATGCAGGCAATAGACTCCATGGTTTTTAAAGGGTCTTGGATTATTTCAATTAATTCACGTCTGATCATCAACTATTCATTTTTTATTTAGGTCATGATTCCTTATTCTGAATTATAAATTGACTTTCAAACACAGTGAAATTTATGCTTTATTGTCTATTACAATAGAGACAAATAACTCTATGGTGAAATATTTAATCAAGAAGTTTTTTGTGATTAAGGCTGATTTGCCAGCCACCCTGAGGCACAATTTCCCAGGGGCTGTAAAAGCAAAGCCACCTCCCGCATTTACCTACCTGAGGGATCAACTACAGAGGGATCCGCTGGAGTCCTGCACTCATTTATTATTTCTGCAGAGAAGGGAAAAACACCAATCTAGAGGCTGGGAATTTAATTATTCTCCCCCCTCCCACACACTTCAGACTCACATGTATAAACTGTAATTTAAATCCCTGTCTGCTCCTCTAACATCAGAAACAAGTTATTTCACAGGATACACAACAGGAATTGTTCCTCCTTTCAGTGCCCTGTAGATCAGGTGGGTGCCTCTCACTTCATGGAGTGCCAACAACCCAGCAAAGTCCCTCTCTCCTCCTTCCCTGTCGTGTTCCAGCCTTACTTACCCTTCTGCTGACACCTTGGTTTCAGCATTAAGTTAAACTTCACCTGTAAAATTAGTTAAGTCTCTGAAACCATGACAACAAAGTAGGACCTGTTAGGAAAAGTTCATGCCATTCCCTGACATGTCTAAAATCACGACAATCATTGTCCACTCATGAAGTGTTACAGGATAAGTTTTGTCTCAAGTATACTATGTTCTATTAAACTTTGATGTTTCTCTTTCCCCCAGATACAACACTACTTAAATTATGTTCAGTTTCATTCTCCTTGGAGGTCAGAGGAGGGTCAGTAACCAGAGGGAAGATTCATTATTCAATCTAAAAGCTTTTAAAGGTATCATTATCATTTGATTTCAACAGTAATAACTTCCCATCATATGACTATGTCTTCCTTTCTCCATGATTGAATCCAAACATCATACTAACCTTAAGTAAGTTATCAAGCTTTCTGGATTGGATTGCTCTCATCTGCCAGCTAGCAGAAAACTGCTCTTTTTACTTCCTAACTTTCTGCTTCTTATGTTTCACTCCTATTCAAAAAACAAACCAAATTTTTTTGGTTTTCAATTGCAGAGGGAACGAGTACATAAAGATGCTGAACTGGTTTTGCTGCTCTGGACCTTTTTCTTCTTGTCCAGATGTAACTGCAGCCCTTCTTATTACTGTTTACATTGGTATTAAGCATAGTCATAAATAATATGAGAAAAGGGGTAGCAGTGGAGTTTGCTGTTATTATGGGGTTATGCAAAGCACTATGCAATAAAATGGCAGGTTAAGTTCAACTGAGACAAACCCAAAGCTATGAAACTATGGAAAATTATATCAGAACTTCAAACATGCTTTGAAGACTCTAGGATGCTTCCAGGAGTGATATTTCCAGTATGTGAAAGATGTTTCCATAAAACCACTTTTGATGTGGTCAGTAGCAGCCCAAAAAGTGAGTTAAAAAGGCAATAAAGAAAATAGAAGTTGGATCAACAGTTTACATATCCTTTGCTTACCCACACTTTGAATACTGGGTTTTGTTCTGGTGTCCTCACCTCAGATAAGATACAGCTGAACCGAAAAAAGGTCTGGAGGCAGCAAGAGTAATGCAAGACAGATTTGCTGTGAGGAATGAGGAACTTCTCCTTAGTGTGGGATTCTTCAGCCTGGAGCAGAGACAAGCTGGTTTATGGCAGAGGTCTGCAGGGTAGGAGTGGCATGGACACAGCAAGCAGAGATTGGCTGCTCAGGGTCTCTCCTCCTACAAGAAGCAGGGGCTTGCGTCTCAAAGGAGCTGGTAGGAACAAATCCAAACAAAAGGAAAGAGTTCTTCTTGCATGGACAGAAATACTTCCCAAAGGATAAAGAGAAGGTGTTTTACCAAAGAGACAAAACAGAGCAGAAGCAAAAAAACTTTCTAAACAGAAAATAGTTGATATATGAGAGACTATTAAGGGGAGGTATCATATTTGCATATATGTCTGTTCTATCGAGATGTCTGTCTCTTGGAGATGAGATTTTGGGATAGATGGACTTTTGGCACAATCTTGGTACGATAACTTATATTCTGCATAAGTCTTTATTCACTTAGTAAATCATTTCACACAGCTCCACTGCCAGCCCACAGGACAATGCAATCCAGCACTGGGTGCACCAGGTCCACCAAACCTCAAATGTTGGGTATGTTGGCCAACAGTGATTGCTGTGCCTGCTTCCCTCTAAATGGAAGAACATAAGAACAGGGTAAGCACAATATCATTCTTTCCCAAAATAGTCTCCAGAAGACTGTAATTCAGTGTCATCTCAGTGATTGTTAGTATTTTTCCTTTTATTGGCTCATGTGGGTTTGTTCTTCCATTGTGTGTTCATCCTTAAAAAAACAAGCAAAAAAAGCAATTAAGAAACTCTTAGCAGCTATTATTTTTATTCTATTTTGAACATTTAAGACTTCTCAGGGAGTAATGCAGAGTTATCGCTCAGTCAATTTAACACCAGTGTCTCTATGCCCAGGCTGTCATATACTAGTTAGTATACCATATACTAATGACATATACAAATTCTAGTATGTATATATCAATATGTATATCCTAATGACAAATACAGACAATACTCCTTCAGAAAATAGCTGGCTTCTATCCTTGTAACCTTGTGGTAGGAATTACAAGAACTCTAACACATATAAGAATTACTTAGAAAAAATGTTGATTTCTATTTGATATTAAATTTCAAGGACTGCTTAACAAAAAAATATCTACAGTAAAAGAAATTTATTTAATGGGACCCCAATCTTTTGAAAATTCAAGGTGCTTAAAATCAAACTTGACAACTTTCGTCAAACAATATACCATGTTACATGTAAGGGAAAAAATTGTCCAAATTGTTACCCTTAATGATCTGGCAGAGAAGAAATGAACAATTTCTCTAATTAAAAAACATTAATAAGTTGCTAATTTATTAGTTGGATGCCTCACAAATTGTATTCTACTCCCCATATTTACAGTGAAATGAGAAACCTGATAAGATATATATGTAGAAGTTATCAGCGGGCACACTGATAAAGGTAACGACACAGGGATAAAATAAAAATCAATATGGACATTTTAGTCCCCACAAGGAAAAAAAACAGGATATCTGTGTTCCTCTGACATTTGTTTTAGTTTAAAACTGGAACAATCATGCTTAATTATGCAGATGGTGGCAGAAAGTACATTTTATACTTGCTTTTGCAGGCATTTACACTGATATACTGCAGGCTTCTTATTCTCTCAGATCCTTCTCTGAACCCAGGCAAGCAGGCAACACCTATGTCTTCTCTAAATTTGAAACCAGTCACAAGCACATGAGAGTATTTAGGGGACTTCATTTTGAATGGCCAAAGTACAATGTTTTCCAGTCATAAAGTAACAGAAACTAATGTTCACTAAACCATGCTCAGCAGCTTTGCCTGGCAGAAGCTGGCAGCTGCCTGACAGCTGCCTGTACTCAGCTGTGGCAGCTAATTTTGTCACATGCATTATTCACTGTGAGCTACTACCAGCTTATTTGGTTATGTCATCAGTGATTAAGTTCTGCCACCAGACATGTTTTAAACAAGGTTTTCTTAGAAAAAGTCCCCCTTGCAATTGGATTGGGAGGAATACCTGATAGATAGGAGCACAGTAGCTGTCACAACCAGTTAAAGGTAGTGGCCCATTTGGGTCAGTGTCCTGACAGTAACTATTCCCCAGGGCAGAGATTTATCTCCATCATCATAAATTAGCTTGGTTTAAGCTACACAGTTTAAATGTCTAAGGCACTAAGACTTCTGGTTGCCTTAAGAGCATGAATCAGAATCTCTGCAGAGGTAAGCTGGTGAGCCTGTGTACATCACACTGCTAACACAAAGTCCCCAAGGGCTTTAAGTTTTAACAGTCCTTTTTCAGAGCATTGATATTGGCAGTGTAGTAACTGTAGCAGTTCTCTAAAAGGGCTTGAATTTTATTGTCCTTACACTTAACAAAAATTTTTGAAAGGTATGGTACACCCAGAAGCTCTTATGCCATAAAGTGATTAGAAATAAAAGGTAGAGGATGGTGACAGAATTCTAGACCACTATCTGAGAGCATTTAAGTTTTCACTAAAAAAAAATAAATCATGCAAATCAAAATAAAGTAGAATTCATAACCCTTGATGCTTGGTACAGTGTTTGAGGTTGACTCAAACACTTGAGTGTTCCTAAGCACAATTTTTTGCCTTCCAGACCACGAGATAGTATTTTACACTACCCATTTTTTAATTTATACTTTTTTCCTTAAGCCTCTGTTATTACAATAACAAATTCATTCTTTATTTTCAATATACACAGATCAAAGAACCTTTAGTAATCTTAGAATTGTAGAATGGTTTGGGTTGGAAGGGTCCTTAGAGATCATCTATTTCCAACCACCCTGCCATGGACAGGGACACCTCCCACTAGACCAAGTCACTCAGTGTCATTGCTTTAGCAGAATGAACTGGATTAGTAAACATCTTTAAATTTACTAAGCAACATCTCCATGAAAGGAATAACTTTTTCCAATACATCATACCAGAAGAATTTTTCACGTCTAATGGATAGTTTTTACAAGCATGCATGATTCAGACCAATAGGCTCTTTTGCCTTGACACATGACTGTTGAATGATGGCAAAACATGGCAGCAGAAAAGGAGCAATTTACCCTAACATCATCCTTGATGCAAGGTGAATGAGTGAAAGGACAAACTCCTAATGTTTGCTATGGATGACCAACACCAGCCTACAGAGATTCTGGAGACATAAACGTAGATCAGAGAGAGTACTAAATAACATTTTATTGCATTTAGAAAGCAGATTTGAGCTTCAGAGAAGGGGTGATAAAAGTCAGCAATTTACAATGCAGTTTCAAATTAAAAAAAAAAAAAAAAAAAAGATATGGGTACAGACTGTCCCTGTGCAGGTTTTGAATTATAATTGAAAAGGAGAATTTATCTCGATTCGACTGCAATGGTCAATAGTTTAAAAGCACACCAAATAAAAGAAGGTTCTTATGAGAAGTAAGATCTTCCTCCAGAGTTGAAGAATGGTGAATCAGTTCAGAGTGTTTTGTGCTAAAGTCACACCAATGTGTGTCTTCCTTCGAGTGTTCCCATTCTTCAAAGTTCCTGTAACATTTAAATGGCTTTCTGGGCTGCAAGCACACGTTGACAGCTAATATTCAATTTTTCACCCACCTGTATCCCCAGGTCCTTCTCCGTGTAACTTCTTTAGTACTAAAGTCAAAGTAGAAGCAATCCCATCTAACTGTTCTTTACAGTCCCTGTGTTATTCGGGGCCTGTGCTACTGCTACTGACCTGGCACATGCAAGTCACCAAACCAATAAAATGCTGCATGGTATGGGAGTTTCACACAGAAATTTTGAGGCAGAAAAGGCCCTGGCTGCCATTTCCTTTGCATACTAATATCATAGCACAAAGAGATAGGGTTGGGCCACGCTGAGGCAAACACACACTTTTATTTTTCTGTCTAGCACTTAGAATGTGGGGTTACAAGCTGACTATGCTTGCTAACCAAATCCCAACTTTCTCTGGGGAAACTTCCTCTGCCCTTTTTTCTCTGCCACTTATATCTGCAGACATTCAGGTGGTATAATGCATCTCCCAGTCACTTCCAAGGATAACACAACACAACCCACCTCAGAAGGAAATAATCATTTTTGCTCAGATTGACCTTCTTTGTCACCTGTATGGTTAAAACAGGAAGAAATTTGATACAGTGAGACATAACTTTGCTGCCATCTGTGTAATTTTACTGGCTCAATAAAACATTCAGAATATGAGAATCGCTGAATATAAAACAATTATTTATTTTTTAAAAAAAAAACAAAAACACACTCCAAAAATGCATTCTTCCCATGTCACGTAATTCCTCAGTGAAAGTCCTGAGAACTAAATTAGCTATTAAACATTGTCTGTGTGTTTGACTTTGCCAAAGAATTATCATACCTACCCATCAATGTCCTTTGTTACCAGCTTTATCCAGGGATGGGTGACAAGATGGAAAAATCTGATGATCTGATGTACAAAGTAATCCACGATTATCTTATGTCTTATCAGAGGATGCTGCATGAGATTACAAATTCAGTCACAGTTAGCTATGAAAGAGTTTACCTGCATTTTTAAATGCCATCTCAATTTTTAAGATTCTGATAACAAGGAATATGTGCTAAATATATCCATGCCAATGCAAGAAACCTAACAAAGGAATAAAAAAAAAAAAAAACCCTACATGGAAAAGAACTGTAGCAGCACAATGTTAAGGCAAATAGAGGCACCACTTTACAGAATGGCTCTTCCGACAAATTCTCTATACTTCATGTTGTGCATAGGCACTATCTTGTGTCTTCCTGACTCAGGCAACAGAAGTACAGAACTGTAAAATTTGCTGAATAAAGTCCATACCTGACTTGCTACCTTCTCTCCTTCCACCTGATCAAACCCGCACTTTTTCAAATATTCAGACACCCATAAGGTCCGATCTTGATTTCTTCAAATACACCTGTGGGTGATGCAGATGCTTAAACAAACAAGCTGTGAAGATGGTACTCAGTTTTCCTGCTATTCTAACCTGAATTATCTAGTGATGAAAATAATATAACCAGTTCAAAATACTGGGGTCAAAATGCTCAGAAATAAAGATTCAGTTCACACAGAAGTGCTACGATAGTTCCAAATTTGCCATTTCAAGAGAAAGATTAAGATTTCCTTTCTCGTTTTGCCACAGCAAGACATTAGTGACATTTAGAAAAAATGATCATTCCTGAAGAAGGCAGTTATGTTACAATACAGTTTACAACATTGAGATTTATTTTGGCTTGAGGCAAAGTTAAGATTAAAGAGATGGTGCCGCTAAGACTACAAAGGCTCATAAAACACAAAGGCATTATCATGACCTTAATATAGAACTTAGGATTCAAGACATCAGTGGTTATAATGGTCTTATATTAATTTAAAATTCAGCTACAGCTTGTCACAACCCCGTTTCTTAGTTTTGATATAAACTACCCTGAACTTTAGCTGCACAAAGTATTTATTATTTCTTTATTAGCTGCAAAATTCACAAGGTCCAAAGGTTGAAAGTATCAAGTCCCTGAAAAATCCAAGCAGCAATTGCAGGCTGTCCTCTTGTGCTGTCTTTTTATTGTAGAAGGTCAATTTACAACATAATAGAAAACAGAATTACTACAATTTCAGGCTTGCCATGTAGGAATATATTTGCAGTGCATTGAAAACTGAGACAAATTTTCACACCACAACCTTGCAGTTATTAATAAAGGAGATTGTGGTTTCTGTTCGCCAGTATGCATTGTTCTCACAAAATATCAAATCAGCTTTTCCTAGAGGATGGTGGGAGAGACATGACTTTGCCTGTGGATGCTCTTGGCTTCAATGTAAAAAGTATCATGCTGGGAAACTTCAACTTTTGAACTTTCGGTTTGAAGGTCACCCTCAGTCTTGTAATTATTGAACTATGATTATTTGAATGTTCCAGTCAGAACTCTATATTCACCTGTATTCCCATAAAAGTAAGGATTGTTCTTGTGGGGTAAAACTGCACAGGCAAAAGCTAGGTAAGAAGAAAGAAAAAAGAAAAAAAAAGGAGGAGGAAAAAAAAAAGTACAAAATTATAGTCATGCAAATATAATCAATAATAAAAGCTTGGTAAAAAACAAACTGTAGATGGTCCCTGAGCAATAACTGTGTAGGAGGGAATGCACAGGGGTACAACAAACCTGGAAAACCTGAGATGTCAGGACCAACAGATATTTAATCTACTTTTCTTCTGGCAAGAAAACAGTGGAAGCATTAGGATATATTTGCAATGCAAAACATAGATGGCAAGCAAGACTATATGGCAACTCTCCTGTTGTTCGAGTTGAGATTCTAACCAGAGTTGTAAGAGCTTTTTTGCTTGAAAATATGAAAGATACTAACAGAATCCCAGCCTCTGTACATATGTTTTCATATTTATACCTAACCTGACAAGGGTTTTCTGAATACCACTCTTTATTTTCTCTTTTTTCTTCATCAGGTCGCTAGCATGATTTTGCTTGGTGTGGCCTCATAATGTGTTCAAACAAATACTACCTTTCCAGGATAGTAAAGTGGATCTTCAACTTAAGGGACACTTCTCCACTCTAAAATGTAAAGAGACAGCCAAATCTTCTCCTCCAAATACAACCAGGGCATATCTGTGGGGTCCAGCAGCTGCAGTCCCCTCCCCACAGCTGCATCCTTGGGAAAGAGCTACCTGTGATAAACAGATCTGGACCATAGTTTTTTATTCAGCTTCAAAATCAGCAACTTTTTAAAAGCAGGAGTAAATAACTCAGCCAGGTGCCTGTTCTTCAACAGATACATTTGCCAAAAAGTTAATTACAGCAAAAAGGTGTTTCTTCACTTGAGTGGCCAAGTTCAGTTTTACCTCTTTCTGGTTTTCCCTTTCTGTTTATGCCACTTTTTATTCCCCTCAGCCTCTCTCCTACTCTATTTGCTGCAATGCATATTTTCACACAGGAGTGAAAAATGGAAGCAATCAAGGGGTCCTCCAAGGATCAAAAACCTTAAGCTGTTGTTTTCAAGTTTTATTTATGTTTATTAAATTTTCCCAACTTGCTTCATTATTCTTCTGTTTACCCGCCCTGCCAAACACCTCTTTGGTGGATAATAAAATAATTCAAATAACAGAAAAACAGACATCTGATCCAGCTTCTGTTGGCAGACAAGCAAGAGAGGGAAATATAGATAATTATGAGAAAAAAAATATTGCATATACACAAGCAATTTCAAACCTAAATACCTCACTATCTAACGATCTCTATTTCCTTCTAGATGTGACAGAAAACTACATGGTGTAGTATCAGGGCATAAAATCTTGTTCTCTGTGTGCTTCTGAGTACATGTCCATGTAAGCCACCACAATTGGTCAAATTTAAAAATCCTGGTTTTTAAATAGCCTATAAAGAACAAAGATGGAAAATGTCAAAACTGGTATCAGTAAATATTCCTCACAAAGGAAGTGGGGAAGAGTGGCCATGCCTGGTTATGATGCTATTAATAAAATATGAATAGATGAATTTCAGTATCATTTCATAGTTTATTAGCAGACTGATATTTGGGACAACATTTGTTCCCAGTTGCCTCACTGTTTCATACAAACAACTGTCAGTTTTAATAAAAATGAGCCCATCTCAACTCCTCCAATCACCTTGCCCTATTATTAGCATGTAATTTCCCACCCTCACCTCCCATGATTCTTATGTTTCCTGGCTGAAGACAATGCTGTCTTCATAAGCAGAGTAAAAGTGTGTCTGAAGAGCTGGACTTCAGTCACCAAGAGGAGCCAAGTATTCTGTATTCCGCAAAGACACTGACTTCTCTCTGATTAGGGTTGTACCTCTTGACCCAGCCTATGCTCTGTAAATCATATTTAGGCTAATGAGATTGTACACACCATTTTATTCACTCATAGTTGCATAACTCACAGAGCTGCAGGGGGAGGGCCAGGCTATGCAGTTCCAGCCTCAGAAGCCCTGACGAGACAGGGTACTTCTCTTCAAATGTACCTGGAAAAAAAGGACTATCACAGGTGTGTTTTCTCCATTTTTTCCCCCTTGAGGCCAAGAGAAAAATCAGTGTTCTGCAGAGCAGATTCCCTGGGGCAATACAGATGCTCACACAGCAGCTCTCAGCCATGGCCCCTTGCATTGTAAGCGCTTTGCACCCTGCTGAAGGCAGCAATGCTGCTGGCATCCTTCAAGCACATCTGCTTATTTTGTTGGCTTCTAATTAACATCTCCATCACTATTCACCCAAATCACTGTTATAAGCAAACTGAGAAACACACTGGGGGAGAAACATATAATATACATTTCCTTGGGTAGATCAGAGTCAGTGGAATATTAAAAAATATCTGCTCCTTTTATCTGCTTGTCTGAGTAGTACAATTATTATAGAATGTGAGAGGGAAAAGAATTTCTTTCTGCTGTCAGCAACGGGATTCTTTCAACACCCAAGTCTGATACAACTGTATCATTTATATTTAAGAAGGGTTGTTGTTTTATACCATTCTATTAAGTTTGGGTAAAAAAAAAACCCACCATGAAGCATACACAGTGATGAAAAAGTGAGTACACACCTGTAAACTCCCCAGTAAATTTTTGGCATTTTCCTGCCAAATTTCTCTGATATAAAGATTAGACTTTGATTATATATCCTTTATCTCCAGTCTTTTGTACACCACTAAAATTAGCTATCTGAAAAGTGTGGGCTTTCATACATTAGCATTTTCAAAAGTTTTATCGTCAATTTATAGGCTGAAATCTGGGTAAGCAAACTGACTTCTAATTTTTGAGCAAGCCAGCTGCCCTCCATTCAGGCTAACTGAAAGAAGAGACAAACATTTCTTTCACTTCAGCTGAAAAAACAGAAAACTTCAGGTTAGATCACAAGCAAACATCAACCATACAGTTCGTAACAAACGCAAGGGCAGAGGATACAAGCAAGTGCAACTCTTCACTTAGGGCTAAAACAGTACATGATTTTGTCTCTTCTTGGACTGAACAGAGGCAGCTGGGATAAGCAGCAGCCTTCAAGGCTCTTGCACAAGAAGTTTTACTATTTTTGAGTCTGAAAACATTTGCTGTATCACCTGAAAGCTATGTAACCTTAACCAAGGCGTGTAAAACAAAGGACATGCAGGAGGCTGGACTGTGAGCAAAGCAATAATCTGCCATTTCTAAACAGAGAAACTGAACTTTCACCAACAGGATCTGCAAATAAGCAGGCTTGTGTCTGAGAATTATCATCACTACTGTTTTTCAACTCCTTAGGGAGCCAACCCTCAAATCTCTGACTATGATACTACTGATAAGATGTGATTCAGAGCTCTGTATCACAAGAAGATCAGCAGGATTTTAATGATCTGAAAATGTCTCTTATTTCTGCTATTCCTATATAAATATGAATTGGGGTCATATGGGAGGAAAGGGGTATTTTCTTTACACCATCAGGTTTCTGTCTCTTTCACTAGGAATCACAGAATCACAGAACTGTTCCGGTTGGTAAAGACCTCTCCTTCAAGCACTGACAGCTGGGAGACAAAAGAAAGAAGCTATTTATTTGAGAAAGAGTTCTTAAACAGAGTAAATCATAGAGTTCTTTTTTTTTTTCCATTGAGAAATTATCTATTCCAAAATAAGGTTTTCCACTATTTCAGAAATTATGGAATGGTTGCTCTGCGATCACAGTCACTGAGGGAACAGAATAAAACAATGCAGTTCTATGTCAGCTCTGAAATGGAAAATGTTAAATGAAGGGGTTTAGAGTTTGAAATTATTCCAGAAAAAGTGTTCCATGCTTTGAGAATTGGTTGCTTTAAGGAGAATGTACTAGGCCAGTAGAATGAAATCATTGCCAAATGCTCTGGAACTTCAGCCATTTACCATATTATTTAAAGGAAAAAAGGGGTAGAAAGAAAAAAAAAATTAAGTAGCAGAGAGAGGAAAAATTTTGGTGGATGCTTTTTTCTGGAAAAGATTGGGGTTTTTCTAATTACAGAATCATCTTTCATCTAGCAACAATATCCAAAACATCTCCAAGAACCCTGTAATTGCACTCATTTAGCTAATATTTGAGCTTTATAGGGACTAGGCTTTGGGCTTATAAACTGAATTTTTTGCCATCCTAATAAGGGGTTTGGGATGGTTGTTCACTATATTTAGTCATTTTACAAGATAACAAGAGAGCATTATTCCTCTGAAGCTACAGTACGTAAATTGTGTGCAGTTGCAGAATTACAAGTAATGTTTTTTTCTGGACGTGGTTGGCCGAGTAATAAATCAAGCCAGGGAAGCTATCGTTGAAACAGACAGCTCACTCTCTAACAGAGAAGTTTTATTCAAATCAAACATAATTATGTAAATATAAGGAGCTTTGTAGTCAAAAATTAGCAACATCTCACCAATCTTTTGGCCATATAACCAGGGAGTCTTGGAAACTTGAAGATACTATACGTAAGAAATCTGTGCAACTTCTTTACGTTCAGAATGACCAGAGGGTCCTTGTTGTTGCCATCTTTTACAGTATCCAGATCTTTGGGTCGATTAACACTTCCCCTTACCTCAGAAGTTCCTTTTTTTACCTGCAACATTCTTTCTGTCATCTTTCCAAGGACACTTGGCTTCCTGAATCTCCTGTTCTGTGTAGGGAGTTTTTAATCACACAGTGACAGCTCTTTTTTGCCTTTCTTTATTATGGTTCAGTCATTGATTCCTCATGCAAATGTGCTGCCAGCAACAGACTATTTGGCCTAAAATCTTCTCTTTTATGGCCCTCTTAGGATAAAGGTGATTTGGAGACCATCCAGACTAAGGTCTAGCACAGTAAGTACCTTCACCACTCAGCATCTTCAGGGATGTAGCCAATAGCAGAGATAAAAATTCTTTCTGTCATGTGCCCTTGATCATCAGCAGAAACACCTACACAGCCCTAGTTCTTTGGACAGGTCATCAGTTTGGTACTTTTCATCACTCAGCCAGGAATGACACCATAATTCATTGACATGACATCTCCCACATTTGCATCAGCGATGCCTCTACTCAGCTGGGAGTATCAAAAGGAAGAATAATCTATGAGAACTGCTTCTTGGCTAGAACAGCCTGCTGGAAATCCTCAATGTGAAGTGCATTTAGAGACTTCAGCTACCTCGATCACCTTAGAGTAAAGCCAGGAGCATTTTGCAGCTTTGATTAATTGATACTTTAGGATCTTTTTGTTTCAAGACCTAAAGTTTTTTGGCATGAGCCCTTGAGATAATCAGTTCTGACAACATTCATCCCACTTCAGCCTATTCACTCAGTTATCCAAATTGTGAATCAACGCCTACTCTCTCTCATTCATTCTCTTGAGAGAAAAGAAAAAAAAAAAAAAAGAAAATATTAGTAAACATCACTCATGTAAATATGACACCACTGGAAATGGTCTGAGAACAAGTGCTGTTGTGTAAACACTACAGTCATTTTTATGTCTCCTAGACAATAGCTGACATGAACAATAAAAGTAAATATTCCTATTGATTTCCTTTTTGGTACTCTATTTCAGTCCCAAGGCATATTATTCAAAAATACATCAGCGTAGATTCTCTGTGAAGAGAAAAGATGATTCACATCAAAATATTATAGTCCCTAATGGAAAGACTGTAGTAAAATAACAGGATTAAACCTTATGAAATCATGCCATTGTATTTTTTCTTCATTCATTGCTTCAATATAGAAAATCTTTGGTTCTCTCAAAAAATCAACCAATATATTTATTATTAGCATATTGTGGCAAGTACTGGGTATTTCTTAGACAGTTTAGGCATCCATTCATACAACATATCCAATTCAGTAACACAGACCTCCTCCTCCTACCCATCAGAGAATTTTTCCTCAACTACCCAATGAGAAATCGTTTTCCACTGAGCAAACAACATGTTGCCTGCTTTTGCCATGCAACTCAGGCTGCATGCATACAGTTCCTGCGGTGTCTTCTCTTTCTGCTGTCTCCTGATGCCAGGAGAAAGGGTCAGAGAAGCCCCAGAAGGGCAGAATGGACAGAGAAGCTTCTAAGGGCCTGCTGCCAGCACAGAAGTGGAACAGGACAGCAATTCTTCCAGTGCTGCCTTATGTCTTCCTGAGTGAAAATACACAATACACAAGTGAAATCAGGCCAAAATATGATAGAGATTTAATTAATCTAACTGCAATATGCAGGAATAAATGATAAAAGGAAGATGTCAAAGACAGATTTCTAAAATTCAATACCTAGGTCCATTTTTAAAGGTATCAAAAAAAACCTGCTCAAGCGTCACAGATGAGGTACAGTACAGTACAACAAAAATTTAGCATCTTCCCTTCCCTCCTGAAATATATCATTTAACTCAGCAGGTTTCCTTTGGGACCATATTGGTTGCTTTCCAGATCTATGAGATTTTATGTTCCAAAATTAGAACAGCTGCTGCTCAGCTTCAGCACCCTGGCACTGCTCTACTCTCCACTGTGCCTTTTTTAATTTCCTTGAGAATTCTCTCTGAGCCAAATTACAGAGTTTGTACTAACAGCCCAATTCCCTTGTGCCCTTGGACAAGACTGGCACAGCAGGCAGGGTAAGGAACTCTTATGTTTCACATTTGGGCACCTTGCTATAATTAAAATTACTCCTGTACAATGCATTTAACTACTGGTCATTATTTCTGCTCTCTATCTGTAGAGCATCCTGTAAAAACCTTAAAGGCTTTTTTGTCTCTCTCTTTCATTACCTCAGGATAATTTCAGGCTTGTTTCCTTTGTAGAGAAGGCATCATTACAGTAAAATGCAATGTGCTTCCTGTTGTCATCACTAGAAAACTAACCCCAGGGGCATTTAAACCTAATTGGGGAATTTTTTTTAACAGGTACTTGCATACCACTGTCACGGCACAGCACTTTTGGCTACCATAAAAACACTTTTTGATAGCACAGCTCACTTCTTTCAGGAATTATTCCAGTTTTATAATCAAAATTGAGCACTACCCTGCTCTCGAGTTGTGAAAAGATAGAATGGGCTCCAGGATTTGCAATGGTTTCTCTATCCACTTGCAAAAAATGTGTACCATTGTTCCAGCCACCACATCAAGTGAATGTGCAAATACTGAATACACTAAAAGCTGACAATAGAAAACCAGTAAAATTATCTAATTCTCTATGCAAGGTAGAATATCCATTTAGGACCTGATCAATTACTCTAAATTTTTGCATCTAATCTGAGACTCACCATCACTTAACTCTCTAAAAAATGGATGAAACCAGGTAATTCCAGAAGATGAGGTAAGCTTTGCATGCTAGAATTAGATAGCTGGCACCCACATGAACAGCTGTAGCACTTCCAGTTTTAAAGAGATTGTGTAGGATTATGCTCTTACATTAAGAACTTTGGAAAACAACTTGAAAACCCAAGCCTTCATAGTAAGCAGTAAATACTTGTGCCAATTAAATTCATCTTATTCTTTCAGACTTGAAATCAGAGGTGTCAGCAGTAAATGGCCTATTAAAGGAATCAACTAGACCCGTGAGTAATTCTACCCACACGGACTTGATATTATTAACTCTTTTTTATATGCATTAGTATAGCTGACATCAAAGACTAAACAATACTCAGTACTGACTTAGGTACCACACTTCAGTTCTCTATGCAGTGAAAGAAATAGCTTTTAACATTAGCCATCTATAACTTAAAAATAGTATTAAAAAATACTTGTAGCACATCAAAAGGAATTTTAGGGAAGTCTATTCACAAAGCTTATATTGCTTCACAGATGCAACCACCATGAAATTTATTATATTTAATATCTGATTACAAATTTTTTACTTATTACTATCATTCTATCTGATTAAAATTATTTAAACAACTGGCAAAAATATGGTTGATTAAGTTTAGATTAACATGACCTTCTTGCCATTAACATGTAAATTCCTCATACAGAGGACAAAAATTTAAATGTCTTTCCTAGACACCTTCACCAAAAATCTTCCCTTTTCTGCTAAGCCTTGACAGCAAGGAAAGTCAGTTTAGCTGAAACCTGTGAGGCTCCTTTCAGTCTACCCAGCTACAGACCCAGCTACAGCTTCATCTCTGAGCCTTCTGTTTTCTGAAACCCTAATTTACGTTTTAATAAAGAAGTTCCACTTGTATGTTTACTTTTTGCTAGTACCAGTTAGTTAAATAAAAGATATTATCTCTCCCTATAAACCATCCCTACAGACCTTTTGTCTACCCTTCAGTCACAACAGCTATACCATTACCAAAACGCTTTCCCTCTCCCAGGGCACTCCAGCCCTTCAACCACGAAGCATAGATGATCAGATTTCAACCTGCTTGTATCCAGCATCCCAAGACTCCCAAAGAGATGTAATAGGAGGAATCACTCCAAAGAGGTCCCTCTCACTGCTAGATATTCATTACACTGATGTGTGCTTCTCCGACTACAAACATCAGGCCCCAGAACTGTATTTCTAAAGACCTGGATGGTGCTCCTGCTTGAACACCAAGCTAACAATGCCTTTACAAAATACTTCATTTCCATTGTATGCATATACGTGTGGCATTCCTCTGCACTGACTGATTTTTAAAAGCCTGCTTTCTGACATATGGAAGTCTTAAGCAGCTACGTTCCTCTTATTTATGTGTAAAGCTCCTCCATGGAGACAGGTAAAGAATATTTTGCTCTCCTGAGGAAAAAAATAAAAAAAGGCTTCTAAATAAGGTGTAGGAATGCATTGCATACATCCAATCTTTTTGCAAGATTAATTCATCTACTCATTATTTCAAAGGTTTACTAAAGCTCTTGAAACAGAAACACATAGCACTTTAGTTTACTACCACTTCATTTTCAAGAAACGCTACATGAATATTACCTGTGCAATAAACTCTTGCTTTTTTAAGAGTTCATCCTGAACACACAAAAACACAGAAGTGATTGAAGGTTTCTTGACTTTCCAAATGCAGGCAACTGCAGGTAATTAGGGGTCCTTAACCTTAACAGAACCTGTGTGCTATTTTGTCACGTCTAGCATAAGCCTGTCCACATTTACTGCTTGTGTGGGTGTTCATCACTTCAAACATCTCTCCCTGCCTCTACATCAGGTACACAAAATCAGAGGATCTCATTTGTAAGTTGCTTTGTAACTGTGAGCTCAGAGCCGTGTTCAGGCAGAGGCAGTGGGATTCAAAGCAGGACAGACAGTATCATTGAAGAAACCCTTGTTTAAAGCCATATACCATGCCGCCAATACTCATGTTAACCAAGCTCAGATGGGCTATGTTTACTCAGTGTATGCAGAGTTAAGAGCTCATATCAAAAAACAGTATTGTAAGTAAATGACAGTAGATGTCAGTTGTGTGACAAACACATGACAGTTTGCCTTGAGATAGAGCTGAAACGTTAATGAGTTGTAAAAGTGCCTGTTTAGGCAGCCTGTTTTAGAAGCTACTACTTTACTTCCTAGAATTTTTTTTTTTTTTGTCTGGAATAAGTTTAGCAATAAGATTTCCTTCCATTTTTGTCACCTACCTTTCCATATGCTATGCCGTTTACTTTCAAGTTTAATAATGAAACTTATTCTCAAGGCAATTTAAAAACTACTAGATCTCATTTTTTCCAGCCATGGTTGCTATGGTTACATATATGCCAATATACATCTGGATAAAAGGAGGAAGAACGTCTGACTTGGTGCCTTTTAAAAAGGAGTGCATTACGTTCCACAGCTAAAAGCATGAATGAAGATCAATTCACGTACTCTGTTTCAGGCCAGTGGAAGCAGAGCTGAACTCCATGCCACCTTCTCCCCATCTCCCATGGACCACTGACCAGTATGGATTGACCACCCTTCCTGCAAAAGCTCCGTTTCTAATTCTAAATGAGCCACGGTGTGCAGCGGAGCAAGCAAGATGCCTGTGTTCAGCAGGTACAAGAGATGGATATCATGCATCAGAGTGGTGCTCTGCACCTTCACAGAAAGCACCTCAACCATCACTCCCATTTTTGCTCCCTCTCACATTTTCACTGCGTGATCTTCTGCTCTAAGCTATATGCATTCTGTGTCTTCTCCAGTTTTGAAAATAAAGGAAGGGTCATTTCCACTCCTTTCCTCACAGTTCACCGCCTTTGGTCACTGAGATTTCACCTTATGGTTATTTACTCAGACATATTTCAGGTTTCAGAAACACAAGCCAGGTCTAGTAAGCCAATTTTCAGTCTCAGGGTCACCAGTGAATAGCATTTGATGCAAAAACAGGATGCATCAGATTGGCCATAATTTGGAGCAAGCAAGAAAAGGGGGAAAAAAAAAGTCTAAAGGTATTTTGTGGTATTGTTTCTTTACAGCTGTGGAGTTTAATCCCAGTAGGCAGCGCTAAATCCCACAGAGACACTTCCTCACTTCTCTCCAGTGGGATGAAAGAGATGAAAGAGCAAAAAATAGAAAACTCACGGGATGAGATTAAGTTTAGTAAGAAAAAGAAACAAACTTGCATAGTTTCAGATAAAAACCTTACAGTACTTTGTCCATCAAAATTATTGAAGCTGTTCCCTCTCACATACACAAAAAGCCACAGAGAAGAAAAGCTCCACACAAAGACTGTATCTTGCCATGAGCCAGAACCCATGGCAAAGCATACAACAGAACCTCATGAGCTGATTCAACCAGCCTGAGCCAGAAAAATTCCTTCTTACTAACAGCTACAGTGCCTGAATAAATTATGATTATGCATGTACTACCTCTTTCTTAGCATCAGCTGGAGAGAGGCAGTAAGAGGAACCAAATGTTGAAAATCCCTCTCCCTTGGGAAACCTCCACTCTACTTGTGTATATGTTCTATTTCAGTGTCATGAAAATTAATATTAAAATTACACTGTATTAACACATTTGCACAAAGCCTGAGCAAGAAGGAGATAGTCATTACTGATACTAAGCTGCTGATATTATAATAATTGCTTTCCTTTATCAGCCTTATTATCAAATGATCTTGTTACAGCTAAAGAATTACCTATAATCACTTGCACAGAGAGGATTTTAAGCCTACAAAGAAAAGAATCATTAAACATTAATTAAAATACTGCATGTGCACTCTGTATTTGGCTTGAGAGTTTGCAGGAGCAGCCTGTTAAACAATTCTTGCTAAGAGCAGAGATAAAACAAGGTGTGTCTGTACTAAGTGCACAACTGGGAACTGGAAACATGACTTTAGTCCATTTATAAAGTTTTCTCATTAGGTTTCGATTCAGGAGCAATGCCACAATGGTATTTAAAGGATATTCAGTCACT
This sequence comes from Florisuga fusca, assembly GCA_038090715.1. NCBI lineage: Eukaryota > Metazoa > Chordata > Aves > Apodiformes > Trochilidae > Florisuga > Florisuga fusca. The sequence continues at coordinate 56,399,673 of JAAWXA010000001.1, read as the reverse complement.
CATGACAGAAAAGCTAGACTGACATTGCACAAATAGTCTTTGATTATTACCAATCTATCATGTCAGTTAGGAGGAGGAAAAGATACATTTCAATTGATTTCAAAAGACTGCCATGACAAATGCGTTCCAGGAAGACGGGCAGCAAGAGATTTCAGATCCTGATTAATCTGGTGTACACAAAACTGTATACTCTGGCCCTTCTTAAGCACACAACACACTCTTCAACTGAAAATTTGAGCAGCTGCATGACCAAACAGTGGATTATTTTCTTCCCAGTCTTTTATTTGATTCTTGTGTTTGTAGGCTTAAGCTGAGCAGCACATTAGCCTGTTCAGCTCTCCAAAAGGTAGTGGTTGTGACATTCATTAAAAATCTGGACTTTTGCTCATTTGTCATATTGTCACCATAAGTAAGAAGCAAAATAGACTCTTTGAGAAAATGACCCAAAATATTTGGGGACAATAAAAGTCAGCTGGATTACATAGGAGAAAGTAATAGAATCAGACAAGCTGTGCTGCAACCAGGGTGCAAAGGGAATGCTACCCACCTGCGATGCATTCCACAATCTGCTACCTCCAGCTGCTCTATAGGGTACCATAGGGGGTACCCCCCCTATGGAGGGGAAGCCATGGAAGCAGGTTAGATTTATTTGCTAAACTGTCTGCTGATTAAGGCAAAGAACTGTACTTGCAAGGATTTATTTTTCATGCCATATGGGTAATGTAGCCAGGCTTTTTTCTGGGTCTATTCCACTCAGGACACCACAGCAGCACACAATTATTGTTTTGCTTTTTTTGTTTTGGTTTGGATTTTTTAATCCCTTAAATATGCGTTTTCAGGGATGGAGAAAGGAGGGGACAATGCAGAATCTTTTCTATGCAGACTACTGTCTGTCTAGTCAGGACCACATGACTGGGGAGATGGCTTTGAATATTACTGTATGTCATGGAAGACTAAGTGCAAGAACTCATAAAAAACACAAGCTCTTTCATCATGTTCCTTTTGCATTAACTCTGATGGTCAGGGCAATCAACAGAAAGAGAAAAAGTGTTCCCCCTTCTGCTAATGTGACTAATGATTAACTAAGACTGTCTAACACCAAGGGGAAAATTCCAGCAATTAATGGGGAAAGTGTGAAATGTAATCTACTGGCTCCTTCGTTAGCTGAGGAACTTGAGAAAAGAATTAAATTTAACAGTAATTGATGTGGGTTGATGTAGTGAAAAAATAGGAGAATTAATCCTATGGTTCAAAGTCTTGTTCTCTGATTCACTGGTGCAATTGTAGAAAAACATCTTTTGCTTCCACACTGAGGAAATGAACCAACATATGAGTCTGTGAGAGGCAGTCTTTCGTTCAAATAACTGTACATAGAGACCTTTTTGGCAATTCTGCCATTTTTCCTCCTTCTGGCAACTGGCAAGAAGCATAATACTGTTGGATGACTCCCAATAGAATGATCCATAACAAGGGCCTTGGGAAGCTCCACGAGTTCCAGATAGGTTTCTGAATTCTGTGTTGCAAAGCAAAAATGAAAGCAGGCAACCAGCTTCATTCCATACTTGCCCACAGTTGCTGCTTTCTCACTGAAATTGTGACTGTGGCTGAACGTCTGAGAGTTTGATTTCGGGTTTTTTCTTATGGTTGGGTTCTCTGTACAGACATCTTTATTTAGTTGCTGTAATGGCAACAACATTCAGAAAAAAGAGAAATCCACCCCAGTTTGCTCAGTGACACTGAGCTAAAAAGTTCAATCATGATTCACTAACAGGATGTTGAACACAGTTCCTCCTGGTCTAGTAAAACTATAAAATCAGAAGCAGAATTTAATCTTCAGAGCAGATTTTTGCTTCAATAAGCTTTTACATGTTTTAAGTGACACTTCAAGTGAGGGACTGCTCAGTGAGAGTAAAGGAAGCAGAAACTAGATTTGTGATTGGCAGTGTCCTTGGAGTCATATCAACCACAGAAAGGCATGTCACTCAGGCCAGGTCCTATGGGTGCTCTGAGTTCATGTAAATCCAAAACTGCTGAACTAATTGTTTCATACTTCTCATAAAAACAAACAAAAAAAAAAATCTCCTCTGGAGTCTGAAGTCTTCTGTGACAAGTTTCAGTCCATTTACCAAAACCCCTTGATGTATGGAATTCATGACTACTCTGACAGTCTTAGTTAAACGTGTGACATTATAATCTGTTGCTCAACATAACTATTACCCAAAAATTACTTTTCCTGCATCTTCACTTGTGAAACATGGACAGCCAGGGAAAGACAGAGGGAGCTGGGATAGGGCAGCAAAGCACCTGCAGTGGGTTTCACTGTCTCACACTGCTTGTTGAAAAATGAACTTTGGAGTTAATCACGTTTCTTTTACCTCAATAACCAGTGTAGGCCCTGAATGTTTAATTATGCTACAGGTTTTATACCTAATCAATCTTTTTCATTAAAATCCAGTGAAGCAGACAACTGAGATAATTATTGAAGAATCATCTTAATTAAAAATTTTACCTTCTAATTAAGAGTCATTGTTTACCTCATCAGAAAGCCATTAGGATTCAGGGCAAGGTTGCCCTGTTCATTATGTTTTCACCCCTTTTTTTTTTTTTAGAAAAAAAAAAAGGCCTCAGGCAAAGAGAGTGATAGTGGATTTTATGTTAAAAAAGGAATTATTATAGCTGTCCAATGAAAAGAAAGAATGTTCACAAGCCAGTGTCACCATTTGTCAGGAGCCCCCTAGTATTTACATCCAAAGTAATTGCAGAATATTTTTGCATATAAATTGACACTGCCTTGGTCCTTGAAGATAAAGACACATCTATACTTGAAATGGGTATGACCTCTGAAACAATTCCTTTACTGCTTTGCAGCCACAATGAAGATAATTTTGAAATCCCTCAACTCTCCTATGTTGTAATCAGAAACTTTTCTCTAATTCACACTGTTTTTTTCACAAATCTGTGACACTGAATGAGGTCTGCTTCAGCTTCAGGGAATTTCTATCAGATATTTTGACTAGATAATTAGAACTGCACAGCAGTTCAATGACATCACTGTCAGTGGAGCAGCCTCACCCCACTCACACTCACTGCAAGGTACCAACATCAGCCATACAGATGCAATGATGCTTCAACTGAAGAATTAATCAGGGAAAATTATCATCCAGGTTCAATGCTTGCAGGTTTCTTCTCTATATATATTACAAGGTAGAAGGAAAAAAAAAAATCTCCATATGGGAGGTTTTTTTCCACCTTCACTTGTAGAAAGCAAATTTGCAAAAATCCTGACAATATCAGACTAAGATGCCAAGTTCACAATCTGAAACGCAAAGCTAAACATGTATAGCTGAAATGGTTGCTAATAGGCACTGACCATCTGCTGTAGTTGAAGAAAACTATCTTAGAAGCAGCACTAAAAAAAAAAAAAAAAAATCCCAGCCTCTGCTTTACAAAAACATCTTGTTCCATTTCTGTATTTATTTACCTTTAGTGGCATCCTACAAATAAGGGGATAAGGAACAATACAAATCTTCAGTTTCTCTCCTCAGCTGGCCAGCATTTCTGACAAAAGGATTCACACTTCAGAAAACTACTGATACACACTGCCCATGAGGAACTGAAAAGATAGTATAAAGCACATGAACAATTTCTTTTTCAGGCAAGTTCTTTGTAACCATTTAAGTAGGCAAGGGTAGAATGAATAGCTGAAAGGGAATTCATGTAAAACTTTCAGGTACCACCTGGGTGTTGTTAATTTAAGTAATGATTGCCTCTATCAGTAGGAAGGACATTTGCCAATAATAGAAATTAGCCAATTATGGTTCAGAAGAAAGTCTTAGACCATAGGCTCCTTTTAAGGGACAGAGAGAGAGACACAAAAAAGAGAAGACATTTAAATGAAACTGCACAGAAATAAACAGCAACAGCTCCTAACTCAGTTGTGCTAGCTGGTGCCAGCACTTCTTAATCAGCTGTCCTTCCTCTAACCTTTTAACAAAGTCTCATTGCAGGAGGCTGAAGAAGTTCTTGCTCCACTCAATGGGTAACTTGAGCATACACACCAGCGTGGCTTGCAAACAGCTACAGGACAACCAAGTGGCAGAGGAAGACAGAGGCTTTAGAGGTCCAAAACACCAGCAGGAACACATTTGCCTGAGACACTCAGGCCGAGGACAGGCCAAGGTTACTCCTACAGATGCACCTAGGTGAGCCAACTGAAGTTTCAGGGGATCTAATCCAAAACTTAGTTATTGTCAAATGCTGGCTGTACAATACCCAAATCCAAATATTTCTATTTTACTGTCACTGAACGGACCAAAATCTCTTCTCTGGTAAGAGTCTCAAGCCCTCCTGGGAGGACACATTCAGATATCAAGTTCAGCTCCTCACTCCTTCTGACTTAAATGAGTGAGAAGACCCCCACTATAACCTATCCATTAGGGATTTCAGACCTTTCAGACTTCTGTTCCCAAGTAAATATGGGATCTCATCACTGGGATCTTGGATGTAAAGGAAGGAGAAGCAAGATCAAGATTTAAGAACCAAGCAAGTCCCCCAGTGTCATGGCTGCTCATCCAAACAGAGGAAGGGAGCACTGCTTTCCAGTCCAAGGACGGATGTTTGCCTACACATGCTAGAGAACAGAAAGCTTTTCTGTACTTTATCTGTGGGAGCTTGGGCATCTCTTCATTCAGCTTTCTGTATTCCTAGTTTTTGGTATTTTTACCTCTCTGTGCACTACAGGGGAGTCTAGCTACCCTGATCTTACTACAGCAACTTTCTTGTTACTAAGTTAACAAGACTATTTCTTGTAAAGCTGAGCTCTATCCACCATTACAGAATTGGCTGAAAGTCAGTTTTACTGGTCACTTTATACTGTGCCTATATAAAGCCTTTATTGTAGTCACTAATGAAAAGCACATGCCGAACTAGTTACTTATTACAGCTGTAGGAAAGCTAATGACATAAAACAGGCACAGTGTCTTGCCACTGACCCTTCATAAAAATTCAGGCCTGTCATTGAAATTGATTGAACTAAATCAATTTAAAATTTAATTGTGTCAGCTTACAAAGAAAAATTATTTTTTATTTGCTCACAATCTTACTGTTATAACTCTTGACTGGAAAAGTCAGATATTTAAACATTAAAAAATCTTGTCTTTGCCTCTTTGATAATTCCTTTAACAAAAGAAATTATCTGATTACCCAAGAAGCCAGATTTTGGATGTTCTGAAATGCAGTGGTTATGAAGAGGAACTGTAAAGTAAATATGATTATTTTCTAGGTGGGGAAAATGCATTTATCATTAGGGTACATGAGCCAACATTCTCCATCTCAGCATTTTACTATCTAGGAAAATCTGAAACCAACAGAAGAAAACTCTTGACCTTTTAAACACTGGATTTATATGGGCATAAGTAGCTCCAGGCCTTCATGTCCACCCCTGTAATCCAAACTTACAGAAGGGTTTTATGAAAGTCTAAATAACACTTAGAATTATACCCACATGAGGCATGGGAACTGAAAATGTTTGTGCCTGCTCTGTTTTTGGAGCTGGTTTGCTTGGTTAGCTGTAGGTCCTTGTCTCTGAGACAGGGATGGCAGTGCCCACTGCAAGAACAGTAGTTTTACATACACATCACAAGATCTGGCAGAATAAGAAGCCCTGGGATCTGCTAGCCAGCAGCAGGCTCTGCTGCTAAGTGAATAACAAGTTAGTAATAAAGAAACATCTCCTCCAAGGAGACTTAGTGTAAGACAACATGCTCTTGAGACCATTGCAAGAGTGGGGTTCCCTTGGAGAATGAGGAAATAGAGAGACCTCTGATGACAGAAAAAGGGCTGTAGTTATCCTTTTGGTGGAAAGCCTTTCATTTGAAGGGCAATATCACCTACCTACAACACTGAAGGTAGCCTGGGGATGGGAAAAGCACATAAAAACTTGTCCATACATGCCCACACTTGCCTTCAAAGCTGAGTGGCTTCAAAGCTATGAAACAGAGTAAGGAAGTAGATAATAAGGAGATACAGATAAATAAGTATCTTCATAGATCCAGGAAAGATGCTACTAACCCTCCAAACTTCCAGAAAAGCATTAATAAGCTGTATCCTGGAAAGAGAAAGAAGAGCCAAGTAGAACTAAACCTAAGCACTGTATGATTATTCATGACTAATACAGGAGGTATTTGCTACACATAGCACAGAAATGAACTTTTAAAGAAAAATTGTTAAAACTAGATTTCATTCTGATTAGCAAACAGGAAAAAGAAGGATGAAAAAAAATTAGCAGTGGGACTGAAATCCGCAAAAATAATTAATCTTGGCAATATATAGTGGAATCTGTGTAAGGACAGCCCAAGGCAGAGGAAATTAAGAAGTTTACTGACATGTTGGAGGGCATGGGACATCTGCAAAGGCAATGAAGAACTCAAGCTATCACTGAACATGGTGTCAGTGGTGCATGCAGAGCAATGTGCATCAGTGACATTACAGCCAAAATGGGAGAGTAGCTCCAGCATCCAGCATAATTAAGTCTAATTGGAAAAGTGAAGGAATCCTCAGAATGGGTTAGCTTGATTGCTGCAAATAATAAAAAGCCAAACACATGCTGAGCCAATCTGAATGGGCAAAGGCCCTTGGGACCCACACACATCTAAAACGGGGAAAACTGTGCAACAGCCATCCTCCCAGATGTAACTTGCAAGGATTCCATAAAGGCTGGGTTCAGTGCTTAAAAACAGATACAGTCTACTCTCATCTGCTGGGGAAGCAGAGGTGTCATTACTTCCATTACGACATTAGGAGGAAAGCACATCTATACATTAGAAGCACTTTATATCTTAGGAAAAGCAATGAGATTAGGAGAAGGGAAATTATCTGATCTAATCCTCAAAGGAGAAAGCTTTCAAGGCTATAAAGTACCAACCTCCACAGCAGAACTGAACCACACCAAGGCTGGGGACACTGTTAGTATTTAGGAGAGATTAGGAGAAATTTCAACATTTCCATGAGGTCCCAGGGCCAGAAGAGAGCATCTGATCACAAAGGAGATGGACAAGAATATCCAAACTACAAAGGATGACAATCACACTCAAAAGGCTAAAATGAATTAAAAGTCAAAAAAAGAGAGAAAAATCCTATAGCAGCTCTCCTCTCATGCAGCAGGATTGTGACATACAAGAGGGAAGAGACAGATCTTTACTCACGGCAGTGATCTGCCAAGAGAAGATGGGAAGGGAGCAGTGTGTATACACCATTGATTTCTTTTTGCTATAGCCAGGAAGGGTTGGATGTCAGGCACACGACATGGCCACCAGAGATGGCTGGATTTTAAAAAGGGTCTACATGTGGGATATGAACAAGCCCAAAAGTAGTTTTTAAAAAAAAGCTAAACATACCCAACTAACAAGGGATACCAGAGAAAAATTCCTGCAGACATTTGGAAGAATGACTGTGAAGGATGTTAAGATGTGGCACAGGAAAAAAACCTAAATAAGTGCACAAGAATTTTCCAGAATTATTTCACAAGTAATATAAATTCTACTAGACTGTTTCATTTATGTAAAGTATTGGGGGGGAAAAGGAAGCAATTGTCATTCATGATGCACCTTATAGGTGCTTGGCAGAAATTGGTACATGATTTTTATGAACACAGGCAGAACCACTGCCTGCTGATACTTGATTATTAGTCATTTTGTCAAAGTAACTCAGCGTAGAAAGACATTATCCAGCACTGCAATGAGTCAGACCTCAGTAATATTCACCAGCAGAGTATTTACAGCAAGTTAATTTGGACTGATGGCTTGCAATATATACTCAAGGAATACTGAAAATTTGCAAACGACAGTATTTCATGCTCAAAAGCAGCAGTTTGTATTAGCTGCAGTCCAACGGAATGGCTGAAAACACACATTTGTGTAACTGAGTAGACTTTACTCAAGACAAATGAAGAGGGGTGGACATTCATACCTCAGTTTAGTACACTACCCAAACCAAGTTATGCAGCTTTATCAGCACTAATGCTAAAAGTTCAAGTAACACTAAGAAAAGTGTGTAGTACCCAGAGGTGCAAATCACTGAATACAAAAGCGTGTGGTGGAAAAACAAAATGGAAATTCCGGTATAAAATGTGAGGCTGCTAAGACCATACACAAAAAACATCAGTGTCACAGTATAACATCCAGAAAATAAAGTGAAGTAACAGGAGGATAAGACTATTTTGTGTTCTTTGGTAATATGGAATATTGTAATATGTGCAAATACCTATGCTATAAAAAAGAATACTACTTCATCTGCAGTAAATAGCAGCTCTTAGTCAGGTGCACCCCACAAAGAATCTACCAGTCCCAATGATCTGGTTAGTTACTGCTAGGTTGTCACTCTTGCACCTGTACTGTTTCCTCAAGCTACATATTACCCTCACAGATGATGGTTCTTCTGTTACCTGACTAGATCTGCTTTGCAAAGCCTGCTGATACCCCCAGGCAAATACTCTATCGCCACATATAAATATAGGATTAATAGAAAACTGAATCTAAAATAAGCCAGGAGTGAATATTCAGAGCATGAAGCACAGTAAGATTCACTCAGTAGTTAGAGAAAACCAAGATAATGTTAATTCATGCATGCCTCATTCTGTCCCAGCAGGCACACGGACCATGAAAAATTTAAGTGTTTCTTTTACTCCACACAAGTAAAAGTGGCAAAACCAGGGCTGCAGAAAGAGATTGAATTCAGAGGTGTTGTACACACCAGCAGTTTAGATGGTTAAATTATCTTAGGGTTTAGAGTTTAGAATTACCAAACAAATAAGAACAGAAGGTAAAACAACAGAAGAAGAAACTTTCTTGAGGTCAGGCACCATGCCAGCATTCAAACTGGGAGCAACACTAGTCCTCCTGAGTCCCAGTTCAGAGGTTATTCTTTAGATGATGCATCGTAAGTCAATTGTTGCTCAATTGCTTAGACATACTGCAGGATGCCATGAAGCCATCAGTGTGGTTTGAAGTTTGATAGCAAGAACAGCAGCATATTCATAGGTAACAAATCCTTTCTCCTAATGTCACAAGTCCTGCAGACTCAGTGGCAAAGCAGACTATACCTGTTGGGAGTAAAAAGGCCTTTGGCTCATAGCTATGTTGCAGAAATGCAAATATTATTAAAATAGTTAAAATAATGAGGACTTAGTTTTTAAATATATAAATAATGCAAAGAAGACTAGGGGATGATGCCTCTCCCCAGACAGTTCTAAGCAACAACATATTTCCAGTGATATATAATACCCCAACAGCAGCCTGAATATGTAATAGATTAAAAGTACACTGAAAGAGATGATTAAAAGACAGCCCATTACAGGCTCCCCAAAGTAACATTTTCTGAAATACTAATATTTAATTACGGAAGTGGCAGCAGGCTGCAGGGTTTCTCTTCTTTCTTTTCAACCTGTTCTCCTTGTCTGTCACTAAAATATTAAAGATAATGAGAATTCATGTACCTGTGTAAACTCTAATAGCAGTAATATGGCAAAGCAGAATGGGAAAAAAGAAAGATTTTTTTTAAAAAAACAGAAGCCTCCAACTGTTCATGAGGTCTCCAGTAATTGGAAGAGTCAATGGCTATATGATTCAAGAAAATACCTTCCCTGGAGAAGGAGACTGATTGTCCCACATTCATACAGCAGCTAACCAACACTAAGCAGGCTTTCCTTTGCATATTATTGGTGCCAGCCCAATGAGGCAGAAAATTGCATCGTGTCATTTAATTTCCCAATCTTTGTTTTCATTGTATTAATCTTTTGGCTTTGCTTCACTTTATAATTTGAAGGCTCAGCAAGAAGCAAACCAAATGGAAATTCAGCTTACTTTCATGTCTAGCTGAATGTTCATTGCAATACTGGAAAGTTTAATTCTGCGTAATCTCAGCCATGAATAATAATCATCTGGTTTTGTATGCAGACATATTAGTGGTTATTAAAGGCTGCCTTAAAAATTCTTGGGATTGTGCCCAAAAGTCAGTCACCAAAACATGATTAACAAATAGGTTACAGGAAGAGAGCAGATAGGGTTTTTTAAAGCAGAACCATTTGCCCTGTTATTATAGGAGAAAGTAAAGAAGTTGGCAGACTTCCTGAACTTGACTAAAAATTTTAAAGTTTACAATTCTCAGACTGGAAATTCAGATACTGAGGATATTGAGACAAAGTGTGTATCTGGGAAAACTCACAGGAAATACATATTGAGGTTTCACTTAGACATATTCAAGGGGAATGAGTAAAAAAAGAAGAAATTTTAAATAAAAAATTTAAAAAAAAAAAAAAAGCAAAAAGAACAAACAACTACTTTTTGTAGTTGTCTACATTGTCTGCTTGTGCTTAGAGTCAGTTGTCTCACCAAGGTCTGTGCTCTGCTGGGTACTGCCCAGACAGCAGGGCCCAGCTGAGATCTGTTCAGAAGCAGGAACAGATTAGCAAGGTCATCCCATAGAGAAATGTCTTCCCTCCACCTCTTCTGCCATGCCAGGGCATACTGAAGAATATATACTAAGTCCAGGGCTCCAGTTCATTCTCTTCTCCCCAGTAGCATTCTGAGTCTTTGTAGAATGTACGAAGGCTCGCTCAAAACACTCTTGGTTGACTTATATGTATTACTCTTGTTTTCATTTATCAAACTATCATAAAGACAAACTTCAAATTTGTAAACACACCTGATATATGGTTATATGGTTATATCATTCCCAGTTCATCCAAATAGGATTCATGAGTCATATCTGCTAATAAAACTATTTTTATTTGTCTTTTTCACAATTCAATCTCTGTTTTGTCAAAAAAAAAAGGGGGCAGGAGGTGATTTTTCTTTCAACCAAAATCTGTTGTAACCATGATGAAGAGTTTACATCTTCCCCTACTCAAGTATCCAAGGCCATGTGTTACTCATAAAAGTTTAGGGGTTTGCCTTCTATCTTTCTACTATGGGAAGTTACCACACTTACATGCACCTCAGTCAAATGAAAAGAACACATAGCCAATATTGCTGTCACTGTCTCAAGACCTAAACAAAATAAAGCTTGTGTTTAAAAAAAGAAGGAAACATTAATAACTCAGGAGACAAAGTAAGAGTACCACCAGCCAGGCCCTTCATTGCAGTTCTCCACTTCTGGATAAGAGACAGAAAACCTCAGCCCCATTGCTAAATATCTGACAGGGAGTGGAAGTAGCCAAAAGAAACCACTGTCTGATGGGAGTATCATGAGACCCAACTTTCATTACATGAGTTTAGCCAGCATTTTTCATTCATGTCTGGGTGAGTAGCCCTGCCTCATCACTTTTCTTTCTCCCCAAAAAAGCTGTTCTCGTGGGACTTTTCCGAAAGCTGATTGTAATTACAGGACTCCAAACTTGCTCTGCTGCTGTCACTTGTTTTACTTCTGTCCCCTGAATGCACAACTCATGTATTGGAACAATTGTTTTTAGGTACTGGAGCCTGCTGTAAGTTTCTACAATTAAATATGCATTGAAACATCTGCTTATCATCACAAAGCAGTAAGATGTCCCTTGTGAGATGGTGAGTATCCACCGAGATGTTTTTTGGAGTTTAAAATCAGATTCTTTTGAAACAGACTGTTAAAAAGTTTAGGAAAACTTTGCTACCGTCACCAGCACTCTAAGCACACCAGAAGTTATTGAAGTTGAGGACAAAATATGTCCAGAAATCATGTATCTATAATATTCTGGCTGCATAATCAGATAGTCATAATGTTTCCTGTAGCTCCTAAATTCCACAGGCAAATAGAAGAGGCAACTCAGAGCCCCATTAGCCTTAGTGCTATCTTAGAAATGCAGTCTTCTTTCATCTCAGTTTATCTAGACACAAGCCAACTCAGATCATACAGGGGTGCTTCAGTTTGCACACTGAAGCAATCATTCTTCTCCCATTCTAGATTCTCTTTGAGCTCATTTAAAACAAAGCAGAGGTACCAAACATAGTTTCACAGACCTCAGAACTCCCTGACATAAGATCAAATCATCCATGGATTCAGTTCAGTGAAGGTTTAATAGTTTGTAAACACTGAAAATGTAATTCCACATATCTAGAATAAAACAAATTCCAGTAAAAACAGACATGGAATTTTTTACTATTCTGACTTAAATCATCAAGATATGTGACCAGATTCACAAATCGTGAGCCAGTAGCTGGACAACTGTCAAATACTATGATATGGTATATATTCAAAAGATCTTCTTACATAAAGGTGGTTCTGTCTCTGAAAGTTCATTATTAATATTTTGTGCAACTGTCAAGCAGTTTTCATAAATAGGACCTGTCATTAATATATTGCAGATATTTAATAGCAGAATCAAGAGAAGAGGAAACGTGCACCAAGACAATCCAATTATAAATATGTTACAAGTCCTGGAGTTGGTATTTTCTATTTTTCTTCTACATTTGCTATCACCTATTGCTTCCTATAAGAATGCTTTTCTACTTAACCTGTTTTTTTTTCCAAAAACTTGGTTTTCCTTGTTATTGTAACTTGATCCAGAAAGGATGAACCTTTTCTTTTGGAAATCTCCACTGCAGGAGTAGCATGGGTATTTTGGGGCTGCATTATTGAAGGAAGAGCAACAATGCACACTTTTCTTCTCCTCTTCCCACTCCACCTGAGAATCCCCTGGGATGAATCCACCAATCTCCAAACACCTCTTTCCTACCATCCTCACAAAACATAAGAAAATTACCTCTTTCACTCCTTTCTCCAGTCTGCCCTATTGAAAAACCTGCTGGGCAGCAAGGATTTTAAATACTGGACTTTAGCAACTCCAGAGCATGCCTGGTGGATTGGCAACCTGGGCACCAGCTGAGGACAAGTCAGGTGGCCTGAGCCTTGCCGGCAGCCATGGAGAGTGGGCACAGGTCTAGGGCAGTAGCACAAATGTGTCTGGAAGATTTAAAAAAGGACATGGGATACCCTTGGGACAAAAGGTTTTCTGCTATGTCTCAGCTTAAATGATAAGGAGAAAAGTGACAAAAATAAAGTATTAGTCTTCTCCAGAAGCCTTTCCCAAAGACCTCTCTTGACAGAATTACAATATCACAGAATCATTTTGGTTGGAAAAGACATTTAAGACCATGAAGTCCAACCACTAACCCCCAGCGCTGCCAGTTCCACAAGCAAGCCATGTCCTTAAGCACCACATCTACACAACTTGTAAATATATTCAGGGATGGTGATTCCACCACTTCCCTGGACAGCCCATTGCAGTGTTCAATAACGCTTTCATTAGATAATTTTTTTGTAATATCCCATCTAAAACTCCCCTAACACAACTCAAGGACATTTCTTCTTGTTCTATTGCTTTTCACTTAGGAGAAGAGACCAACACTCCCCTCACTCCAACGTCCTTTCAAGTATTTGTAGACAGCAATGAGGTGCCCCTTCAGATTCCTTTTCTGCAGACTAAAAAACCTCAGTTCCCTCAGCTGCACATCATAAGTCTCATTCTCCAGGCCCTTCACCAGTTTTGTTGCCCTTCTTTGGACACACTTTAGTGCATCAATCTCTACATTTTTGTAATGAGGCACACAAAACTGAACACAGTATTTGAGGTGCAGCCTCACTCGTGTCAAGCACAGGGTCATGATCATTTCTACTGCTGGCCACACTGTTTTTGATACAAGCCAGGATGCTTTTGGCCTTCTTGGCCACACGCTCACACTGCTGGCTCATGTTCAGCTGGCTGTCAATCAACATCCCCAGGTGCTTTTCTTCTGGACACCTTTCCAGACACTCTTCCCCAAACCTACAGCTTTGCATGGAGTTGTGACCCAAGTGCAGGACCTAGTACTGAGCCCTGTTGAATCCCATATGATTGGTCTCTTCCCATCAACCCAGCCTGTCCATATCCATCCATGGAGCTTCCCTATCCTCTGATATATCAACATTCCCACCCAACTTGATGTTACCTGCAAATTTGCTGCAGGTGCACTCTATCCTCTCATCCAGATCATTGATAAAAACATTCAAGATAATTAAGATACTAAAGAGCTAATTTATATCTTCATGAAGATCTATATTTGTGTAGACACATTTATCAATAGCTTAAGGCAACCATGAATACACAATTATAACTTGAATAATAATGAAGGAAACAGCATTACAACATCAAGACCTTTGTGTATATCTTCAGTAAAAGAATAAGAGGGCTGTGCAAAATGTTAAGTAAACTAATACACTCACAGACACTGACATGTGGTACAATAGATTAACCTTCATGAGAAACTGCATTCAGTGGAATAAGTTAACAAGCACATTTATTATAATGAAAAAAAAAACTAAAAAGAAAGTTGTTGGCAAAAATCTTCATAAGAACTGACATTAACATTACAATTACAGAGGAATTTTTCTTTTTCATTATGCCATTCATTCTTATTATCCAGATTTCATTAAGTGTGAAAAAGGAAGCAGGCTCAGCCAGCCAGTCTTCTAATCCAAAAGAATTATTAAAGACTTGTTTGGTGCCAGAATTGAGGGATGCAATTTTCTTTCAAGCCCAATTCATTGAAAATCATTTAAGAGCCATATAAGTCCTCAACAGCTATCAGGTGGTATTCTTAATGCACCACAAGTTACAGAACCTTGCTAACAAACTTACAGCTATACCACCAAAAAAAAAAGAGGGGGAAAAAAACCCCAACCCATAAACTACAAGGTATCAAAACAAGAACAGAGTGAAGGTATCATCAGCATTTTAGGTCTGTGTAATAGCAGGCTATTCATTAGGAGGTAGAATCCTACTCACCTTAAAAATCAAGCAAACAAGAAGTATTCACACTGTCAGGGAAAGTTAAAAAGAAGGTATGTTAGGGAACTGTTTACACATAAATTATGGTAGCTTTTTTAACACTTTTACGTGACAGAGTTTAAACTTGGTCTCTAAGACTGACTCACTGACAGTATGTTTCAGCATATATAAAGCTATACCAGTTCCTTGCCTATTTGGAGATATATGTTCAAAAGAGATGATATCAAAGAAACAATTCACAGTTTCAGCTTCAAACTGTTTGCAATGGACATTACAGCACTTTTTCCAGAATTTGTATCTAATTATGACAGCTTTAATTTTTTTTGGGGGGGAAGGGGGTGTGAGGAGCAGCAAGGGGTCTGCTCCTTCTGTGTAAGGCACAAGAAGCTGATTTTACAGCTAACAGTAATAAAAATAGTATTTTGTGTTTTCCTGTGTTTTCAGAGCTTTGTATGCAGATATCAGGGACAGTGGACTGCCTCGTTTGCTTGTAAATTTCCACAGACTGCAGAATATTTGTGTACTTTCCCCACTACAACATCCTGCCTCAAGCAGTTAGCTTGGTAAAATACCTTCAAGCTTTAAAGTATTGGAGAAACTCGGAGAACAATTGCAAATTGCTCAGTACTATGCTCTTGAGACTCCTGTAGTCTTGTAGTGCCGATAGAAATGATCTTTCAACTTTCCTGGACTTTTGATCAGACCCTAAAAGTATAGTTTCAGTTCTGCTTAATTGGATCAGATGAAAAGAAAAGGCAGTAACTGTTGCCTGAAGTGCTGGACCCATATACACTTCCCTGAGTTCTACACATCAGTGCAGAAACCTTGTATCATCTGTGGCTCTGGCCTCTGACACCACTTTTTTAGGAAGAATGTCACATTCAACCACACTGGCAAGCTCTGAATAATAAGAGATTTCTGATAGAAGTGAGGAGCAAGATACTGAAGTTATGGCTGCAGGCAAGTACTATTTTATTACTCAAAAAATACATGAATTTTGGAGCCTCAGTCTGGAACTGATCCTCTCTCCCAGAGAGTTAGTCAGAGTTAGTCCTTACTTGTCTGTCACAGCTGGTAGGTGACTGCTGCTGTATTTATGCCAGTGTGCATTGCAGTCCTACCATGTCCCCCAACCATTTCGGGACTTGCAGCTTCTTAGTTCTGCTCTATTTGGGAACAACACATCTCCTAAAATGTGAGAAAAGACCGACAACAACAGAAAAATAGAAGTTGTGCTAATAAGCATTATGGTCTCTATTTCACACAAGGGAAAACTAGAATAGATAAATTTGTTTGCCTGAAATCACAGAAGTCTATACTGGAGCCAAAAACTGGAACCAGGCTCTGTGCTTTGACTGTAACCAACCTATCCTCAGGTAAATATTAACAACATCCGATGGGATGCCTTTGACCACTAACCAAATTACCTCCAATACCTGAGAAAATGTGAAGAGCTGTGATAGCACTGTGTGAAAATCCTCAATCCAGCACCATCAGGGTGGCTTTTACCTTCTTCAGAAGATATGTAATGCCCCTGTGGCAGTATTGGGAGTGTGGATGCTAACATGCTCATCCCATCATGGTGGCTCATGCATGGGGACAATGAGGCGGGTGCTTTCAGGGAGATTAGAGAGTATGCTGATAAGAAGAGGTAGCCCTGCCCAGCTAAGTGCTCAGCCAGAGAGCTAAATGCCCCAGACAGGGAGGAAAGGAGCAGCAAGAGGCAGGAACCAGCTGGAGCTACAAGAAGATTCATGGAAGAAGGAAAATTGGAAAAGGCAACCTCTCAGCTAGAAAGAATTTGGTAGCTGGGAAATAGGAAAAGATCAACAGCAATATTTTATGCAAAGAACTTGGACAACCATTTGGAACAAACCTTTCAAGTTTGCATTTGAAGTTAAATTGGGAGAGACAGCAAATAATAAGAAACAATGAAGACAGATAAAGGAGGTCTTAGAGTAGATATTTTAAATACCAACACAGCTAATAAATGCAAATTAAGTTCAGTGCAGATAAGCACAAAATTATGAGACAGAAAGCAAAGAATAAAAAGGAGGAACTATCTGCTTAGTGGCAATCAGCTGCACTGTAATGACCAAGAATGAGATCTGGGGAATTACTGTGAAAGAAATCCCTAAAGCTTTCAGCCCAGTGAGGAAATGATTGAAATAAACAAGATGATAGGTTTTATTAAACCTCAGAGTATAATGTTCAGCTTCTACGCCCTGCAAAGGGTGGAAGTGAAATGCACCAAAGCAGAAGGATTAAAACAAAAAAAAGCAGCACTAACTTCATAGACTAAGATGGATTTTTGCCCTTGGCTTTTGTCTAGAGGTTGAATCTTCTCGATTGCTCTGCTCCTTTGTTACTATAATGTCCTCCTTTATTATTTCTCTTCCTTTTATTATTTTTTAATCTGTCATATAAAACTTTATGAGAACTTAGTGAAGAAAGGACAACATCTCCTTCACAATCACTGTAATCTACTGTTCAGGTCAAGCAGATTTTAAAAACATAAATCCAAATTCTACATTGGATGCCTGCCTGGATTACGAGACGACCTCAGAATTATGTGCAGGAACAAAATTTAAAGCAGTATTACTGCAATATAACAACATTCAGAGGGCATGTCACTGGAGCCTGGGTATGTGGCAAGGAGAAAGCAGGTTGGACAGAAGGAGGGAAGGACTTGCAGTAATAAAGCTCTGGTGTGGAGATAACGCTGGACCTATATGCAGAGGAAAATTATCACTCCATCAAGTCAGTTTGCCCAGGCATCTCTCACCACAGACCCTCCCACACTGACTGTGCAGATCCTGGCAGCCATGGGCATCTTCTGGTACAACATAATGCCCCTTCATCCTCATCCCCCAGTCTCATTGCTGACTCTAAGAACACAGCAGAACATAAGAATGGGCATAGTGTGGTAGCCTGGAAGTTCATTTAGCTCAGACCTGCAAAGAGGTTCAGCACAGAACAAACACGTAGTAATAGTTTCTCAGGACTTTTTCAAGCTCTTAAATGAGACATTGTTGTTCAAACAGGACACTTTATTTCCATTTAAGTTGTCCGGCTGTCTTTTAAATTCATGTAAACTTCTAGCATCCACACTGTCTGTGGCAAGAAATTCCATGGGTCTGATTAAAATAAAAATATTATTATATCTGAGGCATTTCAAGTGATGAGCAGAACAGAGGATAAAGGTTTCCTGTTCTTATTTTCGTGGTACCATACCCTTCCTCAAGAACGTTCAGCTTGTGGTCCACAATAGCTTTAGATTATTTTCAGAAAAACTAATTCCCAGACCGTTGTTCTTAATTCTGGCAGCAGTAAACAACTGCACTGAGCATGGAGTCCTGCCTTTGCCAGTGTCTCTTATGCTTTTAGACAGTTTATGCATCTTGCCAACACCATTAAACCTGTCCTTCACATGGCTGCTCTCCCCTCCTCATTTTCTTTCAACTTAAAATTTAATAAGATGTTTCCTGTCCCTCAAGTAGGACATCAGTAGAAGCATTGACTTGTACCTAAACAAGAACAGACCCTTGCAGATACACTTCCATTCGATCAGTGAAATGCTGTCTGAGTACTTTTCTAATGTGTTAACATCTACCTTGCAGTAATTTCAGCTAGTTTATAATTCCCAGCATGCTTCCAAGAATGCTATAAAGACAGACCCAGAAGCCTCACAAACTTCAAGTTGTTTTTCTTTTTTTCATTTTGTTTTATGGGGTTTTTGTGGGTTGTTGCTTTTTTTTCCCTGTAGGTACTTGTGTGTAATTCATCTACTCCAATATTTTCCTACAGCTGAATTCAAGTTGACTGGCCATCAGCACCTATTTCATCCTTCATGAAAAGAGACACTACCTGACCTCCTAGAACCTCACTCACACTTTCTGAGCTTTCAGAGAAAACTTCCTATGGCTCCAGGATCATTCTGGGCTCTAAACATCCTAGTGTTAAAGTTCCTACTGCCCAGCAGGAGCAGAGAATTCAAAAGCTTGAACTGCAGATAGCTATTATCCACCTTCCAAAACTTACTAAGGATGTACCTGATCCTGTAATTAAAATAAAAGAGCAGAAGGCTTTAGGCTCTCTGCTTTAAAGACATTTTTAGTTCGCAGGTTTCTGTTGAGCAACAAACCAGCCCTTTTCTTGGCTGCAAATATGCCTGAAGAATGATTTCTTGCTGCTCCCAAGTCAGTTCTTTTCATGGAGAAGAGTAACAAGCAACTAAAATGACAGTGACATGGTGCTGATGTGATCAGAGTTCAGACTACTGAGCTACAGGTGCAGCTCTCCCATTGCCTAGTGAGGTATTAAAAATTTTTCCTCTGGTCTGTGCCTGCAGACAGCTATTTTCAGATGGATTCCCACATACTTGTGCTTTCCAGAGCATATTGCTTCTCATTCTGTTCTAATCCTTCTATTTTGGTCAGTTCAGTGTACGAAAGCTTAAATCGAACATTTTCAAGCTGTCACAAAGGTTAAAAAACCTATTTACCACAAAATTAGACTCTCACTTGGAGGAGATGCCCAGCTCCTCTAAACTCAGCAGGGCTCCAGTCTTTATCAGGACCTCAGAAAACAGCCATGCTCCTAATCAGCAGCTCTCCAGCCTGGGTCTTTTTGTCTCAGCAAGGCTGCTTTGAACTCCTCTGCTGGCACAATGGAGCCTAAAACCTGGTTTAAGTGCTCCCTGGGCATTTCTAGAGGGCATGAATCCTCCAGAACCAACTCTAACATTTTGTCTTAGCATTCCCAACACAGTGCTAGTTTTGCTTTCTCTATCTCTTTGAAGCCTTATGCATTTTAGAGGGAGCTCCCAAAGGGCAAAGAGATGCCATACTAAGTTCTGCATCACCACTAAACCAGCCAAACATCTGCAAAATGTGCCTGGCTCAGGGTCAGCCGTGGCTCAGCATTCCCAGGGGAGCTGGCATATCTTAGAGCAAGTGCAGAGGTGGGAGGCAGAGAATGAGTGTTGGAGAAGGATAATATCCCATCTTTAGCACCTCTCAGGCACAGCTCTGCCTTTGGGTCATTGACTTTTGTGTCTTTCCTCACACTGAAAAAAACAGAAGAGAAAGGCATGGTGAGACATAAGGATTTGAAAAGTACACCTTTAGTAGTTTCTCCTGGGCAGAATCAGCCGAACTAAGATGCAAAACTGCTTTTTGCCAAACTGCATGAAAGCACCGTAAGATCTCATCTTATCTCTGTTCTCTCGATTTATTGTAGTGGTGTTTCTCTCATACTTCCACTCCAAAAGCATTTCTGTTATAAACCTCCTCCCTTTTTCAAAGATTTAAACTCATCTCCATATGTGCCTGATACTGTAGGCTGGCATAAAAAGTCCTTAGTCCAGATGTGATTTTTTTTTTTAGAGGCTAAAACGAGTTCTGCGGTTTTTGATTTATAGACACATAAAAACCTGTAAGATTTACACTCTGAAGAGTTAGGAAGGGTATCTGAAAAACAGAAATCATTGAAACCAGGTGGGAAATGAGCTACCTCAAATTTTAATCCTGGAATCATCTATTTGAAAGGCAAAATACTATTTTGCAGGCCTCATCTTCTGGACATCTACTCTTTTTAAATATAGCAAAAGCAAAATTGATTCCACATTTAATAAAGATGCTGGGGGGGTAATTTAGTAAGAACAGAGAATTCTGTCTGTGATATGTTGCATGAGAAAACAATTTTGGTATTTGTAGTTCTGACTCAAGGAGTTACAAGGCCACGGGAACCAATAACGTCACCAGACACAGATGGCAGTAAAATGAGGTGCTAGCAAAGCTGGCACTGCATGCAAGAGACAATGGTTTCTGAGAAGAATTGATGGCTGATGCCTTAGGTATAGAGCTGCTGACAAGCCATCCACACACCCACCTTGGGATGTTTTCTGTGTGTGGTCTGAGACCTGTGTAGTGTTGCATCTAACACCAATCAAGTCAATTCAGTTTTACTAAGTAAAATCTGCTCCACACCAGTACTCAAGACACTCCAAAGAGGGCTGTAGGTGCCACAAAGTAAAGAAGGGTCCACTTCTGTTTTTCTGCATTATTGCCTGAGTTTGCTCTTAACTGTTTAAGCAAACAGGTATAAAGGTCTTAGGGAGTTAGCTTACAGCAAAAAGGAACAAGTTTCAGCTGGTAAAGGACCTAAAAATCATTGTCCCTAGACCAGCTGTTGAAAACATCTTGCATAACTTTATAATTCATGTGGTGCTTTCCCTATTCAGCAAATGAAACCCATCACAAGCAGCATCTTCTATAGTATCCTGCTGATAATACAGAGTGTCTGGGTAACACAAGAGACCTACTGATCAGAAGGTCATGACCAGAATGAACCACTGGTCTCATTTACTGTCTCACTCTTAAACAATGAAGCATACAGTGCTGCAGCCTATATCTCATGCCTCAGCTGGGCAAAAGCCAGAGGAGCCTAAACTCTCCCATGTGCTGAGTGTGTATTTCAGTCAATAGTCAGTGCCAGCACACCTTTGCTGCTGTGACTCAGTCTTGATGCTGTTCTCCCTGTGCAATAGTCCATGTGCTCCTTGATCCAGGCAGACACACTCTTAGGAGACTGAGCAAACACTTCAAACAGTTGCATTAGCTCCTTAGATATACATACATATAAATATATATAATTATATACATAATACGTTCCTTGTGTTTCCAAGTAGAAGACTGAACTGACTGTTTTCTGATGCCTTGCTACAAAGGGAGCCCTTCTGGATGAATTTAGCCTCCATATTCTTCAAAGACACCCTAAGTGCTGTGATGCAAGGGCAAACTGAGACTGTCCCACACCCAGTGTCACATCTGAACTCCCTTTGCTTTTTCACTCTCTTTCACCATAACACACACATTTGTACAGTCTTTCAGCTATTTCAACAGCCATGCAAAAAAACCCAAAAACCTAGTATTTTACTACAGGCTGTGTGCTGTAATTTTGTTACCATAGACTTTGCCTCACTCTTGGAAGTGAGCCAAACAAGATAAAGTAGGAACTTCAAGCTTAAATTACACAAGTGCAAAAGTCAGATCACCAAAAGTATTTCAGTAGCAAATCAAAACGGGTCAAGTGGCTGTTTATGGCCTTATTAATTGTTTCTTGTAAATTGAGTAATAGAAGAGATAAAATAAGGACTGCTTCATTGTGTTCCTTTTGATAAATTGCCTGAAAGATCTGGCATATTTTAAAAAGACATTGTAATTTAATATCTTAGATTTTCACGGGTGTTATATACTCCAGAAAAAGTTTGGCTTATTAAGACTTAAAAAGTACACAGGGAGACGCAAAAAAGGAACGGAGATCACAATTTTCTTTTTAAGGTGATTCATAAACCAAGGTCTTGGTAACGGCTGCCTGAGGTATTTTAGTATTCACTTTGGAGTATTCAGTGTGAAACTTGCCCAATCTATTCTGCAGCGAGCAAGGAATGTGAGAACAGGATAATAACAAAGGTGCAGCTTTCAGATAACCCATGAAACCAATAACTTACATTGTATTTTAAAAAATGAACCATGCTTGCTCCTATGTTCTGGTTAGATTTTCTCTTTAAATATACGTGTAAATGCCTTTTAGATGCAGTATTTTCACTACCTACCTCCTGCAGCTGTGATGGTTTTTTGTTTTCTCATTTGACTGTGAGTAAAATGATTCCCCAATATACCTCTCAATGGTAGGACATGAGTGGGTTTTGCTCAAGGCAATTCTAGAAAGGAAAGTCTCACTGATATTGTAATGCAGAACAGGAGCCATTGTTTTGAAGTTTCACTTTTCAAAAAATAAAAATTTAATCACTTGAAAAAAAAATCATTTAAAATTAAGTTAGGAAGATCAGTATTTTCTGCTGTGCTTGTTCCACAAACCAAGCTTAGCTGTGAGCAGAGACTTTTCCTCCAAAGCAATGAATCCTGCAATAACATACAAATAGAGAGCGTTTACTTTACCTCATAAATTGTCACACTTGAAAATACCATCTAACAAAATTATTCTGTATTCTCTTTAATCAAAATCCATTCCATAAAAGCAAAATAAACATTTATAGAAGGCCTCAAATAATACATTACCATGACACTAAAAAACACAGTGGTTGAGAGATATGGTACACTGATGTTGTTACTGAGCTAGAGAGACCTGCAATGCAGTAAATGTTTGATAGGAAATTAAAGGCTGGGAAGGTTTTCAGTTCCCTTACATGCACTCAAAGCATTTCATATTTCAACATACTTGTATAAACGTGCCCTTGTTAGAGGCTTTTAGGAAAGGAAAAGGAAAAAAAAAACAAACCAAGAACAGTTTACTACCAAATGACTACTATCTACAAGCAGCAGTTCCAGCAAGCAGCCTGTAATTTTTCAGGGACAGATAACAGAATGATGTTTTATTGCACTTCGTTAATCCTAGCCTAGTTTATCTCATGTGCATGTCTGCACAGACTGGAGATTTAAACAGTAACAAATCTCATGGCATATGCACACATGCTGTTGCCTTGCTCATCAGATTTTGTTGTACTTTCTTGAGCCCTATATAAAATGTTCTTCCAAGGGCTGCTAACTATAGAGTGTACCTTTGAACTCCAGGACAACTGAAACTTAATGGGAACCTCAGTTCTCACTTAGCTATTTTGAGAGAGGCAGTGAGAAAGGGAGAGATTATTCTAAACAAATTACTTTTCACATTGGAAATAGTCTACCTTATGTTTTAATGCATCGTGGTGTAACATTAAAGTCTTCTATGCAAGCTTTTAAAAGAGAGAATATTACCATTTGTGGTTAGTCACCATCCACAGCCCATTATTTGAAGGAAAATATTATCCACTAATGGCAGCGCATAGGAAATTGTTCCCTTGGTAGAAATGGTTTACAGCAAGCAGGAAACAACTTTAGAATGGAGATTTCCTAATAGCTTTACCTTGTCTTTGCAACTTTCTATGCTATTCTTTGCCTTTACTGCAAAGTTGACTCCTTAATAGGATAGAGCCTTTATCAGAGAATATTAGTTATTCATGTAGTTTCTGTGAGCAGTGGAAATAAATCACTGGAAGTGGAAAATGTTTCTCAAAGACCATGAAAAGCAGTCCTTTTAAATTGCTCTGTTAGGTGCAATTATTTTATTTATTTCCAGCTCTGGATTTCTCAGTTAGTATCTTGTTCACTTATCATAGGGACAAGCTGTAATTTGTCTTATCAAAATCACCCAGCCCAGTCTCATGCTAAATTTAATTGGGAAAACAACTGGTAATAATATAGTTCATCTTTAGTCAATGTGAGCTAGGTGCAGTTTGCCCAGACTTTTACATTAGAAGGCAAATACTACAGAGAATAACATGGATCCAACATTAAATCTCAAAGTTACATCTTCCATTTCATTAGTAGACAGTGCAAAATGGAACTTTTTCAGTAAAGCTCTTTTTCAGATTAAGATTTCATTAACCATGTCACTCTCTTATACACTACAGAAAATTTATTAATACCTTTCTTTTGCACATTTTCTTTCATCTGACAATCTCCCATGGCTTTTGAGCTATTCAGGTATTGTAGCAGGACATTCTGCCTCAGTGGGCCTCCCTCAGCTTCCCTTTATTATCCAAGTGCTCTTTCTTTCTCAGATTTACACTCTTTGTCTCAGCTTCACTGCCCTTAGCCTGGAGCTGGAGACTTTCCAAGGAAAGCAAAGGGCATGGCAAACTCTGAACTGGTAACAATCTTGACAGTACTAGCAGAAGGCCAAGTTGGTATCTATGGTGCCAGATGTTCTCCTGTGTTGAAAAACACAGTCCAGCTTGGCTCCAGTTTGAAACACCAAACAAGAACAGACAGAAAACCCAAAGAATTTGTATAATGAAGGAAGAGGCTTTCTTGGGTCTTCATTTGTTTCCTTTTTGTTCTCCAATAAAACATTTTGGAACTATGGCTTAGATAAAAGACAGCAGCCAATCACTTTATTCTATAAAAGACTGGTGCCTTCTCTTGATCAGAGACTCCTCTACAGTTTTCTTAGAAGCTGTGCTGGACCTTCTCACACAGCATTCCCATTTCTCCAGAAGGCAGTACTTGCAGTCATCTCAAGGAAGAACACAAATGGAACAGCCCCTTGACAGGAGGTGCAAGATGCTGAGCCCTTCCAATAAATTCTGCCCATCTAGTACGAACAGGCTGTTAGCTGTCTGCATAAGTTAATCCCACAATCCATAAAATATGGAGATTTTACTTGTCCAGCCTTCCCCCCCTGAATATATTGTAACACTAGGACATAATTCAGCTGCTGAAGATTAAAACCATAATTTGGATGCCCAAGTACTTAATAGGTGAATTAAACCTCTCTTTGAATTTTGTCTATTAAGCATTTCAGCTGAAAGGAAATGAGAAAGTTGCATAATTTATCATTTAATGTTTTCAATAGACCTCACTACCACACTCGAAAGCAAACAGCTTGTATGAGATGCATATGTAGACAGAAGTTATAAAAAGGCTGTGCGAAAACTTTTTATGTTGATGCAGATGCAATAAGAAGATTGCCTTAAAAATGTGCTTTCTGTGCAGTAGCTCATTTAAAGACCAGACAATTCTTTGTTCATTATCACAAATGCATACAAGACACATTCAGGTTTTTTAATGACTGTGGAGAGCGTGCCTCAGTCAGGCTTCCACATTTGGGTCCTTATCTTTCCTGAATTCTCACAATTTGACATTTGCCTGCTTCCTAAGTAAATTCCTTTAACATCTCTCACAGAAGATGAGCCAAAATAACACACTCCTTGATGTTTTCCTTTGGAACACAACCACTGCAAGGTACATGTCCTGTCCGCTCCCACTTTCTATTAGCTAGATTGTTTACTAACACCACATTGGGTTCCACCAGGGGCTGTTCACTATAATAAAAACTCCTCAGTTTTTCTTTTCAGATGGTGTTTTTAAAAACACTAAAATCACAGGCTCTAGCTACTGTTACTCTGAAAAACATGAAAAGCTATTTTAACCATTAAAAGTCAGGTATTAAACACCAGCCTTGCAGCCCAGTAGTATTTTCACCTACCTTTTGCTGTGGTACAAGCAGCTCAGGGTGTGATTACTGTTTGTTACACTGCCAACACTTTTAAGGAGACGGAACCACTATAAGTACCAGCTTATCAATCACACATTTAGCTGCACAATGCCATGCAATAATAAAAGCCATTTTTCCTGTTGTTTGACCTAGACATTCTTACCTACAAAACACTCCAACCTTTAAGCTGAGACCATGAGGTCTCCTATTTTAAGGACAAAAGGCAGAAGCTGATATCATCACAGCTGAATTATTGGGTTGCTTTGATACTTCCTCAGTCATCAGGCATGTAACTTTACACATCAGATGTTGCCAGCAGGCTTGTAGAAGGCCAACTTGCTTGATGTCTAGAGACAACAGTAATGATTTGCCAGCTGCATGAGAGAGAACAGAAACCAACAATCCTGACCTCAAGGGCCCAGTTCTGTACAGACACATTGGATGACCAGGAAGCATCAGGGAACCAGCTACAAAATCCTGTAGACTCAGGTTCGATTGCAGAATCCCACAGGATACCCAAGGTTTGTGACAGTAGCGATCATCAGATGGGGTGAGGAAAATGCACAGATAATTGACTGAAGCAACGTATATGCACAGCTAACCCTCCGGTTCTCAACTAATACTTAAAGGAAACAGCAAAGGAACAACAGAGTTACAGATAATGATTATCTCACTTTCCATCCCATAAGACCTCTGGATGCTTTTCAGACTGCAGTATTGCTCATCCACTGCAAAATTAGAGCTGGCTACAGCAGCCATTTTCTATCACTATACAGTAGCTATTATGAAAGAAATGAAGAATCAACTTCTACTACTGATCCAGCAATGGGAGTCTTCAATAGACAAAATGTAATTGTCTGAGCTAACACAGAGAAAGGTTGCAAAATGGCAGTAACTCTGAGCATTAGCAAAGCACAGAAAAAGTTAGCAAAGTGAGCCTTGAAGCAGCCAAGAAATACCAGTGAAAATTTACAGAACATAGGGGCAATCAACAGCAAGCTGTAACATCACATCAAGGAGGAAGGAAAAAGGGAATCTCAACTCTGGACAACTTTCCCACCTCCCTCCCCTCACACATACAGCGTCCTTTCCAGCCAAAACCACCACTCCCAGTGGTCTTATTACAGGAGCAAACAGTGACTGTATATGCAAATATAATTAACTTGGTCTGAAAAAACAGAACGAAGAAAGAAGATAAGGAAGGAATCTTTCCAAAACAGTCTCCCTCACACTGTCTATGGGGAATTACACTATTTAAAGCCTTTTTGGGTGGCAGTCCTCCCTTATTCTCTGGCTTCAACAGAAGCCCTGGCTGTGCTTGCAGAAAAGCTACACATCCCAGGAAAATCCAGGACTGGCATTGCATGATATGTGTGCTTTCTTCCAAAACAAAAGATCCAAAAGTAACACCCAGAGACTGTCATACAACAGCATGATGGCCCACAAAAAAACCCCACAAGTGTGATGAACTCAGCTATTTTTTGCTCAGATTCTGCAGTACACCCTTATTGCCTCTAGTTATTAGCTACTGCAGAGGACAGTTGCTGTCTTCTAGAACAAGGATTTCATCTTTTCCTACAAAACATGGCTGCTTCAGAACCATAGGGAAAAGGAGATCAGCAAATCACACCACCTACAAAATCAGCATCTTTTCGTGTATCTGCATGTCACTGTGCAAAACTACTCTTTTCTGTATCAAAGACAGCCTGACACAAACAGAAGACAAGAGGAGCAAGGATGAATCTAAAATTTACCTATACAAGTAGTGAGTTCAAGACTCCTTTCTTTTGCTTTTCCCTAGATCCCTTCAGATGTTCCTGTCCTCACTGATGTCTTCCTATCCTTTCAACAAACTAGCCTTGGGGTTGTTTTTGCAGAAATATGTTGAATTTTTTGCATTATTTCAGAATTTATACAAAGAATACAAAGGACTTGGAAGAAATAGTAGATTTTGGTTTCATTTACTTTTAAGATTACCCAAAATATGTTTGGCTTCATACAATACAACACCTTTCCACCCAACAGCAACTTATTCATATGAATTGTAAACTCTTGAGAAATCTGGGAAAAAAAAAAAAAAAGTAATTACAATGGACAAAACTCAGAAAAGACATAACAGTCTCTCATGGACAAGGTGCAACAGTTTACTTATCATTCAGGGATGGACAGTAGCATGAATAAGGCAGTACAGACCACCTCTAGTTTATCTAACAAAGTCCATCAACCTTCAAATAAAAAGAAAGCTTTATATAAAATTCTATTTTTAAGAGACTTATTGCACTGCCTGCCATAATTAATATGACTTCTTGGAAGTTGGCATTTTCTACAGCTTGCAGCAAGTCAGATCAGAAGATTAAATCTGGGGAAGAAAAAAAACAATTTAAAAAAACTTTCACACTTTAGCTCCTGTTTGTCAGGAAACTGGCTGTGTCTCAGGTATATGTAATTTATATTTTATAGACTTTGCTATATGATGCAAATAGTACATAAAATGCTAGTTGTACTGTGGCACAATGCATTTAAACAACCTGATGATTTCATTGATTGAAATAGTCTTTGGATAAGACCCAAGCGTGCATCCTTGCCTTGTCTAAGATTTACCAAAATCCAATTGAAAAACCATTAAGTCCTGTGAGGAGAGAATAATCATTAACAGATTATTTTAATTCAATACCATTTAATCTTAAAGTAGCAACTAATAACAGCAGTCAGTGCTTAAAAAAATGTCTATAGTTCTTTGAATGTTGAAAGTGTTCTTTAGCACCCATACTGAAAAAGAGTTGATCTCTTTTTAGGGGAGGGAAAAGGAATAAAGCAAGTTGCTGTGGGTCAATCTGTAAACAAATAGCTCTTGTGCTATTTAAAAATGTTCAGGTAGCTGATAAAATTGACACCTGAAACCAGAAAATTTCACATGTTCTGGTGCTGTTAGGTACTAGTCTATTTCTATGAATTATAGAATTGCTCAGGCTCGAAAAGACCTTCAAGATCATCAAGTCCAGCCTTGTCATATCCCTATTACCCTATTCCCACCACTAAATCATGTCCCCCAAACACCACATCCAGGGGATTTTTAAACACATTCAGGGATAGACTCAACCACCTCCCTGGGAAGCCTGTTCAAGAGCTTAACCACCTTTTTTGTAAAGAGGTTTCTCCTGATATCCAAGCTAAATCTCCTGTGATGCAACTTGAAGCCTTTTCCCCTTTTTCTGTCATCTGTCACCAGCTGGAAGAGATCAGCCTCAGTCTCACCACAAACCCCCTTCAGGTATTTTGTAAAGAGTGATAAGGTCTCCCCTCAGCCTTCATTTCCCCAGACTATACAGCCCCAACACCCTCAGTCGTTCATCATAAGGGATGTTTTCCAAACCATTCACCAGCTTTGTTGCCCTTCTTTGGACTTGCTCCAACACCTCAATGTCCTTCTTGCATTGAGGTGCCCAAAACTGAACAGAGTCCTCGAGGTTCTGCTAGAGTCCTTCCCTAGTCCTGCTAGATGCTTTCATCAAAATTATCATCTTCATCAGACAAATAAAACAGTAAAAATCAGATCACTGCAAGACAGCTTTTTACAAGCCTGAAAAGTAACAAAGTAAAAAGGACACACACAATTAATTATGGCTTTGATTTAATTAACACATGTAAGCTACAAACTGGCTGTTCTGGTTTAATTTATTCCTCATAATTATACACAGAGTTCCTGTCATTCAGTGATCAGAAGTGGATGAATCTCACAGGTGGACAGCTAACCCATGCAACAGGTAGAGTCTCAAATATGTTGATTTATTTCAACCCTGGAGAGTGAAGGTCGCTGAGAGCTCAGGAAAATAGAGGTAAGCCAGCCCGAGTTATGTCACCAGCATAAAGCCACAGCACCTAAACCAAATCTTATTGCAGCACACATTAACAGAGCCTTAATTTTTAAGATAGCAAATATTTTTTTCAAGAAAGTCTGAGTCTGCTGTCTTACTGATCAGGACTCTTGCTTCTGTGCTCAGCCCGCAACACTGAGAGCATGACAGAGTAGCAGCAGTTCAATTGCACACCCATTACCTTTTTGGAGTCTCTAACTGAGTGTCAAATCTATTATCAGCCCCAATTTGAGTTACTGCTGGCAAGCATCACTGTAAACTTACCTTCTCTGAGGCCCTTCTTTTGACTCTTTTACGTAGCAAGGACACACACGCAGAGCTGCCTGCCTGTTCAGGCAGGGGGTGGGGGGTGTGAGGATGAGATGAGGATGAGTTGTGAGTCAGTGTGTGCTCACTCAGCACTGCTGCTCATGCCCTGAGTGGCTCGCTAACATCACCTCCATGTTAAAAACTGAAGTTAATTCTTCTTAGCCTTGAATAGTTTTCTTCTCCTTCTTTCAGATGCCTCTATGCCAGAAAAAAATGGACAACCCTAATAGCTGATCACCTTTCTTTCTTGTTGAAAGCTACTGTTCCTGCCAGTCTGGAAATGGAGAAATCTGTCCAAGAACTCTCGTCTTCTTCCAAGCCAAACCATGTGCATATAACACCACCGGTGTTTTCTTCCTGAATGGAGTAAGAGTAGAAGTTTGAACAAAAGTCCTCATAGTCTGACCAACACGGGAAGTAATCCCTTCCACCATCTCAGCTAAAAGATGCCTATTCACAGCCTGTGCTCCTGGTTTCTTATATTACCAATTTTTTGTTTCAATGGACAGATCCTCCAAGGTCTCAATCACAAGATGCCACATGACAATTAGTTCAAATGGGTTACATGTCTCTGGGTAACCTGCCCAGTTCTCAAGTCTCACTGTGTTTCAGATGTGCAGAGGAAAGGGTCAGCTAAACAAGAGGAGAAAAATTAGCATCAACAAGGCGATCCCTCCCTGTCAGTCTTCCTAAAGCCAGCATGAATAGGCTCACACAAAAAGACCTCAGGACATCAGCAAATGGCCTCACAAGACCATTGCTGTTACAAAGCTTTCATTCCTGTGGTGATGTGTCTCTTGCAAGAAGTGTTTGCTTCTTGGGAAGCAAAGAAGAGAAGAAGATTACCTTCACAAACTGGGAAGGAAGGAGATGCCCTGTTTGTGCACTATCATGGATTTCATGAATCTCTTACAGATTCTGCCCTTCATAGATACCTGTCTGACTATGCTAAATGCTATCTGAAGGCACATTTGTTTTTAGGTCTGTGTTTGCTCAAGGTGGCTTTCAGAATATAAGTGCTATGAAAATTCCTCTTACCTGTGCTAATAGTAAATGCCTTTTTGGATCGTGAAATAAAATCCGGCCAAGTGAAATGACATTGAAATTGCACAGAAAATTATAGTAATGAATCAGCAGGAAGACAAACAGTATTTCTGCAATTACATGAGCTACACACAAAGCTCTCTGTCAACAACAACTGACCACTTCAAGTTGTCATGCATAATACCTGATTGTACTATTCACCAACTAGAGCACTGAGGGAGACAGTTGTCAAGCACTATTTCTTTATTATTATCATTTACCATAGATTAAAATGGTCTTTGAAGAGATCAAAGATTAATAAGTAGGAAAAATTGGTCTGTTCCATCATTCTTCAAAGATTAACACAATCATGTCCTTGGCTAAACCTTGCCATGTGAAGCTAACGTATATGGCAGTAAGGAAGGTGTTCAAAAGACTCTTCTAGCCCTCAAAGCAATCTACAGATGCATCCTCTGGGTCCCAAAACAGGAGTAAAACATGAGGCCTTGTCCCATAGAAGTTGAGTCTGGTTTAATATCTCTCAAGAAAGGATATGAAAACAGAAGAAATTGGCAGTGTATTTATCACAGGTTAGAAGAAAAAACAGTAGAGCCGGCTCCAATTTTTGTTTTGATACCTTTCCACTGCTATCACTGCTATCACTTAAGAGGCCATACAAACAACATTTTCAAGAGTTGGAAAGTAAGACTAAATAACATGCCCAAGCTTCTTTAGGAAATCTGCTGGAAAAAAAAATAATTCAATAAAGTCAACCTGATCATCCACATCCCAGGCTAGCCTCGCAAGCACTGGAGCATCGTTTCTCTGCAAGTATTTATTAGACTACTTCACAATTCATTGCCTTTCCAAATAGCTTTTCACTGAGGAACAGTGAGTTGCAAAAGGCTTTGTAGATCAAGCTAGAAACGTCTTCAGAAGGTGAGCCAGGAATGATTTCAGATACAGAAAGCAAAATGTTGTCTGGAAAGAGGTCAGAGAAACAGGTTCACATCACTTCAGTGATGCTGCAAAACTGATATGCTGAACACTTAGCCTCAAACACGAACTGAGGAGCTTCCATCCCCCTCCCTGACCCTGCAGCCAATTCCTCAGATGCCATTTGAGGATTTTTCAGCTCTTTTATCTCTTACAACAGCTTTTCAGAGCTTTTCTATAATCCCAGTACAGACTTTGTAAAAAAAAAAATATTCCTGTTACAGATGTGACTTTTGATAAATTATCAGCATAAAGCTTTACTGTGTAGACACCAACCGTGTCATAATAGCATCATGCATGAACTTGATTTCTTTTCCTCCCTGTCCAATCAGACAACTAGCCTTACTGACCTTCTGAGAGGTGTACAAAACTCCTTTGACCAAAGGCCATACAAGCAGGTATGTCAGAAAGCCAAGGGGAGAGGAGAGGGCAGGTGACAAAAAAGGCTGGGCCACAACAGCTGTTGAGGCTCTAGGGCTCCATTGCAGAATGGAACATGGCAAAATATTTAGCTGGATCCAAGGGTGCCCCAGCAACGTTCAGGCAAACATCACTTAGTGACAGGATGCTGTAGTGACATGTTCCACATGTCACAGACTCAGGAGTCACAGGCTGGCCAGAAGGAAGACATTGGTACCATTATCAACACCTTCATTGTGTTGATAATGAAGTAAGGGTCCTGGGTAAGAGGAGGGAAGTTTGTGTCCCTACCATTATTCTGTCACAGAGTAGAACAAATTTCATACTCATCAAGATTTTATTTTACTTATTAAAAAAAAAAAACAAAAAACCTCCAGGGTAAAACCTTTTCAACACTACTTGCAGCTCAGCCACTATGGACAGCCATGCTCTTTCTGTCTGAATTGTCAGACGTGACCTGCTTGGCAGAACATTGCCATGCCACAGGGTCTGGGAGCTGAAGGGAGGAAGAAAGTAGATTTAAAAAAATTCCCATCAATAATGTCTTACTGGGTAAAGTGTAAGAGGTGGTTATACCTGGGAGCTTTCAACAAAACTTTCACTTTTCTTTTTCTGAAGTCCTGCAAACCGAGTTTTCAGATTCACTGGATGTTTATCCCTCATATATGATCCAACTGGGAAAAATAGACTTGGACACTTCACCTGAATGCCTGTTTTCAAACAGCCTACCCAGAATGTTCAGAAGGCAACAGAAGGCACATGAAACGCTCTTCTACATTTTGCTTCAAGCCCTCTGTAGCCCACCAGACTTTTCCAAACACAAGACAGAACATCTGTAAAAAGAAACTAAAAAGAGGTGCCAGTTCAGGGTCTTAAAGTCTAGTTACTGCTGTGCTAGGGAAGAAGACTACAAGCAAGGGGTCTAGTACCAGCAGAAGAATAAGGATAACTACACAGGTGCTTTTTTCATCCAGTGTGCTCACCTTGACTTGCCTTGGGGAGGGAGGGAAGGTGCCTGGCACAGAGGGTGAGTTATTGTTCAGTTATTCTGAAAAGAAACTGCACACTTAAAAAGTTTAAAGTTCTCCTAGTTTTGGGGAACTGCTACTGACCTCTTTCACTAAGTTGAAAAGGGCTTGGGGTGAGGCTGTTCGTTTGGGGTTTTTTCTTTTAAACTCTGAGATATCAGTTCCCAGACTAAACTCATCTCTGACAGAAATCCAGAAATCAGCTGCTACTTCTTCCTTGACTCACTGTCATCACTAGAAGCATTTTCATTTAAAAAAAAAATTTAAAAAAATTGAGAGAAAAGTGCTTTTATTTACAATTCAAAAATATTCTAATCTAGGTCTTTCTTTAAGGTGATCAATTCTGAGCTCTTAAAAACAAAAGAATGGAACTTAACATAATGATACATTTTATTTCTAACTGCCACCAGCACAACATTTGTTTGTACTGTAGTTTGGGTTTTTTGAGATAGATGAACTGTCTTTGAAGTGCATCAGGATTAGAGAGGCATCAGACACACCTTGTGACTATTGTGGAATTGGCTGAGCGATGAAACCAGTAGCAACTGAGACGCCAGCAAAGTGGGAGTCATCACCATCCCCTCCAGAAACAGGTCCTCTGCTGTGTACCCCCCAGCACACACATGCTGAGAGAAGAATTTCAGATTTTCCCAGAGGCATGGATTGATTTCACACAACTGTCAGAAAAACATCAGCCTCTGTGAAAATAGCAAGTCTAGGGAAAAGGTTTACTGCTGATATGCCTGGATACTAAATACTGCAATGTTATATGTTATTGTAATTAAAAAAAAAACAAACAAAGGGATAAAAGACATCAGCTTCTAACTAGAATACCTCTTAAAACAATTTATTAAAAGCCAAGGAGGTATTCATAGTTCATTTCTTGATAAGAACGTCCATTTGAAAATTCTCAGCCACTATTAAGAGACATCATATATTGATGCTGCTTTCTTCTAATTAGTATTTTTAGAGTTTTGGTATTTGTGAGTTAACTTGCACCATAGTCCAGAGATCTTCCTCATATTTCTTCACTTTATCTGATTATTTGTTTTAGAAATTTATTCTGACAAACACCAAATACATTAATGCTAAGAGGTTAAATACATATGCACTCTCCCAAGAAATTTCAATCTTGTTTATCACAAACGCATCTTAAATTTCTGCATTTTCTATTCCACAGCAGTAACCAGATTAGCCTTTGCTCGTTCATTTGCGTCCAATCCCTTCTCCCTTTCAAAAAGCTCAAAAATATACTGCCAGCCACATGCGCTGTAGATGATTATTACCTGACAATTCTTACAGGCCCCTTTCACTTTTGTGGTTGCAAGAATAATGCTTTTGCTTTATGCCATTAGCAATCAGTAAGGTCAGGCAGTTGTTTCTTCTGATCCCCACCCACCTATTCCATCTTGAATCTCTAAGCACTTCTGCAGCACAAGGTATTATCATTTGCAATAATCATCTGCACCTTATTTGCACAAACACTGCATCTTGATGTGAGGCATGAAAGCAGCCCCATGTTCTGTTGAGATCAGCAGGCGATTCAGTTTTGTGTCAAAGGACAGTGGAAGATTTCGCACATAAATCATTAAGATGGTGTGCATTAAACCAAAATGAAGAATGAAAAGAAAGCCCCACAAGTCTACCACAGTCTTTCCATTCAGCTGCATGGTCTATTTTATCATACATAGGCCTTTCAGATTGTCAAAACCATGTTAAATTTGGGGTTAAACTCTAGAGACTGTGAAGTCCCATATGATGCCAAGCAGGTATTTCTCTGTGTATTTAACCTGCCTAAAACCAAGGTCAAGGAAAAAAGTCTGTGGTTAGGAAAATATTTCAGTTCAAATGCAAAAGCTAGGAGAGATGCATTTCCAAATTGAATACTTCTGACTTCCTTCTGTTCAAAATAGATATATTTCATGACATTATCCTAACTTGTGAAAAAAAAAAAAAAAAAAAAAAAAAAGGGTTAGATTTTTCCTAAAGCACTTCCATGCACTTTAA
Organism: Florisuga fusca; assembly: GCA_038090715.1. Lineage (NCBI taxonomy): Eukaryota > Metazoa > Chordata > Aves > Apodiformes > Trochilidae > Florisuga > Florisuga fusca. The sequence continues at coordinate 56,364,160 of JAAWXA010000001.1, read as the reverse complement.
GATGTCGTTGGTAGTATTATTAAATCCCCCCATATGTTAGAGCTACATAAGAAATTTACCAGCTTCGGCATGCTTGTTCTGCTTGGTCTGCTGGCCTATTGACAACAAACTCACAATAAGGTCTTGCCATGGTAGAGCTGACCACTAGGGTTAGCTTGTTTAACAGCATCTTAACATTAAAAAAAAAAATATCACTTTAAACTTTAGACAAACACTACAACATCCTGCCTCAAGCTCAGTGAACTATGACACTGACTTTCCCTGAGTTGCTCCGGGACAAAATAATCTTTATTAAATATACATTCAGAACATGAATAAAACCAGAATGAAGTAGTTTTTGGCAGAAAGCTGTTGTATTTCTCTTCATCAGAAACTGTCCATGGTTAGCAGTCCACTGGGGAAACATCAAAACCCAAGAACTGAAAATGTCACCTTCATTTCCAGTCCCTGAAATGTATCTTAACCTGTATTTTCCCTTTTAGTCTAGAAATTGTTTAATCACTTGCTACAGAGCATCATTTAAAACGTGCTTTACAACTTGCTGAGTTGTATAAAGTAATTACTACAGGTCTGGTTTTGCATCCATAGTACCACCAATAATGGCATTTGTTCATGGTCTTATTATCTTTCCTCTTTAGTATCTCTGGGTGCTCCTGTGTCTGAGGTTGAGTAACTATACTCACAGGTACAAAACCACATTTATTAGAGAAACATTCCCTGTTTCTCTAATGTGGTTCTCCTGTACATTTTCTGTGCAAATTTTAGAACAGGTGGTTTCAAAGCAGGGCAGTGTACCTTCTCACATATTTTTTCTTTCTCTTGGAAGCATGCACTTGCATTAGGAAGTTACACTACTGTTTTACTCCTCATAGGCTGGATTACATCTATCACTCTCTAAGAAGAAACAACATGACTGCCCTTCTACATGTGAAACATGCAATTTATCAATTTCTGAAGCTGTAACCACAGCTTTGCATTTATCACATGTCAGTTCTGCTTTACTTACCAGTCTCCTGTGCAGGATATATAGTTTAAAACATTGCCATTAAAGAGAAAAGAAAAAAAAGAAAAAAAAAAACATTTCACATACAATGGTAACATTCATCAACTGTTCTTTCCAGAGTGAAGTAACACTATTTATCAACCACCAGTTCCCAATCTCTCCAGCAATAACTTTCTTACTCTTATAGATGGCTCAGAGATCTAAGTAAAAAATGGCAAAAAGAATGGTTCAAACACAACCCACATAAACCTGCTACTCATGCTGAACTACAACTTCTTTTTAAGAATAGGAAGAAGCAATTTTTGATCCCTGAAATTTTTGTCTGAAGGTGCAGAGAAGTTTTATAACCATTAAGGAAATTACTTTGCCCTCAAAATTAAGAGCTTCACTCCCAATTTTGGATATCTCTATTTGAGTGAGCAACTCTGTATCAAGACACCCTATTTCAGAAGCTTCTAAATCCCTAAAGCACTGGGCATTTTGTAGCCAGCCTCTGTACAAGGGGACTCTCTGCTGACCTCATGGATGTGTTAAAAATCCTAACAAACCTTGGCATGTGCCATTTGGTTTTCAAATTAGATAGAAGTGAGGGTAAGTGACAAAAACCTCATCTTTACCTCAATATTTTAAGTTAATAACTGCAAATATGTTACACATTTACCTAGTTCTGAAGCTGTTCCACCCATTTGCTTCTCTTTTTAGTTTGTGTCCGTGATTGGCATGAAGGTTGTGACAACCTCCTGAGGGTTGGGTGTGCAGGGCCAGCATTTCTGGTTCCTGGTCAACCAAGCCTGTCCTGTTGTCCAGGAAGGCAGGAGGAGGTTTTCTTCCCTTTTCTGGAGGTGTTGCACATCCTTTCCAAACCTCAGGTGGATAGTGAGCTGTAGAAGCACACTTAAGATTGCCAACAAAATATTCAACAAGCAAAGTTTCAATAACTTGGAGCTTGTCACTTCTCTCTAGGCTTTAAGGAATCAAGTGTGTTTCAGCAGGAGTAGCAACAAAGTGCTACGGTATTGTCTGCTGCCAGACCTGGAGGCACAGCAGCTGACCTCCTGGTGTCCTGACAGATGCAGCAATACAGTCACCCACCCCTCCCTTCTCTTAGTCTTCTTCAGTAGAAAAGACAACTCTTGCCAGAAGAATAGTTTGTCTTGGGGTAGGAGGAACTGAAGGTGAAAGGGTGGCAAATGTCACTGGACCTCCTTCCTCCAACTGAAATAAAGTCTTCTCAGCTGAAAAGAAGAATTTGTTGCGTCAGATGACCACAGGGACACACCAGTGTGACTGCAGGAACCAGCAGACTTAGACCTCTTATTGAAAATACATTCTCCAAGGCAAATAAAAGTAGAATGGCTTAAAGAAACTGATCTGCTCTGATGACTTCTAACCTTGAAGATTGTTTCTTTCCGTCAGAGGTACTTTCATGCAATTTACGACATGAATGGCAAAATCACAGCTAATCACAAAGCAGGTCCTATTTGTTTGTTGTTCTCTGTGTGTGAAAATTGCTTTTCTGGTTAGTGTCAAAGATGTCTGAAATGAAAGGCTGAAAAAGAAAATCTCCCCAAAAGGTATTGGCTTCCCCTGCTGTGCGAAAACACATTAGCAAAGAATAAATCATTTAATTATTTTATTTGTTTTACCTATTGGAGAGTAAATTATTTCTAGATTAAACAGGGCACAGGAAAAGATAACCCCCAAGAACTCACTTTTCCACCTCTGGGAAAACTTGCTAATATGAAAACAAATCAAAGTCTTTCCAAAGTTTTGTATTAAGAAAATGTCACCATTTTTATACAGATCAATTAGGACAGTCACACGAAAAGTGGGAGATGCATATTATTTGAGATCTCATTCTAAAGTTAGGCAAAGCAGAGACTTAAAATTATCTTTCTAAAATCCTACATCTAGAAAGGACTTCAAAAGGTCAAAGAATCTGACTTCTTCAAAGCTGGATCAGGTTGCTAACAGCCATGTGCAGTTTAGTTCTTGTTGCCTCCAGGAACAGAGACACTACAACCTCTCTGGATAGCCTGCTTGTTTTTCAACACATTCAGGGTGGAATGGGGGCAGTGATTCTGGAGAGAATATTGCAACAGCAGGAATTATTGGCTACTGAAAGAATGTATCTTGTGGCCTCCTATGTAAAATGTCAGATGCAAATGTACCCAATAAACCTGAATGTTCATGAACTGAAATCAACATAAAGCATGTGATTTCTTAGTTTTATCTACACAGTAAACAAAATGAGCACCATAGCAAGTCAGAGGTATCCCCAACACCACCACAGCCTGTGCCAGATGCTAAGGTGCTTTCTGCTTAAAAAGATTCATTTTCCTTTCACTCGCATTAATAAATTCAGACAGAGGTTTAGGCATACGAATGTGACTACACTAATAATGCAGTAAGGTAACAGGCTGTTCATATTCCTTTAGAATGACATTTATTGTAACAATGAACTTTACAAGCATTTTGCAGCAGATGGTGACTGGTCATGTTGACAGCACACTGGGGAAGGAGAGCCCCTAGGAACCGAGCACAAAGGAAATCTCAGCAGTTCACAAGGTAAAACCTCCACTGAAAGCACCTTTCCCAAAGCAATAAGATTTTTCCTGTTTGCCTTTTGCATGGAGCTAAGCCTGGCTGGGTACGATCTCATGAAGAGGAACAGATGTGTCAACCTTGTCAAGATGGACAGAGTTGTCACCTTCTCCTTCCAGCCTTTAAAGACTGAGAACTTCAGTTGAACTTTTGAAGGTAGTTCAGACCTGCGATGAAGTGTCAGAATATTTGGAAAAATCCTAAAGCAAGAACAAACAAGGACAATGTTTTGATCAGTAGCTATACTTTTTTTATTATTATTCAGGTCTCTGACCACAAAATCATAGAATGGTTTGTGTTGGAAGGAACCTTAAAGATCATCTAGTTCCAAACCCCCTGCCATGAACAGGCAGAGCTACCACTAAATCAGGTTGCTCAAGGCTCCATCCAACCTGGCCTTGAATCCTTCCAAGAAGGTGGCAGCACAGTCTCCTTGGGCAACCTGTACCAATATCTCATAACCCTCATAGTGTAGAATTTCCTCCTAATGCCTAATCTAAATCTACTTGATTCCAGTTTAAAACCATTACCCCTTAACCCATCATTACAGGCTCTAAGAAAAAGCCTAACTAGTAGGATCCCTTCAGGTATTGGGAGGCTGCTATAAGGTCAACTTGGAGCTTCCTCTTTGGTCTAGGCTGAACAACCCGAACTCCCTCAGCCTATCTGCATAGGGGAAGTGCTCCAGCCCTCTGATCATTTTTCTTGCTCTCTTCTGCACATGCTCAAGGAGCTCTATGTCCTTCTTATGTTGGAGACTCCAGAATTGGACATAGTACTCCAGGTGGGGTCTCACAAGAGCAGATCATCTGCTAATAGTCAGCAATCCTATTTTGGTTTTCTTCTTTTGGTACGTGAATTGTTTAAGCAATTAGCTCTCCCAATCCCCAAGCTGCAAATTTTAGTATGGTCTGGTATCCCACTGCAATGAGCAGAACTTCATGCCCATGCTCTAGTCATGAAGCAAAGCCCTCCAGCCAGAAGTGCATGGAAGCAGAGAGGTCCTTCCCCTTATCTCCCCTGACTCCCATATCCTGTTTGGCTCTCATAAAGAGGCTTTAAATTATTTGCAGGGAAATGCTAATGACCTGCCTGCAAATGCACCTTCCTGTCTGCACACTGCAGATACCCTCTTTCAGGTTTACACAGCTCTGCACATCAGCTAAATCTACATTCCATATCAGGCTCTTTATTGTTAATTCTCATCTGTACCGAAGACACAGGATGTTCTTTGAGATACCAGATGAAAGCACTCTTTAAGCACTTGTCATTGCCTAGATAGCACATAGTGCATGCAAAATGCCACTAGTTGTGGATACCTCTGCAGCATTCAAGAATTTGCCTTTATATAATACCATATTGTAGGCTACAAGCTCAGAGTTACACATAGCATCTTCCCATTCATCCCATCTGTCTCTGAAAGGGTTGACTCTGAAGACAGACAACAACTCTGCACAGTCAACAGAGCAAGAATTTTTAGAAATAAAACTTTGGATGCTACAATTCTAGGAGAAGTAAAACTAAAAGCTACAAAATCATGCAGACTTCATTTCAAACGAGCTGGACTTAAAAGTATTTCAGGTATTTTCTCAAGAGAACTAAAAACCATGAAAGGAAGAGGCCTTTGTATACATACATGCATATCTCGTGCATGCAGACAGGCACATACATTATACTTATATACTTATGGTTCACTTTCTTCTTTAGACACTGAGTAAAGCATCCTAAGAATTACCACTGAATTTGGTGGTTGTACCTTCAGATATATCACATCTGCCAAAAGGCAGAGAAATTTACTGATTGTCACAGATATTTTCTTTCTTATTTGATGTATTTGATGTATGCTGATGTAATTTTTGTCAGAAGCAGAGCTGAAATGCCAACCTGGACCAGCAGTCTGAAGCAGCCCCAGCGTGTTAGGTCCCACTTTCCTCTGTTACATGTGTACATCTGTAGGCCTATCAACCTGTCAGGCCAAACTTCTGAACCACCTTAATGTGGTCCAAAGATTAACACTCCTATATTTAGACAATGAGAGACTTTTGCCAATATAAAAATAATTTACAATGGGCTCTGGGACAGAACCTTTCCAAGAAAAAACACCACTGCAGCATTTTTTGTCCTCAGTATCAGTGAAATCAGAATGTCAGTGTAATTCTGTTTGTTAATTTTAGCTTGGTTTGCTGGGAATAACCCCCTGAGCCAGCAGATGACCTCCAAAGCACTCCAGCTTCCTATGGGATAATGAAGAATAATAAGAAACACGTTACCATAAAATAAGCAAGGCTGGTGTGACATTTGTTCCTCTGTTGTCAGGTACCTGCCTATTGCAGGTACTCAGCAATGATCAAATAAATGTCCAGAGACCTTTTTCTAACAGACAACTCAGCAACTTCAAACAGATTTCTTGAGCTAACTCAGTCATGGTATGTGCCGATAAAGCTGTATTTATCTCCTGCTTTAAATCAGGTTTCTGTCATGAAGGTCCATTAATCTCTTTCATGTTATCAAGTGTCTTAGTAATAGGAAACTATATTTCTAAATTGAATTTTGTTCTCTTTCAGTTTAGTAAGAAATATTTCCAGACTTCTAATAGGAAACATAAAAGCTATGATGCTGACAATACATTTGAATAAAGAGAAGCTATACATTAAACTCACTTTCTTCCAAGCTCTACCATTAAAGCAAAATGACAGAAATTGGTTCCCCAGGATGAAGAAATTAATACAAGATTTTAAATGAGAGGCAAGAGATGGTTTACTTTTTTAATTGACAGTTTTATAGCAATTGGATTATTTTCTTTGGGAAAACCTTTATGTAGTCAAATAATCTCCAGGCACTACTAAAGCATCTATTGATTCTTTGTGTATATACTTACTCTACAAGATCTCCTAACTTACAGTTTATGCTTTTTTAATGGAAAGATACTCTTTACACAGGTCTGTAAAGTTAGTGACCCTTTGTTTCATGGGAGACAAATTTACAATAAGTAAATGTGTCTGCGTTCAATTTACTATGCTAAATTTCAAACAAATAAGCACAGGATAAACAACAACTTAATTTTATGGCCAGAGATAGAGCTGTGGGGTGAACAGGGACAGGAGGCAATAGAATCTACTGCAGCATTGTCAAATTTTACAGCCTTTGCTTTTCAAGAACAATACCACCATCTCAGCAATGCTTAGCAGACTTGTCCCCCAGATACCTTTGAATCTTTCTACTGCTGACCATTTCCATCTCACAGAGTGCAACAAATGGTGATAGTCAGGGGTTTAGATCAGAGATAACACCTGCATGGTCACACAGCAGTAAATTTGGAGGGTCGATATATCAATGTATTTGGAACTGCATTAGGCAGAGCAGTCAAAGCCACCTGCCTGGGTAGCACCACTCAATCTGAATCAGCTTTGTGGCCAAACTCAAGAGGCAACAAAAGGAATTAATCTCCCTAATTTATCCAGCTTTGGAAGAGTTAGATGGATTTGATTTCACTCAGATGCAATATATATTAAAAAAAAAAAAAAAAAAACAATAGTAATTAGTCTTTTCTCACGGTGAAAGACAAAACCATTGCCAAAAAACCTTTACTTTGGGGAGGGGTGGGAGTGGTGTTAACTTTTAAGTTCAGCTGGGAAACAATGCAGTGATCTGGATACAATGAAGAGAACAGCAAAAACTGATTTGTCTAAATAGTGCTCTTTTCACTCCTGTGACAATTATCTCAGAGAGTTCCCTCTGGCATCACCATGATCTTCATTGCTGCATTTTCTAAGATGTACCAATTTTTAAAGTATCTATCCTCATAATTAGAGCTGATCATGAAAACATTAAATAGCTGTGAAGGTTTTGTCCCTAAAGAAAATTATTACAAACATTTCCCAAGGCCAATACAGGCACACACACGATGTATCTGCAAGTAGAGCAATTGCATACACACGCAAAACAACTAATAGCGGTGAGATGAGGAAATTAGGGTGAAGTCCTTCTCTCAAACTACTGGCTACTTTTGGTGGCAGGAACTAAGTAAGATTTGGTGTAGAGTCAATATATAATTTAAGTGTTTCCTCAAAACAGAGCTCTGGATTTTTGGCCAGCTTTCTTTGTGACAAAGGGAAGGATCATTCCCCCAGTCAACAGAAAAACAGGGACAGAAGAGAGAAGGAGGAGAGAGAGAGAGAGAAAAAAAAAACAGAGAAAGAGACAAGGGCGGCCGTGGCACTGAGGCTGGGGAGAAAGTCATCCAAGAGCTGGCAAGCCTCAAGTTAGCATTGCAGCAGCTGTACTGCAGTTCCTGCAAACCATTAGTAGTCAAAGCAGCCTGTTCCTATTGATGCATCCAAAGGGGCCTCAACAATTTTTATGGACTCTTTGTTTGCCCATCAGTCTACTCCTTACATTAATTTCATCCACTTTCAAGTAAAGCTGTTTTACTGCTCACATCTGAGAGGCATTTGCAGCTCCCACCCCAAAGCAAATAGATGGTGTGTGCACTGCCACACTCAGCAGCCTCTGCACACCACACCTCTGAAGAAGCTTCGTCCCCAGTTTGCCCTTGGTACCTCTCTGATAAGTATCAGAAAAAAATGTCTTCCCAAAGCACTGATGTTTTCTCTGGAGACCAGTGATCAGAGGCTTTTCCTAGCATAATCAAGATCCAATAATAAAGAGGAAATACAGTCTTTGGACAACATAAGCAGAACCACATGCTCCTCTAAAACTGAGGATTTTCAGAACTCCTCAAGAGCACATGTAAAAGTACACAGCCTAGTGCAGATGTTAACTCTCATATTTCAAGATGTTCTCTCTTCTACCTGGAGAAAGAGAATCTAAAGAGAGTAAAAGACTCCTTTAAGATTAATGTCCTTATTTATAATCACACTTTCAGGGTTGGATGGGACCTTTAAGACCACCTAGTTCCACCCCCCCCCTGCCATGCCTGCTTATCATGTCTGCTAAGTGTCTGCTCAGAGCATAAATACAGTAGTTTGGTAATAAAAGAAAAGCCAGTAATCAAAAGCAGAAATAAATTACATTGCAAGTTATTCAAAAGCCAAACTCCCACCTCCCATATAATAGTCTATTAATACAGGGCTAATATACAAACACCAAATTAATTAAGAAAAAGAATTAGACTAATTATCACATAATACTGCTCATTGGAGTAATACAATCTGGTTACTCACATTCCTGTGATGTCTTATACCAATTTACAAGCAAAAGAACTTTTTCTTAACCAAGCTGTGGATACATATAGATCTTTTCCCACAAGTTAAAGCCAAACACCTTTGGAAGTTCTGCAAAGGTTTCTGAATAGAATTTACCCACCATGTTACACAAGCCTGATATACAGAATGGCTGGCATTTGTTCAGACCTTTGACAAGTCTCAGGCTAGGCATCCTGCAAAAATAGAAATGAGAGCATTCTCCCACTGGCAAGGGAGACTTGGCAGCAAATAATTCAAGATAATTACACTTAAATGCATTCTCATTGCTAGATGATGATACTGATTCATTCTTTGTATCAAGTGTGCAGCAAAACAAAACCAGATGTTTAGCTCCTCATGTAACCTTACATGCCAAAAAAGCAGCTTGGAGCTCTAAAGTAACAGTGTCTTCTAATATTTAATGGAATGGCTGACATGATGATCTCACATGTAGAGCTGGATGCCACCAATATCTCGACTCCTCTGCAGGCAAAAAGAAAACACGCGTCAGAAAAATGGGTGTTCTGCAAGAAGCCCTGCATAGTTTGAGATCTGGTACACTGAGACCACAATCTGAATTTCAAATGCTGTAATCTGAGAGGTTATGCAACCTACATACATTTTTCATCATGAAATATTTTTCATGTGTGATTTCTTGCTTCTGATGATGCCGATCTATGCTCTACACTCAGGGAAATACAAATGTCATAAAAATCACAAATAATTAAGTTCCCTTAATGAAGAGGTCCAGACAACTTAACACAGCTTTATGGTCCAGAATAAGGGTAGATAGTTTCCTGAGGCAGAAAAAGCAACAGAAATATTTTAGATAGATTTGTACAAGGCACTCCTTTTTAAAGGGCTGGTAGGAGCTGATGTTTGGCATGTATCACCTGCTAGCTATATACCACCTCCAGAATTAAAGACCTCCAGACCTTAGATTCTTCCCTGGTTTACTGCTTTATATCCTTGCCTTCATCAGGACATGCTCAGAAACATTTGTGATTCTGTGAAGTTTGATTTGTCTGAAGGGGGGGTTGGCTTGAAATTTAAAGATCTGATATTACACAATCACAGAAAAATAACGTACATTTTTAAAAACCAGCATTTCTATAAAGCTGCAGGATAGTATCTTGGATGAAGAGAATGTCAGGTTTCAGGACAACCAAGAAACTCCTCACCTTGCTCCCCAACTTCTTTTTTTTCCTTCTTTCTTTCAAGTGTGCCTGCTTCAAATACAGACCAAGGTGGGTTTTTTTCCTGTATGTAGCTCTCTATCTCACAAAGCACAGAGTGAAACAGACTAAACAACACTTCCCTACCTTTACACTATCAAGAAACTGCTTTCTGCTTTGTAGAAAGCATCAATGCCCAACTCACTTTTCCCCTCCAGAAAAATCTTTAAAAAAGCAGGAGGTATGTACCTACACCAGTCATACTAGCAGTAGGATTTAAAGTATGATGCCAGTAGGGAAAAATAACTCAGGAGTCTGAGTTAGACAAAATCTGCTAAAATACAGGCATTGAGCTTAATGTTATTGAACTAAAAAAAATTTTGAAATAATTAATCATACCGAATATATATTGAATGCACATATTCAACTTACTGTCAGTCTCTACATAACAGAGAAAAAAAATCGTATTTTCTTAAGTATAGATTGTACTTGTGAGAGCTTGTATGTATAGGAAAAAAGCTGGATCAACACAAGATGGTCTGTGGGTTCAACTTTAGGTGGTTAGTCTCCATATAAAAGTTTTCAGGTAATGTTGGATGGTTACAGAAAAAGATCAAACACGAGGAAAATTACACCAACAACAAAACCTCTGGAAATGAAATTCATTTCCACCCTGAGGAGAAAGCAACGTTTCCTATAAAATAGCCCCTAATGCTTCCAAGCAACTTTCCAACTATGTCAGAAGTTGAAAAACAACAACTAGAAACTTATTTATCTGAAAGCTAAAGAATCAGTGTTAATGCACCTCTCCATTCAGGCCATCAACTTCCAGACATAAAAGCCTCCAGCAAGAAAGCAATGAAGGCTCTTGAGAAGATTATGCCTCTGGGGCAAGTTACAGCACCCAAGTCACACTCTTATGGAGCATTGCCAGTTCCTGTTCTTGAACACAATTGCATTCCAGAGAGATCACAGGAATGAATCTGTTGCCTTTTTCAGGCATGTAGTTGAAGTGACGGGTAAGGACAAAAGACAATGAAGGAGAAACAAACCTCAGAGAGCATCTGGCTGATCCCAAGTCATAGAATCACAGAATGATTTGGGTTAGAAGAGACCGTATAGGTTATCCAGTTCCAACCCCTTTGCCATGGGCAGGGTCACCTACCATTAGGCCAGATTGCTCCAAGGCCCATTCAGCCTTGAACACTTCCAGGGAGAGGGCAGCCACAGTCTCCCTGGGCAACCTGTGCCAGTGTCTCACAACCCTCATAGTGTAGCATTTCTTCTACATGCTTAATCTAAATCTACCCACTCCCAGTTTAAAGCCATTACCCCTTGTCCCATCGCTACAGGCCCTTGGAAAAAGTCTTATCTTGTAGGACCCATTGGGTGGCTCTAAGGGCCTATATATAAGGTGGCTATAAGGATGCTGTAAGGTATAGAGAAGGATATTCTCTATAACTTTACTTCCATTTTCAAAATTTGTGACCAGTGAGCACTGAACAACATTTGCAATAGAGAGGTTTCCTAACTGCATGTTTATGACAGGCACTTTCTCTGGTTTGCTCCAGCTGTCAGAAGAGCTCGGCAGGATGGGAAGAAGGAAAGGCAGCAAGTGGACTCCTGAGGCCCCACTGAAAGGCTGTCTCCAAGGAAAGGTTACCAAAATTAAACCCTGGGTAAAAATAGAGACACTACACCTGGACACTTCTAGATGTTCCCGCTGAACTCATCTGCTCTGTGAGGTATCACACAGATACACAAAGGGTGTTTCCTTCCCTTACAGTCTAACTACAAAAGCCCAGGCTTACATGCAGAGGAACCAAGTGATTTACTAAGGTTGCAAGGGAGGTCAGTGACAGAGGTAGACATCAAAGTGAGCTTTGGCAGCTTCTGTGTGTAATCTGTGTGTCTATTGAACTTTGCTGGCTGTTAAGCACAGAGATACACGACAGAGCAAAAACCCCTGGTCAACTCACATCAAACCAGTCAAAACCGAGTAACAAAATAGCTTGGTACTAGAGATGAGACTGACACAGAAGCAGAAAGAACCCCTACTGTCCAGCAGTGAAAGACACGGTGAAAACTACGTAGGGGGAGTTGTGATAAACAGTGAGGAAAATATTTTCTCAGGCTTTCACACACACATACACACAAAGGAAGTACACACAGCTATGAACTTTAATTAACACACTGGCCTCTTGAACAGTTTTAATCGAGGTATTAATACAATTTTTAAAAGCACAGCTTTACATTAAATGTTATCACAGTTAACTCACTCACACATTTCCATTTCAGTCCATTTCTCTCTGGTAATGCTATTAGCAGACACAGAGGAAATCATCACCAGATACACTGAAAAGCCATAACGAATAGCAAAGACTTAAGTATGTTTGTCTGGTCTAACATAGTCCTTAAATTGGCATAATGTAAGACTGGTCAATGTCAAGACTGGAAAAGGAGATTCTAATTATGCTAAAACAAAAATACTTTCACAAGAACACCAAACATAAATAAAACATCTACTTGAATTTGATAAGACTCAGTTTTCAACCTTTGTGTTTGAATTACTTCAGAGTAAAGTCAGGAATAGCCTTTCACTAGCAAGGAAGGTAAAATTAACATGTAAAACATCTTTTTTGTTTTAAAAGTATACACACACTATTTCCAAGACATACAGGCAAGATAAATAAGGTTCATTTGAAAAAGATGTCAACAAACTAAGGACCAAAAGCTTAGATATGGTAATTAGCCCCCATGTGTACTGCCCAGAGAGTTTACACTTCGAGTTTTCTTAAATGAGAGCCACATTTTAGCAGCTACACATGCTATTGTACTTAATTGGGAGCATCATGTCTCTATGGAAGGGAGCCCCTTCTCTCACACAATCTGAAGCAGTGCCCTCTCAGCAGAAGTGTAACTTGCTTTAGCAAACACTGCCAAGAAAATCTACCCATGGGTATATGGGGGAAAAAAAAATATCAAAATTACATGTCAGCAGAGGACTCATTCTCAACTAGCATCAAATGAAAGAGAAAGTTCAACATCTCCACCTACCTTTCTCCCTCTAGACCTGCCAATTCAACCCAGTCTTCCCAGTCTCTGTTGGCAACAGACTGCAGCATTCAGACCAGGTGGAGAATAAAAGAAGTATTACATCTTGAAGGAACCCAGGCACTTTTCTCAACTGCCAGCCAAATGGTTTACTTGTTGTCAAAGCCACCCATCATAACTCAGTACACTACTTGCCTCTTACCTGAAAATAATCTTCACTTTCAGAAGTGTGCTTCTTCCCTTTATTTTCTCTTTTCTCCTGCTTATGTCTTACACCCAGACCATCACTCATATGTGCCACAAATCAGAGGTAAAGCACAGTAGTTTCCTCCAGGCCACCTCACTAGGCCTAATCTACTACAGAATTTAGATTCCTTAAAGTATAATCCCTTCCTTTTAGGAGACATTCACCTAAAAGCCATATTATCAGTACATCCACAGGCATCCAAATGCCAACCAATAGCTGCATCACTATTTCCCCAAAGAGAGCAATTAGAAAAATTGATCTAATATTGCTTATACACAGATTCACTAAAATACATCAGAATAAACTTATTAGCACAGACAAGCTGTGTATGAAGCCTGTGAAATCTTTGTCCATATGTATGTAAACTACTATCACTCATCAAGTATTCAGTTTTCTTTCCAATCCACATAGTTTATAGACCAAGGTGTTTTTATACACTGGACAGCACTAGGGTTCCATTTCCTTTTACCAGAGGCTATAAATTCGACTAGACAGTAACAATTGCTTTTTAATCTAAGCAAACTGATCTGTCAGAGGCAATCAGTACAGTGAAGCTATCCCAGGAGAATCCTAATAATCCCGATGAATCACTTGGCACTGTATGACACTCAATAGTTGAACTCTTGGCGCAGAATGTCACAAGCACTTAATGCAGCAACTATGTACAGCTGCAAACAGTGGGCTCGGGGATGCATCCCTTCACAGGGCTTGCATTCCTGCTGAATTTCTACAACTTTTTACATTAATCAGTTTCTAATCATATCAGCATATCTTTTTTCAACAATTTTTTACGGAAAAAAAATCAACGCCTACTTAGGAATTTTAGTATTCCTATCAATGGGTACATGTAACCTTCTGAGAAAATGCTCCAAAAAAATCTTGGTGAGAAATTGGATGGGTTTTGTTTTAAGAGGAAATTTAGCAATATACAGTAGTCAATGAAATCAGGAGACTAAAATGGATAGAAGAGACTCATTTCAAGGAAATATTTTGATGAACCATTCCAGCCTTTGTCATTAGAATGGAGTCTAACATTTCAAACACACTAATGAGCATTTTATAAATAATGTGCTCCAACTAAATTATATGCCATGTATGGATTTACATGCAGTGACATTTTTTAAATTCAAACTAAATGTGTGAAGGAAACCCATTCTAGTTTAAAATATATTAATTTATTTTATTTTTCAGAATTACACACAGATTTTTATAACCATTACTAGGAATACAGATTTATACACATTACTAGATACATTTCAATCCACCTATCTGTATACAGCTATTTTCAAATTATACTTGCTTTAAGAGTAAGCCAGTAACCTTACATTGGATTTCCCAATGTGGTTTGATTCATACTGACTCTAAGCTGCAGTTAGTCCCAGAGAAGTGTATTAACTCTGTTATTGTCCATAGAGAGAAAAAAAATTGTTGAATTGACAAGCATATCAATAAAATATACATCACAGTCTCTAGTCTATCAACTGTATGATTATCTATAGTAAATCTGGGCATCAACAGATGTTCTGACTTGAAAAGCACTTATCTTTACAACTCAAGAATCCCTGAGGAAATTTCATACAGTTGATTGAAAGCTTTGGTTCTTAGTATCAGTTTAGTAGTTGGACAATTTTACATCTTAACTGGAAAAATACTCTTCTACGGATATGCTGTAAGTACTTATTAACAACAGATGCAAATACAAACTACTGATTTGCCCATAATTTTAAAGGCTTATTGAGAATCCACCCACTATCTCAAAGTGAAGGTAAAGAAAAAAAGAAAAACATACATGCAAAATCCTCAATTACAAGGATGAAATTGAAAGCCTATTTTATTTAATCTATACAAAACTCATCCAGCTAGTAGAATTAATAGAAAAAAAACAAGATCTACACAGCCTAAAACACTCCAGTATGTAGCATTTTACTATAGTAGTGTTAATAATATTTTATTTGAATTTTAAATATGTAATTAAAATGCTTTGAGTTTATGTAATGCATATATATATTTTAATAATGTTGGTTTATGTTTATTGATATGTAATCTATAAGAATCAGATTTCTAATATAGAAAAAGAAACTAGGTTTTAAAATCTGAAAAGCAGTCTAGGGAAGACACCTTGTTCTTCACATTTGCACATTAATTCTTCTACATCTGTATCATATTCCAAAAGCTTGTGTTGGAGAGAAAAGGTGCTAAACACAGGTCACTATGCTATCTGTTAATTAATCAGCTGTTTGGTTTTTTTTCAAGCATCCTTTCTAACATGCAAGAAAAATTCCCATAGAAATAGTACCATCTTTCTGCAAAGGGAACTGATTACCTACGACCTGAAATAGAGGATACCAGAATGTCAGTCAATAAAGCAGCATGTTCAATAAAATACAACAGCTTTTTGGCTTCCTGAAGTACCCACTCCACAAAGACTTTCTGTAGAATGAGCAGCTCCTAGAAAACAATCTTGCATGAGAAGTAAGGATTGACTAGTCTAAGGTTTCCCAGATAAACCGCTGTTCTTGTGCTTTTTATACTGACACAATCTCAGACTTCTTAGAAGTTACACCGTCTTCCTTTCCTCCCCACATCTCCGTTGACTGATCAAGAGACTTGAGGCTGACATCAATCATGAACCAACAATTTCTGTTTAACATGCATAAAAAGAGAAGAATGCAAGATGGGGAAAAAGAAAGAAAACAAACCTTGAATTAGTCCTTCTTTCCACTGCGGTCTGCCAGCATTAGGCAGACTTTAGACCTTCTGGGAGAAGCCTTCCTCCTTGAACTACCAGCTTTACTATATTTGATCTCAACTTTCTCCTCTGTTTCCTCCATCACTAGGCCAGGAAGCACAATGACTCTTTTGCCTATTCTCCCCAGATGAAGACCACTCCCAAAAAAGTTAAGGTACAGAAGCAAAACTAACTTCAGAAAACAAGAAAATAATTACAGCAAAACAACCCTATCTTTACAGATTACAAACCCTTTAAGTTCAGTATTGTGTCCACTCCGGAGACTGTGGTAACAGGAACAATGTATTAAAATAAAGAATTTCTTCACTTTCTCCTTCATAAAGGAGCTTTAAAAAAAAAAAAATTCCACTGTTAATTCAATTGATTTGACATTATCAACATGAAAATTGCTCTAGAAAGTGGAATATGCTGGAGTATTTTTGCAATATTCCTTAGAAGTTTAATAATTGCTCGAAACATTTCTTTAATAGAGTATTTTATAACAGTTATTTACAGGGTCTTTAGAACAGTGACTGCTGGTTATAGCAAGACTTCTGATCATGATGGGTGTTTTTTAATTCTAGAAGAAACATTTAAAAACAGAGAAATTTGCCTTTTGTCAAGATTTGCTGGCATGCAATCAGCAGTAGTACACTGCAAGGAATTTGAGGCTCCTTTAGATAACAACCAAGCATAACCACACCCAGTGTATTTACTGAACCAAGAATCCAGAACTCAGCAAGTGTATTTAAATAATACCAAGAATAATTCACACAAAGAACTAGCACATCATTAACACAAAAATATACTTAATCCTGATGGGAGTGTTCAGCAGCGGTATTCTTAGACTCAACCAGCTAAAAAAATTTAAGTCTTGATCACTGAGGAGATTCTGGGTTTTGCTTGTCAGCCACAGACACCTGGCTGGCAGAGGGCACTGGGAGGATGGGAAGCAAGGCAGTGCTACCAAAAGACTTCCACCTCTTGAACAGCAAAAGACCTCTTGTGTCCAGGTAGGAAAACTGGAAAGACTACTGTCCTTCACAAGAAAGATCAACCCACAAGAGGAAGGACAATCACTTGGGTCAATTTTGGCTTCTCACAAACACTGTAGAAGTATTGCTGCAAAATCACCTAAATGGTAAGACTTGGAGCATCACCTACAGAGTATTACTTGTCTGCATATCACGAGGGACAAATGAGGCTATTTTTTTAAGGAAAAGCTTTAGAAAAATCAATCTGAGCAATTTTCTTCCCCCTTCCTTTCTATATGCACCATACACCCAGGTTGGACATCACTGAAAACAGCTTTTACTCCTGCTCAGGTCTCAAGGGGAGACAAAACTTTTCTGAGGCACTGTTGAGCTGCAGTTGCAAAGCCAAATCAGCTCAGTAGACTTCAGGAACAGTCCAAATTCAATTAAAAGTACAATTTTGACTTTATACTCTTAAACAAAAAGTTCGCAGGCTTCTGAAGCAGAAGTGGTTCTAGTATTTTTCTTCTGTACATGTGGAAGTCTCCAAGTCTCTGACCAGCCACTTTCTCCCTCTCATTCCATTTTCAATCTTGCTAACTATGGAACATACAGTAGAAGTCATTAAGCTACATTTCACAGTTTACGGTTTTAATGGTTTTGCAACATTAGATGCACAACACATTTTCAAGCATCGAAAACTAGGCTTTGCTATCTAACATTTCATAAAGATAATAAAAGTTAATGAGCACTTATGATCTATGATCTGACAAGACATCTGTTCTGTTCTTTCCGAGATAAAACACTCTCCCTGCCTTGTTCTGGCACAGTGGGAGAGAACAAATATAAACCAATTAATCATTCTAAACTATAAGCTATATTAAGTTACGGTTTCTCAACAGGCTTTTCATATCCCATTGCTAATATGGCACAGACATCCTAAAAACAGTCTTTCGATGCAATAATTAGTCTGCTAACTACACATGGCCAGCTGCAGCAGACAGTACTGTTTAGCATTTCAGCAGGAAAAAAAACCTGTCCAAAATGAGCAAGGTTGCTGTAATACCAAGAGGTCAGCATCAAGAGCTTTATTCCCATTCTCTCTGTATTTTCATCACGCTTTTTTAATTACAGAAGTATTTTAACAAAATTTAATTACGACCTATCAAGAAAGTATTTGGTACAAATATTACAAGTGAGATGCTTCATATAGGACATGGCTAACATCAGTATGGAGAAGTAAAAAGTGATCTGCTTTTTGAACCATTTGTGAGGCTGTAACAGGGAGAAGTTACAAGGAACTTGGAGGACACTAAAACTCTGTGTCCATTACATTTCAAAACCAGTTGCCCAGCACTTTAGGAATACTTTTTGAGACTGAATTAATCTTGTGGATACCTATGTCACCTACAGTCCAGTACCTACACACAAAAGCCTAAGAGCAAAAAATTGAAAAATAGTCTGAATCTTTTTGCCCCTTCATTCAGCCTTACAGTATGAAATATTTTGGACACTACACAGGAGTATGCAAGATTTCCCCTTTTCCTGCAAAGAGCTGCACATTACCATGAAAATGAACATGTGAAATGAAAGGAAAAAAAAAAAGTAAATCCTAGATTATGTAGTAGCTAATTAACAAGAGCATTCATAGTAAAACCCTCCGATAAAATCCCAGTTCACATAAAAAACAGAAATATGTAATTCCTGACAAACACCAAGTCCTTGTATTGCTCAAAACACTATCCCACTATCAATCCACCTTGCAGAGGCACAGAAAGAAATAAGCTCTAAAGCTAGTGAATCAAGAATTGCACAACCACGCAGAAAAGCAAAGTACTTTTGCTACCTGAAGGATCCCAGATAACTGGGATTTAACATTAAGACCCCCAACAGCCTCAAATATCCCAACTATCTAAATAGTCTAAGCTTCCAAGAGCATGCCAGAGATGAACAGTATTTTCTCCACTGACTGAAGCAAGAATTCTAGCCAGCTTCCACCCGACTGCCCTGCTGGAAGAGTCTGCTCTTTCCACTAAGTAAAAGCAGTATTCTCCTTCAGCTGCAGTCACAAACTCTGCATGAGAATTTGTCCTGGTTTGGGCCAGGATAAAGGTGATTTTCTCTCTTGTACTTTTGCTAAGTCAGCTAAGTTCATTGCACATAGCCGCACTTGCCAAAATTAACAACAAGTTTCTCAGAGAGTGTCTCCTTCTGTGACTGATAACGCTCGATGTTTATAGTTTCATCCAGAGATTGGTGTGCCGAGCCAAGGACACTGCTCACTTCTGAGGAACATTTTCCCTGCCAGAAGGAGAAAAGGAGTAAAAAGGTCACACCTGCAGCCCTCCTTTGGGGAGGAAAGGACAAGATAAATGACCAAAATTGACCAGAGTATTCCATCCCATACACATCATACTCAATACAAATTTGAGGGATCACAAGGGTCAAACCCCTTCCTGCTTCCCCTTCTTTGCCTGTCCCTATTTTCTTTGGCATCCTGGGAGGATTCTATCCATTCCTCTGCCTGTGGTCCTGATCCATGCCAGCTTGAATCTGTGTGTTTCTGCCGACCCCAGGAGTCCAGCCTGGACTTTCCCAGGGCTGCCCTGCAGTCTCAGTGGTGATGTGAGAGTTACTGGGGGAAAAGAGGGGAGGAATATGGTATCAATTTTCCTGTATATTTGTATATACAGTAATTTTTCCTATTTATCATTACTGTTTCATTAAAGCTGTGTACTTTAGTTTCCAACCCATAAGTCTCTCTCCCTTATTCTCCTTTTTTTATCAGGGAGGAGAGGGGGATGAATAGAGAGCATCTGTTACTCGGTTTAATTGCCAGGCCAGAGTTAAACCCTGACAGGATTCAAACCAACATCCAAGTATTCAAGTGCACAAACAGAACTGACAGGGAAGTAAAGCTACTAAGTCTGTGTACAAAGCTTAGCCCAATGGAAAATTACTGTGGCACCACTGAATGAGCTGGGCCACAGATTTCTCTCCCACACTCCCAGAGAGGTTATGTATGCTTTAAATTAAAATAAACAAATACATAAATCTTAAAAAAACCTGACAGCAACAAGTAAGCAGCCTAGGCAGATCAACTGGTGAAGTCATGTATTAGCACTTAATTAATATAGGAAAACATGAATGGATTAGTAGCAAGCAGTTTGTGCTGAGGACCTGACCATTGACATTTTACATGTTAGGGGGGTTTTCCTATGCCTGAACTTGTTCACTAACTCTTCAGATCACCTCTTCAGATCAGTTAGGCCTTGCTGACATAATTAGATGTTCATCCATTATGATTTGGTACATGTTTTTCTGTATAGCTTCACCTGGAGAAAGTCGAGTTTGCATTCCCTGAAGCAAAAGTATGACAAGGAGGTTAATGTAAAGAAAACAAAGAAACAAAAAACCCAAACAAACCATCACCCCTAGCCTGAACCAAAACTGTAATGTAGACCTTTCCTAGGGTCCCTAAAAATCAGTTAGAAAAATGCATCATCTACTCACACATGTGCAGCTTCTCACCATCACATGCTACTTACTTACACATGCTGATAAGCCATTGCTGTGTATTTTTACTTGGGCAATATACTCCAATTTTATCTAGATTTTGACATGAGATTCTCATTATTATAGTCTTGGCAGTAAACCACAACCAGATGAAGTTCCTTCCTTGTGCATTTGCTTATCTCCATCCATAGACTTTGACGATGCCTTCTTAAATGCTGCTTTCATGACAATTTAAATTATAGTAAGATGAATAAAATCTTGGTGAAAAAAATGAACAAACCACCCACAAAGACACAAACTTGTCACATTTGGATTCTGGTAAAAATATTAAAATTTAATAACACCCTTTGAACATACAATTATGTCAAGGAAAGAGTAAAGGCATTCAAATAAATGGATAGATTTTAAATATTTAGAAATTCTAAACTGCAAGTCGACTATAAAGTCACAAATACTTTAAATATTTACTAGAATATAGTGTAAATTCTAATATAAATTAGATATCAATTTCATCTTTTTTTTCCCAGTGATAACAGTCTAGTCTTTACATATTATATACATTATAATACTAAAAGTTATAAAATTTTGATAGTATGCAAAGAAATGGAAAATACATCAGATCTGTCGTACTGTACAATACCCAAATTGAACTGTCTATACTGTTTTCTGCAAAAATAAATGCCACTTTCACATGCAACAAGCTGTAAAGTACAAGTCTGTCCATTAGCAGAATGCCAGCTGAGTGCAAAGTAAACTAAAACCCAAATGTCATCCAACCAGATAGCTGAAAATCAGAAGTAAACTGTGGAGAAAGACTGACAAACTTTCTGATTCAGACTGAAGTAATAACAAAAAGCACATAGACTGATTTCCATACATTTTCTAAAAAATGAAAATACGGCATACTGAGAAGGTCTTCATGACAGTATCAAAGTTACTTTGACAACACGTAATGAAGGAAAAGCTGATGATCCTGTATGAATTCTGAAGCTGAGCCCTAACAATGGGCTGCAGTATCTGCTTTTATACTAAGCTTCCAGAATTACTTCTGCCATGTTGAATTGCTCGTCATGAGTCAGACGAAAGTTTTCTAGAATCCATTATGCCATTGTGTACCCATAGCTTCCACAGTGCAATGCCACAAGAAGCCTGTCCTTAAGGATTTCTTTACTTGGGTATTCAGGTAACTTGAGCATGTTGATACTGAAAAGGAAAGGAAAAAAAAAAATCCACATCACAGTTCAGCAAGAAACTCAACAGTAAAGTTCTCCGAGTAAAAATCCTGACAATGTCACACTTATGGAAGAAAACAAAACTGTGCTGCATTACAGTACCACTGAGCATTCAAATGTATTGCAGGAAACTAAGGGTTTTTTTCACTTCAGTAAATTGTAATAGAATAACTTAAAATTCCCTTATTAATCCCATTGCCTTTAATAAAGCAAAATGAAACAGTATACAACAAGCAAACATAATGTAGCATCATCTGGGTTAAAGCCTACCATTCTCATGTTGTCTCCACAAACTATCAAAATGAGTAAAAAGCCCTGTTTTTAAGATATTTCAGTCAGACTAGTTAACATACCATGTGCTTGATGTTGGTAAAAGATTTGCAGTATACGGCACAGCAGCAATTGTAAAATTTTGCAATCCACTGCCACCCATTATATGGGCAAAGCCACCATGAGGTACCCTGGAACTGAGAAAATTCATAGAAATTAGAGCATTACAAGAATGTTACAAGCCAAAAAAAATACAATCTCCACACTGCAAATATCTTTTAGTGCTAGTAGTTGGACAGTTTGAAATCAGGTATACTTTTAGTGTACGATTTTATTTAAGACAGTGTCCCATACTGAATTAACTGATGCTTTAGCTCACAAACAATTCAACATCTAAATCCCTTGTCTGGGGAGTTAGTGAGAAAATGCCAGCTGCATGCCACTAGTAAAGGTAACTTTCAAAGGTAAAATTTATATGGAAAAACATACCTATTACATTGCAGTCACTAAAGAAAAAAACTATGGGTTCCTACTAGGTGATACAGAAAAACAAAAAAAAAGCAATTTATTTTTAAATTCCATATCAGACTTCTTAAAAGACATACCAAAAATTCCTTTTCTACTAAGAACAAATGGGAAAGAATCCACAGCATTGCTTTGTGATGAAAATGCATGGTGCTCAGGCATGTACGAATCAAACAACATAATTATTTACTTGGTAGAAAGCATCCCTTAGAATCTAGTAGATTTATCCCAAATGCCATTAAAATAGTGAATGCCACTTCAATATAATTTGAAAAGTGTTAAGAAGCATTTGAAACATGACCTTACATCTTAAAGATCCTGATTTGCCGTCTAGATTTAGAAGTGGACTAGTCCACTAAAAATGAAAGACCAGCAGTTGGTGTGCAACAGATGTGCAGTTAGAACTGCAGGAATCATTTCTGCAGAGAACAAAAAGAAAAGATCGATGTGCACAGAACTACCTTCTTAAGTTGTCTGTGATCCATAAAAACAATGAAATTCATAATAAATCAAGTGAAACTAATAGAATTTGTAGACCTTGACACTTGATGATACATCCATGACTGTCAAATTCCTTCGCATAAAAGACAAGGTTTGATGATCTTCATTTGTATTTTTAAAACATTAAACACACGACTTAAAAACAAAAAGGCCAAATATTCAGATAATCCTAGAATATGAGGGAACATAAGATTAAGAAGATGGTGCAATTTCTACCTGCCACCAGAAAAAGACATGGATTACATAGCTCAGGTGCCACGTGTATGTCTATGGTTCCCCTTTGAAAAATATCTGTCTACACAATCTCAGCAACTCACCCAGCTCATAGGGGCAGCATTTAATGCTCAAAACTTTCCCCCACTGCCCCCCAAACCATAATGTAAATGAAAGTGGCTATCCCCAAAGGACAACCAGAATTTAGGGCAGAAATCCTATATAAAAAACCCACAGACTTGCATAAAATTGCATCTTGACTTGATGTTGATACAATGCACTAAGGTGAAATTCATCTCAGCTTCAGGAGAAGGATGTTCTGTTTACACTGACTGAAGTGATACTTAGTTAACTCATATATTAAAGCCTATATTGATTACTGGGGAAGTCAAGAGCCACATAAATATGCAACACGAAGAAGAATATAAAGCACAGTTAAATTCAGTGTTCTTTGTTAAAAATTGCCTGGGACAGCAACGAAGGCCTTTTGCAAAGGACTCAAGTATAATAAATATGTAATCAATCATTTTGCTGGCAATACAGGCAGCAAAAGTATTAACACACACTTTGTCAACTTCAATCCACATAGAGAACAAAGTATGTAAAACAGTTTCTAGTTAGGTGATCCTGTATGGTAATCTGAAGTCTTATTGCAGAGTATCTAAAGTTTCTCACCTGCCAGTAACAAACTGTAATAGTAATACTCTCTCTTCCTGAGTTAGTTCTTCCACAACATCCCAGAACCACTACATGAAAAACAAATTAGTTAGTGTTTTCCATTAAATAGTTGTAGCACTTGAAATGTTTGTGTGTTACTTAAATCATGGAAACTTTCATATGAAATTAATATGTAACTGAATTCCTTAATATAGAAATGTAGTACAGAAAATCTCCAGAGATTTCAGCCAAAATAAGCTTCCATAAAGATACATAGAAAATGACAATTCAGTAGTCTACATCATTAAAAAATATATATTTTTACCTGAATAACTTGGTCTCCTCTCTCATAACCACTGGTGTATTCTGTATTTTTTAACCAATCATTCACATCAATTTCTGGCATACCAGACAGCAAAAGCTCCTTCAGAAGAAACACACAGACTGATTAGTCTTCCAGACTAACCATTAATTTCAAGTGTTCATGCTACTTTGGTAATACTTTCAACTAAATAGAAAAAGCACTGTAATTTTTATACTTCTTAAAGCATTACTTATTTCAAAGAACTTAAGAAGAGAGCTCTGAGTTTCAGCATGGTTTGATAAAAAACTTGAGCCATGTTTGTTACAAGATCAAACCAACACAAAAACTTATTTGAATTCAATTTTCTGACTCAGAAAAGAGAGACAGCATCTCCTTATTTTTAAATGATAACTGTTCTTCTGCAAGAAAATATGAAAAGGCTTAAAGGCAACAAAATCCTGATTCGGTTTTGAAATTATAATTTAATGCATTTATCATTGTTTGATAAAGTTATCACACTCTGGGAAGATGGTTATTCTAAGTAACTGGGATAAGCAGGAATTCACATACTGAGATCCCCACTAACAGATGCCCTAGAAGCAAAACCAAAGTGAAAGATACAAAACATTTATTTGTTGGATAATGAGCTTTAATTCTACATCATTACACTCCTGATAAAGTATGCTAAACAAAGTATTTTTTAAAAGTATAGGCATTTCTGCTTACCAGTTCATATTCATCAAAAAGCTGGATCAAAGATGGTGGAATGAACATATGGAAGCCTTGTAAAAAGGCATTTATCTGGGGCTGAATGGCTCTTGTCATTCTAAGCTCTGTGACAAGCTGGACATATTCAGCCTGCAATGTAGAAAATGACAATAAGACAATAGTGCAAATACACAGTGATCATGCAAACTCATACATATACAAATGCAGTCCTCAGTAACATTCTGAATCTCACTCACTCTAAGATGGTAAAATTCCCTATGCACTTTTTACACAACAAAATAACCAAAAATAACTCAAAGACCTCATATTTCAAAACCACATTTGCTTTTCCCCTTTCCTTCCTTCCAAAGATAATTCCCAAACATAAGTGTTTATATCTTAACCCAAACCACTCCAAAAACAAGGACTTGGGACTATGCTAAAGGGAGTAAAACCTAAGTTTGTCATCTAATATAACCACCTTTTTGATCACTTAAGAACATAAACAAGGCAATGTCTGTGAAGAAAAATATTAAGCAAACTGACATAAGTCAGGGAAAAGGTTAAACTTCGGAATTAATATCTGTGAGTCAAAAAGCTTTCTTGCTTTCCCCCACCTCTGGAAGTCTAAGAGAATGTATTAATTATCCCTGCATGCTTTGTTGTCTTAGTAGTTTCAGTTTTTCTAAGGAAGTGTTCAAACTCCTTAGTGTTCAAAACAGAGAAAAACAAAACAACAAAACAAAACAACAAAACAAAACCAAACTGAAAAACACCTCACAAAAGAAAAACATTTCTACCATAACCATGTGAATAGACAGCACCTTATTTTGCATTCTTTAGAGATATAGGGGCTCCAACCCCTCTAAAAGATGCCTGTTAGGAAAAAAAATCCACCAGAACTTCACTTTTGTTGAAAACACAAAGCCTAGGAGGCTGTTAATGGAGAATAAGTCCAACAATGTTTGTCCACTCAAGAAAAGAGATTTCTGCTTAAAACCAACTTTTTTCCCAGATTATTTAAGGTACTCAGTTTCAAAGTCAACGTCATGCTTTGACTTTCTAATAATGATTTTTAATTACAAAATCATGAAACTAACCTAACAATTAAACCATCTCAACTAGCACTCTCCTTCAAGACAATATACTTTAAAAAAATACTACCTTGGTTTTTTTAATTTTAAAAAACATCAACCTAAAGCCTTAAGTTCTGAATCTGCACAAAAGCAAAGAACAATTTTTTTTTCCTCCCTTTCAGAAAAACAGAGTGATGTATGAAACATTACAAACCACAAGATTATTTTTCAAAGACAGTTCCTTACATGCACAGTATAGAGGGGTTGTGATTTGCCTTGCAGTTGGGAAGGTGTTTTTAAATGCACTTCCACTATCTTATTATAATGTAAAGACAATGAATTTGTGAAGTGCTCTGAAGGAACATTGCCTGATCATATGTTCAGCTGCAGAGCTGTTACCAAAAACCTACTTTCAATCTAGTAATCTCCCTAGGTTGCTTCTACAGTCAGTGGAACTACAGACAGTTCCCTGCTCTAAGGAATTAGAGGGGCAGTCAAAGGAGATTAACTTCCTTAGACCAAACCTCAGGCTCTATGGATACATTTTATAAGCATCAGGAAGAAATCAGAAACTCTAACAATATCAAGATTGAAAGTAGTATTAACAGGGTTGTAGAAAGAAAAATTCCCAATCCATTAGAAAAAATTTGACAAATGCTTATTTCCTGCATTACAAAATTATTTACATTGAACATTTTCATTATGAGAGGAAACAGCTGCTGTGCTTTGGGTGTAACACGAAACCTTTTAAATAGCCTGAAACAGCCAAGCATTCCATCAGTGCTGGCACACACCGACAGACCCACAGCACAAGATTTACATAATATATGTCAATTTTAAAAAGTGGCCAATCTAGGTTTTGCTGTTCACTTAATTTACATTTTATTCCCACTCAGAAGCTTTAGAAGCACATTACAAACCAGAAATGCCTACTTCATTTCAGATCTACATATGCCTTCCTACATAGTACCTAAAAGGTACAGCCCCCCCCCCCTTTTTAAGAGGGGAGATTTGATTGAACACACATAAAATGGGCAGCACGAATATAATGACAAAGTTCAGCTTGGGTGAGGGGTTGCTCTCTATTTTCCTTCAACGTAAATCAAGCTGAGATCACGCTCCCCAGTTTCCCAACCCCATATACTGTGAAACAAGGAACCATGTTCATTATAATGTTCAGATCCTGAGAGCAGCTCTATTCCAGAGCTGTTTCAAAAAAATACACAATTTTTTACTGCCAAACAGCATGGGCAGCTCACAGTCAGACAAGTCCCAGGAGGACTGTGAAAGCCATTAGATTGTGGAGATTAGCACCATTTTTTAAAATAGGGTATGATGAGACCTTGCCTCATTTTAATTTTATTTTCTTCCTTAAAAGTAAGTAGAAAGCTGCAGAAATATACACACCAAAGAACAAAGAGAAACACACAGCATGGACACTGGACAAAGCTTGCCTTTTCCCATTGAAGTCTCTGTATTACCATGAGAAAAGACAATTAAATCACTACTATAACTGATACTAAGTTGGTACTTATGTTTGTAGGGTCCCACAACCATTCATCTATTACACAGATTATGTAAAAAAGAAGAAAATTCCCTCATCCAAAAGTAAACTTGACAAACAGATACTACTTATGGTCCTCCACTGGTCATTTATTGGTTTTTTTGTTTGTTTGCTTGTTTGTTTGTTTTAATAAGAGATAGATTATTTGGGTAACTGCTGTGAGGTTTGGTTTTAATATGGATTTTTTTTGCGGGTTTGTTGGTTTGGGGTTTTTTAACAGATAAAGATTCATTCAT
The DNA here is from genome assembly GCA_038090715.1 of Florisuga fusca. Classification (NCBI taxonomy): domain Eukaryota; kingdom Metazoa; phylum Chordata; class Aves; order Apodiformes; family Trochilidae; genus Florisuga; species Florisuga fusca. The sequence continues at coordinate 56,336,369 of JAAWXA010000001.1, read as the reverse complement.
CTTCACTTTTAAAAAAATGTTATCCTTTAAACAGGTAATCTGCTAGTGTGCATACACAGCAAATTTCTCTATAAGCTGAATTTTCTTCTCCCAGAGGTATAGAAAATAGCTGTTTAATACTCATTGTATCTTTTATTCATCAGGTAGAGGCACAACATAGAAAGATATCTCTTGTAGGAAAAAGATGTTTTATAAAGTACAAACTTTTCTGTTTAACCTCTTAGAACTGCTAAGCTAAATCATACTGAAAAGCCACATCACATGGAAGAAATTGGGAAAAATCCCTAACCACCACTAAAATTGAGATCTACAGTTTTCAACAATTTGACTTGCCCCATCAAAATCAGTGAAAAAAAGACAGTGACATTTTACACTTTTGTTGGCTACACATTTTGCAGCTTCAAATTGAAAGAACAATTAATATTAACAATTTCAAAGCTACCACCACAATCACCTGCTCCTTACCACCATTCACATGAAAGCTACACAAACCCTCATCCCCTCCTGCCACAGCTAAGGCAGGCTGATAAAGTAGAATGGATGCAACAGTTCTACAAGTGTTCAACCACCTTTTTCAGTCTGTGCCCCAAGTCAGAAGGTAACCCAGCAATTTAAGCCACTAATGACTGAGTGTATCCTCGTGTGGACAAACTTCTAATTTCATGCTAACTGATAACAGTTTTAAAATAGTTGCTATGAAGCCACAATTAATGTCAAGTACATCTATTTCATATTGAGAAGCTAAGGCTGCCCAGAAACAGGAATCAACACCCTTGCTTCGTCTGATAGGTAATAATGAAATTAATCATCCACCACCTTCCCAATTTGACTTGTTTTCCCATCTGTATTCTTTCAGGAATGACTATATTGTAGAAAACAAGAGCAGAAACAGGCTAATATGTACTTCTGTTTCTGGAATGACATTCTGCCTTAATGAAAACGAGGACTACGCGTCCAAGAATCCAGTGCCAACTGCTCCAACACGAACTAAAATTTTGCTAGAACAAATGCTGCCACCAAGTGGCCATTTACCAGCAGGAGCTGTCTGCACGACTGCTAGAGGTGCATGAATATGATGTACGCAATCCAAGTTAGCCTACCTCAACACACATGAAAACCAAAACACAAAGCAGACAGAAAGATCAGAAGACTCAATGACACAAAAAATTGCAGGTCGACCCATGACACTGCTGCAGTTACAAAAAACTATCTAGAGGGTCACTACAGAATTCAATTGGACCAATGTCTATCTTAATTTCTAGGTGATTTTCAGACTCTGGCTGTGTTTTTCCATATTCATTTTTTTGCTGCAGATAGCTCAGGGATCTTCCAAGCTCTAACTTTTAAATTTAAAAGTTAGATTGGAAATACACACCAAGTAACTTGAAAATGGCTAAAAAAGCTTTGTGCAGCCTTTTACTGAGTCAATTATCCATATATTACTGTAGAGCAATCCAGTGCCACAGACTGCCCTAGCCTGCAGCACCCTTCACAATATTATCTGCAATTTGATTTTTAACAATCGCTACTCTTTTACCTTCCCGGTGTACATATACACACAACTTAACAGTGGGTATATTTGTAACTTTGAAAATAAAAGCATTTTCCTTCCAAAAATTCTGTCAGAAAGAACCTCAAATCTGAGCACTTAAAGATTTTTAATAGTACTGTTTCTATAACATGTGAAGCTAGAAAAAAAGGGGGGGGAACTTTATTAACTTCTTTCAAAAGGTGTATACCATTTATGACTACAGAAAGTTAGTGCAATTGCTTTTCTCATAATATGAACTTCCAAATATAGCTTTATACTCACCTTATTTTCCTGTGTAACAAGTATACTTGCACCACCTGGCTTCAATGGCACTTCTTCCATAGCTCCAAACACATCAGTCTCAACAGAGAAGGTCAGCTCTAAACCCAGATCACTGATATCATTATCTAAAATCCACTGCAAGTTTTTTGCATACTCTGGGTCAATAGATGCTACATCCTGATAATTTACAGGTATACCTATAAAAAAGCAAAGACACAACAATGCTCAAATAAACAGGATAAAGTAAAAAGGGTTGTTAACACAATATATGGTGTAAGATTGCCCTCTAGAGAGAAACTAGAATAGTGCAGTAACAGGAAAAAAGGGAGGAAAGATATTCACTATTAGCAGCAACACCAGAACTGTACATACTACATTTTAAAAGTACTAAGGAATCACTTAGTGTACTAAGTGGAATACTTTCCTCTGTATGCTCTTCCCAGTAAAGCAAATGGCATACCACTTGAGCAACAATTTACACAATCCTACTACTTTACACTAAAGGATTTCAGTTAGCTTATCTAGCCACAGAGAATACACAATGTTAAATTACTTTCCTAAACATTTTCTACATAACTTCTGGAAACCCAAATATTGTACTTGTCTATATAGTTAATATCTTTTCCCCTATAAAATTATTTAGAACCAGGGGAGAAGGCAGGCAACCTTTCCATCCTTAGAAAACTCTCTTGCTCTTCAGTTTCCTTCTTTTTAATCATGTTTGTTAGGACACCTGCTATACAGTTAAAAAAATTACTCTATAAGTAAGATTGTAAGTTTTCAGACTGAATTTGCAAATCATTTAGACACATTAGAAGAAGAGTTGCTAGAAGTGTGATTTTTATCCAAGTACAGAAACTGCCTCTTTAGAGGCCCTTTACAGACATGGCACTCAAATGTGACCAAATGTGCCCAGTACAAGTTGACCCTGGGCTTTCTCAAGAGAACAACCTTCTTCACTACAAAGAAAGCCAACTCTGATTAGTTAACTCTGTCATGACAGATACTTAGACTCCACCAATACAGAAAGAACACCTGGGGAAAGGGACAGATAGAGAGTGAGGTTGGTAGTAGGTTTAGAGAAAAGCAAGTTACTGAGAAGTATTCTCTTTGCTTCAGCATCTTCTGTGCTTTGGGAAGTGTCACAAGGGTGCCCATCAGAAATCACAGCATGCTGTGGACTGCAAAAGCAGTAACCACAGAGTAACACAAAAATCAAAGGTTAGCAGCCAGGTAACTGCAAAGACTGTTATAGTATTTCCCTGGAAGAGCTGACTTATGCTGAAATTGCGAGTATGAAAGCTGTAAGGCATTGTTTTTCTCATAAAAATCAAGCAATGCTCCAGTTCAAGAGAGACATGGATAATTTACTGACTTTTCACTGTCATCTCTCTCAAAACAAGACAAAGAGGGGGGAAAAACAACTCTCACAGCTCTCTAGCAGTTTCCAGACCACTTTCACTTTTGCCAACGAGCAAGCATATGTGCACTTCACATATGAAATGTGGAAATCATGTCATTTCTGAGGGATATCAGCAAAACATGAGGGAAAAGGAGACTGAAATGTAGGAACTGGAGACATCTTTAAAGCAGAAACTGAACTGGAGTGTTATGATTCAACTACACTTGCAGCCAGCATGTTGTGAGATGAAATCACTCAACTCACTCATTTGCTTGACAGTTTACCATTCAATAGACTCAAGCTAGGCAGTTATAAAGAAATCTCACCACATTTATGAGAACAAAATTTGAATCTCACTAAATACTATCTTTCTCTTGCTATACCTACAAGGCACCTGTAGTTTGAAAAGGAAAACTATCTTAGCATAATTGTGATAAACAGATATTTCTTCACAACATAGAACATCAAAAAGATAGTACACCAGCTCTGAGACAAGTTCAGTAAGTATTCAGGGATTTAAGGCCTCCAGCTCAAAATACACTGACCCAGACAATTAATTATTTGTTGTGATCAATGACTTAAGTGTCCAAATGGAGATGTGTGATGAATAGTGTTCCTCAAGGGCTGGTACTCAGACCAGTGCTGTTTAACAACTTTGCTGGCAACATGGACAGTAGAATCAAATGCACCCTCAGCAACTTTGTTGATGACACCAAACTGTGTGGTGAAGTCAACACACTGGAGGGAAGGGATTCCATCCAGAGGGACCTTGACAGGCTCAAGAAGTGGGCTCGTGCAAACTGCATGAAGTTCAATAAGGCTCTGCACTTGGGTCGAGGCAATCCCATGCACAAATACAGCTTTGGAGGACAAAGCATAAAGGACAGTCCTGAGGAGAAGGACTTGGGGGAGGGTGGTGGAGCAGAAGCTTAACATGAGCTGCCAATGTGCACTTGCAGCCCAGAAAGCCAGCTGTGTCCTGGGCTGCATCAAAAGCAGCAGTCAGTCAAGGGAGGTGATTGTCCCCCTCTACTCTGCTCTGGTGAGACCCCACCTAAAGTATTAATGTCCAATTCTGGAGTCCCCAACATGGAGGACAGAGCTCCTTCAGCATGTGCAGGGGAGAGCCACAAAAATTATCAGAGAGCTGGAGCACCTCCCCTATGAAAACATGCTAAGGAAGCTGGGCTTGTTCAGGAGACATTAATTTCCAAGACTTTTTTGACTTCTAACACATGCAAAAGTAAAAAAAGTAAAATATTTACTGTTCAGGCAACTGCTAGGACTAATAAACACAGTTATTAAAAACATACCAAGAATATGTTTGTAAAATGATCTTGTGAAGTAGATGTTCACCAGCTGCCTGTGATTCAGTGCTAGCCCCAGGATCTGGCCGGCGAAACGGAAGTAGTTCAAATGATCTGGATTTACAGAAGAGTTGCTGTTGGGCTGGAAAGTTGTTCCTATAAAAATATTATCATGTTTCATTATTTTTTTTAACTGAAGTTCATCTTATGAAGTTCAATGCATGAACATACTCAAAGGAAGGATCAGAATGTATCTACTTCCCTTCATCTGGCTCCAGCCAGATGCAGACAGGAGACAGTCTAGTCCTGGTCTCCTTGAAAAAGACCACCTCAAACAAGACATCCCTAAACGTTTCCCTTTAGCGTTCAGGAACTCATCTACACCTCACCTCTAGGGCTGACTGAATTTCTCAACACTTCCCAAAACTTTGTAAAATAGAAAACAAAACATTAATCACCAATGATGATGTGAAAACTTTTACTAATAAAGATTTGCATTATATGAAGCAACCAAAAGACAATGTCAAAAACAAGGTAGACCTGCGGAGATTAACATTTGGTTTTACCACAAAAATTAACTGTCTGAATTTGTGGACTTCTAAAAAGGAAACAGAGGAATACCCCACAGTTCCCTTACAGGTACAGAAGAATTAAAAACATTTTCTCTGCTGTTCTCAGAGTGTTGTGTCCTTCCACTTCCAGACAGAAATAGCATGAATTCATTAAAATCAACAGCTCACTCTCCTCTTACAAAAAAAGAGAAAAAGAAAAAAAAAGAAAAAAAGTCAACACATTATAAATAGGGGGAAAAAAGGCAGACACATACCATCAGCTGACTGGGTAAATAAGGCATAATCTGGGTTAACTATTTCACTGGATAAAATATCAAACCACTCACGCACCACACCCTGCCCCTGCACATCAAAAGAACAGAACATATTAGTGCACAGAACTTCCACTGCACAAACAGTTATGCTGGGTAAATAAGTATTTCTTAATAAAGTATGTTTAGTAAGTTATTATAAATTAGGATTTAGTTCAAAACAGTATTTGTAAAAGAGACTTAGTATTTCCATATATAAATATAAAGGAAAACCATGCCACGTTACCCACCATGCCTTCTTCTCCATGAAATCTTACAGCAATCCCCTGCTTTAGTTTTGCACAATTTGCTTTAGACACAACTTCACAGCTACTCCTAAAAATAGAATCTAAATACAAAGCACCAATCAATTTTTAATCTTAATTCTTTATACTTCAATGTGTTTCAAAAATGCAGTCATTCCATTTCTGACACAATACCTCTGTGAACCAGAAGGATGTCATTTTCATTGACAGGCCTGTGCACCATGTCTGAATCTGGCTGCCCAACATGCAGATGTTCATAGAACCATTCGCAGCGATCTTTAAATGGCTACAAAACAAAGGACAAACCCTATTATATAGGTGAATTCAACTGAATAATTCCTCTCTCATAAGCATGACTGGAAAATGAGTATGCATACTTCTCAATACATTTTTTGAGATGTGCAGAGTTACTCAGTGCTACCTCAATACAGTATACAGTACTTTTGGAAGAAGAAAGGATTAGACATGGCCTTGGGGGCTTGCTGAAGTCTGGTATGCAGACAGACTAGACCACCAGTTACCCAGAAAAAGCTACCAGAATTCACCAAATGGGAGAAAAATAGCACAAGAACTCTTCCAGGGCAGGAAAGAAAAGAATCTGAATTAGAAGTAAGTCACTGGCTTCTGTAACACTACTGATCATCAATCACTGCTGAGCACAGAAGCACAAGTTATATAAATAAGTCATATTTATACTAAAGTTAACTGGCAATTAAAAACAGCCCAAATGAACCAGAAACCTTCCGAAATAACCCCTAGGTGAGAAGGTTCCAGCTTGTTCAACTCAGTATTTAGACTGCTGCTTTGCAGTTCTTTTGAGACAGATACAGAATCACAAAATTGTTTTGGTTGGAAAAGACCTTTAAGATCATCAAGTCTACGAGGATTATTAATGGGCTTGAACATCTCTCCTATGAAGAAAGATTGAGAGAACTGGGGGTGTTTAGCCTTGAGAAAACAAAGCTAAAAGGCATCTTATTCATGTCTATATATATCTGAGGGGTGGGTGTCAAAAGGATGAGGTCAATCTCTTTTCAGTGGTGCCCACTAACAGGAAAAGGAATAATGAGTATAAGCTAGAACACAGGAAGCTCCACCTACACATGAGGAGAAACTTCATTACTGTGAGGGTGGTGCAGCACTGGCACAGGCTGCCCAGAGAGGTAGCAGAGTCTCCTTCTCTGGAGACTTTCAAAATCTGCCTGGATGCATTCCTGTATGGCCTGCCCTGGGTTATCCTGCTTTGGCAGGGAGTTTGGACTAGATGATCTAGAGGTCCTTTCCTAGCCTTAACATTCTATGACTTTAAGTCCAACTGTTAACCCAGCACTGCCAAGACAAACACTAAACCTTGTGGTACTTAAGTACCACATCTACACGTCTTCTAAATACCTCCAGAGATGGTGACTCCACCTGTTCCAGTACCAGACAACCCTTTTCAGTGAAGAAATTTCCTAATATCCAATCTAAACCTCCCCTGGCACAACCTGAGGCTGTTTCCTCTTGTCCTATCACTTGTTACTTGGGAAAAGATACCAACACCCATCTCACTATGACCTCCTTTCAGGTAGCTGCAGAGAGTGATGCTGTCCCACTCAGCCTCCTCTGGTGTGCCTCAATATATAAGCCAATCAAGAAAAAACCACAGCATTTTAAAGCTCAGTGTGTTAGGTGAGCACAGATTTAACAATAGAAAGTTAACTCTGTTTAACTGAAAGCTGGACTTGTAGGAGATAGTTGGTCATCTCAAATGGATTTACGCACGCATTTTAAAGTATCAGAAGTACAGAAATCTTATGCAGCATCTTTTTAATCTTTCAGCATCGTAGATTCAGAAGGACTGGAGGTCACATCATCCCCAAATGGATTTTTTAAAATATCATTGTTTTTAAATAAGACATTATCTCTATATTCATAGAAATTGTAACTAAGCCACTCCTGACATTTACCTGAGCTTTTATGATGTGCATAAATCTGGACATTAGTTCAGGACACTCAAGAAGAAAATGAAAGTGATCAAAAATTATTTTGGGATTTCTGAAAGAAAAATTTGTGAGAAGCTTATTAGTCAGTAATCTAATAATAATACATCACAGTACATAAAGTCTACATAAAGAGAAAAATCAATCAGTCATATAGAAAAGTTCCAGACTCTGTTCCATAAGGTTTTCCTAACTCTTGTTCCCAAATGACTTCTACTACCTCACCCTTTGAACATCCAGGATTACATTCTTCAGCCAGAATCAAGGTTACAAACTAGGCAGTCCCAGAGAAACTCAAAGCCCAAGTGCAGGAGATGGTTTAGACTCCTTTAAGAAGATACTAAGTATAACACATTTGAGGAAGAACAAAAGTTTTCATCTGCCTCAAAAGGGAAGGCTTTTTTTGGAGCAACGGTGAGGAAAGGATCAATCAAGGATATTACTATGTTGCCCCATAAAAAAGATTTTAATGGAATCTCCTGGAATCTTACAAAGAGATCACTTGCATGCACGAAGTTCATTTAAGCCTGAAGTCTGAATCATTAATATACACTTCCTTGAATTTGGCAGGACCATTAAAGTGCATGTGGTATACACATCACAATAGCCTAAAAGTACAACTCAGTAAGAAGAAAAGGAGGGTAAGAAATTAGAAATTCCATGGTTTTTGAAGCTTACCGGTTGACAAAACACTTGAGGACATCATCATGTTTGCAGACAAATTCTATGAAACGAGGAGATGTCATCCTGCTCAAAAATCATAAGATGCTTTTGGTTAATGGAATCAAAAGGAATAATTTGAATCACATAAATGTTGCACTTTTTAATATAAGTCTATGCAAATAGAAATTGATGTAGTTTAACTAGTTAACCATGAAACAAAACACCCGGCAGTATTAAGTTTTTATAATAAACATAGAAAAGGCAAAAAGGTGAATAATCAAGAAGGTCAAGCAATCTGACCACTAGCTTTTATTAACTACATGAACCAGAAAAGCTCAGACTCATGGAGATACACATTCATCTATCCACTGAATCCTTTCCAGCTTTCAGTGCAACAACAGAAGCACATAAATGGAGAACTGATACTATATGCACAACATACATGATGCTTCCATTGTTCTATATTCTTGTTTGTTGTATAAAACTACCACCATGCACTTTGTAAATTGTGGTGAAGAAAACACCCAGGAAGAAATAACATTAAAAACTTAGCAAACTTAATAACAAGGGAAATCTGGTATTTAATGTCTCTATGCAATAACAAAATTTCTTGCCTTATACACTCATTGGGATTTTTTTTTTCCCTCATATTTATGTATATGTAATTATCTATATATGTATTTATAGAGAGAGAACAAAGGAAGACTTAACCCATATGCAAATTTTACTCCAGTTATTTATATTTATGTTCTGCATTTTTTTTTAAAAAGAGAAATTCTTAATTGGTTCCTTTAGCTTCAGCAAAAACTAATGAATACTTGCAAAGAAGAACAAAACCCTCTCATCAAGTGCCTTAAAAGGCTGGGAAAAATAATACTTTAATAAGTCCAAGATAACAATTGCTGTTCCCCATATCAATTTAGACATGAGATGCTCATTTTATATAAAACTGAGCTATTTTCTTTCTGTCCCTTTGAAGAAACAAGTCATGCCATGTCCTTCCCCCTCATCCACATACACAAAAAATATAAAAGCAAACAAAATCTTTCAGACACCAAATATGGACATTTTAAACACACTTCTGGACTGAGAGATGATATGAAAGTATTAAACTGAAAGGAAATTAACTCTCTCTACCAGTAAACTGCCACAGAAGCTGTAAGACACAATATATATAGAAGTAATAAAAAAAAACTTGGCACAACATTTAGCATACACTAGCCAGTTTTGATGCTGAAAACTTAGAACATTGTATGTCAGCATATTAATAAAGAATCCCTAGAATCAATATGAACATTTCAGAAAAAAAGAAAACATGGTAAGTAAAATAATCTGAATATTTCCAATATTAGCCAGCATGAAATGCCACCTCTACTATATGAATTTTAGGAACAATGAAAAACTAAGAGCTCTGCTTACTCTCTTCCATTAAATACAGACAGTCAAATCTAAAATTAGAGCCACTTTGAATTATTTTGTCTGAAAATGTCATTTGTTGTAATTTCAACTGCTATTTGAAGATGGCAGCATTTCTGATTTACACCATTCTGCCATTTACTCCCATTAATTATGAAAGCAGAGTTCAGTCTCAGATCTTTGTAGTTCTCTACACAGTTCTGAAAAGCCCTAAAGCAGCACAGAAAATTCAAGTGTGCTCTGCCTTACTTTCCTCTCCAACTGAACTTTGGTATCATGAGATACATGGAGGGGATGGACATAATCACTTCTGAAAACATTTCTGCTTTTCACTTGGCTGCTCTCAATAATACTTTACTGGCACTTTATCTTAGTAAGGTTTAATGGACATTTCAAGGGAATTGGCTAAACAGTTCTTCCTTTTCCAAGGTGTCATAACATTAAAAGTGAAAGAACTGAGGTCCTTATGGAACATGCTGATCCCCAAATCATCTTCCACGGGGGATTGTGCCCCAGACAAACAGTACTGGACAACTTGAAAGTTTTTATTCCACTCAGTTTGTACAGACAGAAGCCTGTACAGTGTCTGGGAATAACCAAGACTTGCCATGTCATGGCAACCTTGCTTCTAGATTCCTCAGGAAGCTTATAATACCATCATACTTGCCTAATCCTTCCCTCAAGAGGGTAAACAGATCCTTTTGTCCCAAGTTCAGAAATATAATCTATAACAACCTTGGACAGACTAAGACTTCAGACACACATTTTTCTTTTTAAGCCAGACACTAATGGTTTTAATTTAAGTTGTAGTGCCTGCTCCAAGATTCCAAGAGTGTGTTACTTTGAGATTGAACTCTCCTTGTTAAAAACCTTCTGAAATATATCCAAACAAGTTTGCTCCAGCTGCCATTTTCACATACAAAGATAATTATCATTGTTCTTCCTGAATTTACAGCCCTTCTTGTTGGATGATCACATTAAATTCAGGAATAATTTAACATCAAGAACCAAGTTTCCACAGATCAAAATTACATTACCTGCAAGTATCCCACATGATTACAAAATGCCACTATATATTTAATAAGAAATCTGCCCAAAGCAGTTACATTCACAGGAGAAGCACTCGGAAAAAATTGCTGTGCTGTTTGGTGCCATTAAAGCCAGAAAAAAAAGCATTCAAATAACTGAACTAGTGAGTGAAAGCATTACAAAGCATACCCTTGACTGTCACTATTATCATCTGGTCAGCACTAACATTCTTCCAAGAAAGCATATATAATTTTAAAACAGTAACAGTCCAGGTAACAAACAGGATACTCTCCTTACCCCTGAGGCATCTGACAGGAGCAGCACATATAGAAAGCTTGAATGACAGCACTTAGCCTGTTTGCTGTCATGGAGATAACATCCTGGCAATCAGCACAAGCTTCCTGCTTCCCAGCAACATCATACATTTTCGACTCTCCAGCATCAGTGGATAGCTCTTCTCTGCCATCAGTCCCTGCAGCAGCAAAGGCAGGCGTGGGAGTAGCCTCCTGGTGATCTGGTCCTTTTTGCTTCAGTAAAATAGAGGTAATGTTGGCAGAGTCCCTTTTGTTTTTCATCAGCTCCGTGGCTATAAGAACAAGCCATTCATCTAGAGAATGCCAGAGCAGTTCCAGCGGCTGCAATAAACACATGCAAAAACAGACACACAAAAAAACAAACAAAAAAACCCATGTCAAGATTAGATAATAACATGGTAATCCTCTTAAGGCAAATATATATCATGCACATTTAAAAGCTTTAAATGATCCTTTAGAAGTCACATTAGAAATAAGAGTCAAATACTCATTAAAAATTCTTTACTTGTAGCCATAGGGCACAAAAAAATTTCTATATAGGAAGAAAATAACCAAGTAGTGGATCTAATAAAGTTGAAATAATTTAGAAAGAGTGAAACACTGAAATATATAACAGAGTTTGACCTCATCGTTGTTACACAGCACACTGCTGCCTGACTGCTGCAGTCAAGCAGAGACACAATTAATACACATTGAGTTTCCAGAGTAAGAGCCGTGATCAAAGAATCCCCCACACTGAACAAAACCCAAACAACATCACTGAATTCAGACTCATGCACTTTTCTAGTAAGATGTACTTCATGCATAGTGTAAGCTCAAACAGCTCATTTTTATAGTATCCCAGATGCCTCAGAGTATGGGTCAATAATACCTAGCTTTATGAAATAGAAATAAGTACCAGCAGAATCACGTATCAGATTTTAAAGCTATAGAATGTATTTTAGTTTAATGAAGTCACTTTATTCACTACCACCAGCTTAAAACCAATACAACTGAAACCTGGTACAATTCCATCATTACACGTTCATTCTGAGGTACAGGCCTACCAAAAAGGACAGAAAAGGATAGAAGACCTGCACCTTTCTTATAAAAATAATTTAAAAAAAATAAAAGGGCTGAGTGTGCTGTCCCTCAGTGGTGTTTAAGGGGATGTTTGACAAGCATATTGTGTAATGAATACATGGGATGTGTATCCTACAATGCTGACTCAAGTCTTCCATAGCATTCTCAAAGTAAGAGTCAATTTCTAAATGGATTCCTTTTTTTACTGATGCATCATCATTTTTCACTATTTAAAGCATTCAAAGACTTACTAGATACCAAAAATTATGTTCTCATCTTCTAAAGTTGCCTTTAAAAATCACTATTCACCGTGAATTTGACCAGAAGTCTGCCCTGTCTGGAGCAATGTCAGTACACCTAATAGTGACACACTCTCAATGAACAATAAATTACTTTTCATAAAAGCTTTGTATTTAAAAATTTTGTTGAACTTTACTGTTAAATAAATTCACCACTGTGCTTTCATTTTTTCACAATAAGAGTTTCAGGGAAAGCCATGCTGATCTCTAGAATTGGTAGGCTTTGCTGTCTGATACTCACTTAATCCTTGTCTACACAAGAACACTTGTCCTAGTGACTACACATTTCTTTAGATGGTGATCTGAATATCTCCCACTGTAGGTACTATTTTCTACATGGATGGAAAATGAGATTCATCTAATATATGGAAGAATTAAAAGGCAGCTGTGGTTTTAACATTACTCATGAGAAACTAGCTAGTAAATTCTAGCTAGATTCTAAAAATTTACCTTTCTTCTCCCAAATGTTTCAATGCTTAGCTTGCCAGACACCAGTTTTCTGCTGATACCTTGTGTTTCATCTTCTATTTTCCATTCAAAACTCTTGCAACTGATTTGCTTTTCCAAAGCTAGATTTTCACAGATTCTCATCACAAACTCATTCAGAAGTGTAGTCAAGTATAGCAACTTCAACATTTCACTGCCTTTTTTTCTAGTATAGCTTCAGGATATAAAGCACCCCTAAGAATACTGCCCATCACCTTTATATCCATAGCTGTCAGTATTTTATGTTCACACCCATGACCAGACCTTTTCAAGTTTAATATGGACATAACCAATCAAACCATTAACAACATTTTTTCAATCAGGATGCCAATACAGTAAACCTTAACGCAGCATTAAGAAAAAAGAATAGTTTTTCTACATTTCTTATACTGGATAAAATATATTTTTGCAGCACCTTTTTAAAAAGAGTTTTGAAGTACATCTTTAAAGGTCTTGAGGTACAGATCTATTTAGACCCAACAGAAGTGAGTTCAGAAAGAAAGAAAGCAATCCCTTGCACTATGCAATAAGGCCTGATCATGTTCTTCCACATATCCCACAAGGGTACCACAAGATAGAACTGCCACTGATACTCTCAGTCCTGCCCAGATGAAAGTTCCTAGGTCCATTCTTGAAAGAAGACAGTTTTGAACAACAGATTAGCTTCCTGTATAGTTAAGGAAGACAACATATGTTGAGGTCTTCGTTCATACAAACCACACTCAAAGAAGCAGTGACCTGTATCACTCACTATCTTATGCTCTGGAAAGTACTCAAGACCTTAATTGGGACATGAACAAGCAGTTCAAGAGATCTGTTTTTCTCCATAAAGGCTGTATCAAATGTCAAATTATCTACAACATTTATCCCCACAATTGAAATTTAAGATCAGAAGCAAATTCCAATTTAAAGCTACTTTCCTCTAAAATCGTCAATATGGATTTCAAATTTAAAACCTTTAAGTTCCACGCAGATTTTTTTTTAATCCAGACTGAATCCTATTTTGCAAAAACACCAAAGCTTAATAATTTACAGAACAGTTTGAACAGGCTAGCCTTTTATACTAGCCTTATGCTGTATGTGAAGATATACAACTGACAGGTCTCTAAGTAGCACTGTAATCATGTAGAGATGTAGTGGGCTTTTTCTCCTTTTCCCAAATGCAAAAGGGATCATCTTAGGGAAAGAACAAAAGAGAAAAAGGAAAGGGAAGGCAGAAATGAGAGAGAATGAAAAGTCACCCAATTGACTCAGCACTATGACTTTTCTCATTTACAGTTACTGTAAGTTCAGGGAAGAACACGTTAATCCAAACTCAACCAAAGAATAAGTTAACATTGCCATGCCCGTGTGCCCCACTCCCAAATGAGAACAAGCCTTCAGCAGCAGTTTTGTATTTTTAAGTTTGAAACTTAAACCAACCTTAAAAATATCACAAAGATGACAGTTGCTCTAATGAAGGCCTGCCTCAGTTTTAATACTTCTAAAATAACTAAAGTAATAGCAGTAATTATTATTAAATAATTGTAACATTTATATTTCTATAGATAATGCAACAGTAGAATATATTTTGCTTATTTAGTAAGAAACTGAAATGTTTCTACACAATTAAGAATTACCAATATTTTCCTGGAAAACTGTGCCAGTTGTGTAATATGTCTGCTACAAAAGACTTAATTCCACATTGAATCAAGAAACAATTCTTTCAGTGTACAACATAGTTTAAGCACATAAGATTCTGCCGAATTAGAGCTTCCTTCACAAATTGCAGTTGAATGTTTTTGTTTTATAGTGAGCTCTGAAATAATCTGAGGTTGAAAAGCATGAAACCTCCACTTTTTTTTCTTTTGGGGCCACAAGCAAACACACAATGCAAGGAGATGAAAACCTGGAAGAAACAACGTAGCAGAATAGATACCCAGAAAGGTAACAGAGTATCTCACTGCAGATGTTCCTATATTAAACACATTTAACATCTTTTTGTTATTTAATCTGGGATATGTAAAACAATTTTCATTAACATGTCTTTAATAAAAGAATTCTTGTGATTTGGGCAGGGCTTTGTTTTCTTTATCAGGAAATCTGGTTCAACTCACAATGTGCCAATCCAGCTCAACATATTTTAGAGAACAACTTTTAATGATGGTTATTGCATTGCATGCTGTACAATGCATTACCTTTTGCACACAGTATTTTTCACACTCAAGCACTAGTTTTGTATTTGTTACATGAATCAATGTTATTAAAACTATTTTACTATCAGAAAGCCAAACATTTGTGCTTGGTTTTTAAATAATCTAGCTGAAAACAACTATAAATCAACAACCTGGAGAAGGTAGTAGTAAACTGCTATGTTTCAAAGCATGTAAATAAAATTCAAAACAACTTTGGAAAAAACTTCAAGATCTCAGGGAAAACAACCGACAGAATAAGAGTCAAATTATTTTCACTTATCCCATGAAGCTGAGTAAAACAGAATGATCGGAACTCCTAATGATTCCTCAAATACAATTTTGAAATTACATTAATAAAATCTATTGCATTCATATTACCAGATTTTGAGATTACTACACTCTTAAATAAAAGAGAAATAAAAACAAAGTTTACCAAAATCAGCTGGGTAACTAAGCCTCCAACACTTAATAAACAACACATTAAACAGGAAATAAACAGAAACCATAAGATGAGAGGTGCATCATGGCCCAACTAATCCAGTAGAAAAAATATCATTAAGGAGAAGGAAAGAGGTAGACTTAACTTAAGAAGGGATAGGGACATCAACCAAACTTACTTCCTGTTCATGAGATGTCTGATTAATGAATGCATGCTTTGTGAAATTCATCTCTTTAACGTCTATCTTCCTAACAACATCATATACTTTTCTGACCTTGAACACCTGACTTCTTGGAGTTTTATTTCCATTGTAGCCCATGTCATTTCCATTACTGGGAGAGGATGGGCCAATGCGAAAGACATGGCAAAATATCCTGACGATCCTTAAGAGACTCTTCATTTGAGCTTCATAATTACTGGACAAGCTGGAGGGAGAAAAACAAAATGTTTATGTTTCTTTTCCTAATTCAGTACATTAAGGAGTAAGCAATCTAACATTTTAATATTATTTTATTAATTTTATTATTAATTTTAATATTTCTGCACCAGCCCCGAACGTCAAACATTAAGCACTAGAATTTTACTTAAACCCTAATTAATTTTAATATTTCTACACCAGCCCAAATGTCAAGCATTAAGCACTACAATTTTAGTAATATGTACTAACCAGTAATAACCAGAAGTGAAATAGGAACAGCAAATTCCAGATCTGGCGAAGTACTTTGTTTTTATACACATGTACACTTCTTATGAACTAGTGGTAAGAAATTCAACTTAATGCAGTAAGGATCTCAGTTTGTGAAGTAAGGATCTCAAAGTCTGTAACAAACTGGTATGTCCAATTGAAAATGTTTTTTAATCCAGCATGGTAAAAGCATGGTAAAAGTGTACTGATTAACCAGATCTTAAGCCACACCCCATCCTTACCTAGCTACTATCCTAAGTGCCCATTAACTAACCCAATTAAATAAGTGATGAGGATGGTAAAGATGGCACCATTTCTGCTCAAGAGAAACATCTAGAAGATACTGCGTAAAATCAACAGTATGCTTTTTATTTACCCAATAAATACATTAAAAGCTTTATGCCTACTTTACTGAACGGGCCAACACTGGACTCTGTACCAATACAGTGTATTCTCCATCAAACTGAACTTAGTTTATTTTCCTTCAACCCAAGCAGTAAGAATTCTTCTATCTTGAACACATAACAAAAACCGCAAGAAATTTAAACTTTTTCTACTGAACTCTACTAACTTACAAATATTGTGTATTCAATTCTATATCCTTAAAGTACTTGCAACTTAAAAGCAATTTTGTAACTATAACATCAGCATAGACCAGAAAAATGGCACCTTAGAGGATGCTGCAAATCTCTGATGCCATTACTAGTTCATTCATGCACAAATCTGAAACACAGTCATAACATCACAGTACTTTTATCATGACTTCACTTTCCCTCTGACACAGCTTGTTTACAGCATTTTAATGACTGTGAGTGAGGTGTTAATTTTAAAAAGCCACACACCAAGAATTCTACAAAACTGATATACAAAGTACAACTATCTTGTCAAAATTTAGACTTCAACCAGATAAGCCTTCAGTGAATCTAGACTAAGAAATGAAAACAAAGAGTAAGCAGCACAAGAGTAGGAGAGTTAAGTTTTCAAGCAGGTAACAGAAACTCCCTGACTCATGGGACAGAATTTTATCACCAGGAGATCTGGTCACAGCCACAAGTTAGCACTTGGAAAAAACTTTGCTGGTATGTCAGTTGAGGTCTCTCATCCCTCAGCAGCAGTGTGTTCTTGGTGAAATTTCACTTTAAATTCCCTGGTCCCCAAGAAGAGCACTTACATAATCAGGGAAAACTTGAAGTGCTTTTAATATCTTACAGTCTCTTTACTATCACATTTGTAAACATTCAGCTAGGCCAAATCTGCACCAACAAAACCGAATCATGACATACTGCAATTATTTTCTGGAGAGAGGCAATGCATGATGATAACTGAACAGGTTCCTTGACCGTATTCAAGGCTGAAGGCCACAAGCAGAAACTCAGTGGCACTCCTGGCTACATAGAAGCATAACAAAAAACAACCTAAGGCAGCTTCAAACTAAACAACCAACAAACCCAGTAGCAACAGGTTGTGGGATAGCACTCAAGAAACTAACACTGATGACACACTAGTTCAGTGATGCCAGAGTATCATTGTTGATATCATTCCTGGCCTGTATCAGGAACAGCGTGGCCAGCAGGTCCAGGGAAGGGATTCTGCCCCTGTCCTCGGCGCTGGTGAGGCCACACCTCGAGTACTGTGTCCAGTTCTGGGCCCCTCAGTTCAGGAAGGAGATTGAGGTGCTGGAGCAGGTCCAAAGGAGGGCAACCAGGCTGGTGAAGGGACTCGAGCACAGATCCTATGAGGAGAGGCTGAGGGAGCTGGGGCTGTTCAGCCTGGAGAAGAGGAGGTTCAGGGGAGACCTCATCACTCTCTACAACTCCCTGAAAGGAGGGTGTAGCCAGGCAGGAGGGGGTTGGTCTCTTTTCCCAGGCAGCTATCAACAAGACAAGAGGGCATGGTCTTAAGTTGTGCTGGGCGAGGTTTAGGTTGGATATTAGAAAGAATTTCTTCACCGAGAGGGTGATCAGACATTGGAATGGGCTGCCCAGGNTATTAATATGCTGACATACAATTTTCTAAGTTTTCAGCATCAAAACTGGTTAGTGTATGCTAAATGTTGTGCCAAGTTTTTTTTATTACTTCTATATATATTATTTGGTACCCATCTAACCAATGGGCTCTACAACCTATGCTGACAGGCCTCTCCAGTTAAGGAAGAGGCCTCCTAAGCCTCTCTTTTCCAAAAAGCCAGACAGAATATATTAGTAAGGAACTTTCTGTCATGCTTTCAGGGTCTTGGCCACTTTCAGAAAAGATTCTCATAAAGCATAAAAGTCAGAGAAAATTCTGCTTGCTATTGAATATGGTAAAATGTTATTGGTGTTCCCACAGACTACAGATGAGGTGTTTTGCACATACTTCCTCAAACAAATGCCACAAAAACTAGGAAAGCATACTAGGAAAATATGCTTGCCTATTTTATGTGTTTCCCCTAGTAACTGCTCTTTTTGGTGCTGAGACAGCACACTGCTAGATGAAAATTTTTCGTACCAGTATTAGTATTAGTAGCTATGGAAGGAAATCAGAGCTGGCAAACAACAGCAAAGTGTCTGAAGTACCAAAAGTCTCCTCAAATATACAAGGCAAGCATAGAGAAAACGAAGATGTTGAAGAGAAGAGGAAGAGAAGAGGAAGAGGAAGAGGAAGAGGAAGAGGAAGAGGAAGAGGAAGAGGAAGAGGAAGAGGAAGAGGAAGAGGAAGAGATGGAGGAAAGAAGAATGATTGATGGGTGTCTAAATACATTCCCTTCCTAGAGCCTAGACCAAGACCAAGACCAAGNCAGGTCCAGGGAAGTGATTCTGCCCCTGTACTCAGCCCTGGTGAGGCCACACCTCGAGTACTGTGTCCAGTTCTGGGCCCCTCAGTTCAGGAAGGAGATTGAGGTGCTGGAGCAGGTCCAAAGGAGGGCAACCAGGCTGGTGAAGGGACTTGAACACAAGTCCTGTGAGGAGAGGCTGAGGGAGCTGGGGCTGTTCAGCCTGGAGAAGAGGAGGTTCAGGGGAGACCTCATCACTCTCTACAACTCCCTGAAAGGAGGGTGTAGCCAGGGAGGGGTTGGTCTCTTTTCCCAGGCAGCTATCAACAAGACAAGAGGGCATGGTCTTAAGTTGTGCTGGGCGAGGTTTAGGTTGGATATTAGAAAGAATTTCTTCACCGAGAGGGTGATCAGACATTGGAATGGGCTGCCCAGGGAAGTAGTGGATTCTCCATCCCTGGAGATATTTAAAAAGAGACTGGATGTGGCACTCAGTGCCATGGTCTGGTAACCGCAGCGGTAGTGGGTCAAGGGTTGGACTTGATGATCTCTGAGGTCCCTTCCAGCCCAGCCAATTCTATGATTCTATGATTGGATGTTTTAATGTAGAGGGTTCATTTCATATACTAATTGTTGGAAGGAAGAGAGAGCAGAAAGAAGCCCAAGCTCAGAGTTCAGTATTCACCAAGTACTAACTTCATTCTTATTATCTTAATAATAAAGCAATAGAAAAATACTTAGTTAAAGCAGACTGAAGCCTCTGACAGGCTGAAGATAACACAGATGCTTTTTGTTAAACTGTTTCTTGTAACAGAAAAAGAAAATAATTCCATTTCCCTTGAGACATATTACAAAATACTAAAGAGAACTGGGACAATAAGAGTCCACAGGACACCCTAAACACAGGCATCTCTGGAAAGACCTGCTCATCCAGATCATTGCAAAAGCTTCCAATTTGTCCTCAGCCTCTGCTGGTCAACCCAGATGCAGCATTACAGGAGAACATACCAGCTCAAATTCAGACAGAACAGGCTCATAAATAGGGTTTCTACAGCCATTTCAAGGAACGCTGCTCAATACAGAGGAGCAATAACAGTGATATATCAAATCTAAAGACATAGTAACAGTTTAACTTATCTCTGAAGATATTATAGTAGAAATAAAAGCTGGCTTATATTATCTAATCCAGCTACCATGACTTCTGACAATGTCTGTATACAAAATAAGCTTGAAACCCTTTCCTGCAGAATGGTTTTACATTGTATCAGTTTATATGTGGGAGATCTCTCGGCTCTAATGGACTCTGGAAACTAAAGAAATGTCATGTTGAAGCCCAACAGCAGCTACAGCAGGAACAAAATGTCATTTATGTGTATACATTTAAACCCCTCAAGTGTTTGTGGTTAAAGTCCTTTATGCTCATTCACTGAAGCACTCATCAGAGAAAGATTATGATGGAATAATTAATTTCCTAGCATTGTCTAGTTCTGACCTGCTAGCTACGAGCTCCACCCAAATTTAACATTACTGATGAGGCCGTAAAAAAAAAAAAAAAAAAAGCACCTAGAACTAAGTATATATATTATTTGGTACCCATCTAACCAATGGGCTCTACAACCTATGCTGACAGGCCTCTCCAGTTAAGGAAGAGGCCTCCTAAGCCTCTCTTTTCCAAAAAGCCAGACAGAATATATTAGTAAGGAACTTTCTGTCATGCTTTCAGGGTCTTGGCCACTTTCAGAAAAGATTCTCATAAAGCATAAAAGTCAGAGAAAATTCTGCTTGCTATTGAATATGGTAAAATGTTATTGGTGTTCCCACAGACTACAGATGAGGTGTTTTGCACATACTTCCTCAAACAAATGCCACAAAAACTAGGAAAGCATACTAGAGAAAAGAGAAAGAGAAGAGAAAGAGAAGAGAAAGAGAAGAGAAAGAGAAGAGAAAGAGAAGAGAAAGAGAAGAGAAGAGATGGAGGAAAGAAGAATGATTGATGGGTGTCTAAATACATTCCCTTCCTAGAGCTGGCATAGCCAGACTAACCAAACTAGAAATACACTTCTGTGCAACTTAAGTTTTCAGGTGCCAGATGCTATACAAGAACACCAACTTTCTCTGCTAAAGCCCTGGTGAATACAGTGATCCAAGCAGGCACTGTCATACAGAATCAGACTTGAGATCCATCTATCCTATCCCAGCATGTGCCCATCAGGTTTAAGATTATTAAAAGTATTAAGTTACGCTAACTACCATGTAGGAGGTTATCAGCCTGCTTACGGTCCTCTCCCACTTACCTAAGCAGTTTATGACCATTTGTTGTAGCAACTTCAGCAAGACTTGTGAGGATTTTGAGATACTGGCTTTCGCTCTGCTGAGATAAGTGCTCCAGAACTTGCCGCAACTGATACATTAGAAAAAAAGAAATTGCACAGGGTCATGGAGCATGAGATCAGTATTTAGTTTAGAACATTGAACAATACAGACCTACATTAATACTGCTAGATATTAATGCTGGGATGGCAATGTCTAATCTAACACTGGTTTAACATTTCATTACAATTTACAAAGATTATCGAAAGAATTCACATTTCAGTGTCACTGTATTTACTGTAGTTATGCAATGTTATATAATGCTATGAACACTGAATGCTTAACACTATTAATTCCCAAGAACAATTTTATTTGCATCTGTAAAAATGAGTGGGATATACTTCCAACTTCTGAAAGCTAAGATCATAAGTGAAGTTTCATAACTCATAATTTACCTGTCTCCCAGTGCACTCCTCAGTTAGTTTAAGACACTATATAAATGAACCAAGGATCCTAGAGTCTGCTCTTGCTACTTTCATTTTTGCCCAAGATACTGAATAATTCTCTCCTGGATAAGAAGTCATACCCAACTAACCAATAACTGTTGTTGGTTATATTCTTCTCAAAATTGCCTTTATAGATATATATATATATATGTATATATAATACATCAGTTGGCTCACAAAGACTACATGTTGTAAATGTGTAAAACACAGTTCTGTCACCAGCTCCTTGGTTCTACACTTTTCTCTAGCCTAAACATTTCACTGCAGATAAATTGAGTCTGCAACACTGCTCTTCATGCATTTCTATTGCATCTTCATTTACTCCCTTCCCACCCACCCTCAGAAAGTTCAGTAAGCTTTCTCACAGAACTGTAGAAACATGGAATGAAAAGGAATCTCAAAGGTAATCCAGTCCAACACACTGTCCCAAGGCAGAAGCACTTGTATCTGTGATCCAAAATGGCTTGCTCCATTTGCCAGCCTCATTTTTAGGTGTCTTCTACTCTAGAAGCCCTCTAGCTTCACTGAGTAATCCGTTCTAATACTTGACTGTCCTTGACCACGTGAAATTTGTTCCTCAGGATTAATTAGAGTCTCTAGTTAAAAATGCCTAATGCAACATCTTTCTCCTTGCTGTTTGTTGCTACTTTTCCCAGTTTGTTAAGAAGATTTAAAATGTGAGTCCTGACTTTTAACATATATGCAGTCCTTTCACATCATTACTTTCAGATAATATGAACTGGTAGTATCAAAGACTTTGGGCAGAACAGCTCAGACTTGGCCACAGAAAACCATACTTAAAATATCCTTCCATTTTGGCAATGAAGTGTAACTGTAACATGTATTATCTCATTTTTTTTTTCACATACTCTCCTTCAGATATTGGTTCAGCACACATTTGCATCATTAGTCAGACAGACAAAACGTTCATTGTCCCTATTTATTGTCCTTCCCTGTACAGTATACAGTAGTATGCTTCACCTTTTACCTTTCTGTAGAAGCTCTTTTTTGCTCCATGGTTTTAGACCTTTAATTTTCTCTTTTATTTGAAAACATCTACACCTTCTTCCCACAGTATATACTTTGAGAATTCTCACCCCTCTGTCATTTTATTTTGTAAGACTCAACCCCATCTCAGAAACGTTAACACTGTTTCTATACAGACTTATAAATCCCCAGTCTTGCAGTGGAAGCAATGGGATTACAAAGAACAATAAAAACTTCCAAAATGCAGCAAACCAAGGTCAGTGAAGTGGCAGCCAATACTTAATAAATCTGTTCTTTTTCTTTTCTCTCTGTCTGTTTTATTTGTTTGTGTGTGTGTTTTTTATTCATCTCCGATGTAGTTTGCAGTGACTTCCAAGCAAATAATATATTAAAACCCCACATCCAGCTACATCTGGGAGGGCAAAAAAAAAAGCATCCCATGCTTCCTTCCCCCTACATAATCAAGAAACAAAAATTCTTTTCCTTACTTTTTCTTTGCTTTAAATTGTACTACCCCACAATAATAAAAGAAACAAGGTAAAGAAGATGCACAGAAAAAGTAAAAGAACAGTTTAATCTACAGTAGTAATAACAAAAGGCAATTGAGGCTTCAGTCTTTCAAACTCTAATTGTACAAGGCAACTTCATACAGACAAGTGTTTATACACCCAATGTTTAAGTTCATTCTAGACGATTCAAGCCTGGAGACACATCCAAAGTGGTATCTGCAGATAATCACTAAATGAAGGAAAATAGGCCCTATTACACAAAGAAACTGTATATATAGAATGCTCTAGCAGGATCTTCATATTGAATCCTGCTACAATTCTGCTCTTGCAATTCTCACACTGTTAGATCACTTTGGCAAACATGCTGAGTTAGAACAATTAAAGCAGATTATACATTTAATCCAAATTCTTAAGTTTACAGCTACGTAAAGACTGTAAATTTTCCACAGGGTGGAAAACAGTGCATATGGGTCAACTATTGTGACATCGTTAGTCAACTGCTGGTAGTGTCTTCTAATCAGGACACTCATATTAAGCAATTAGATCTCTGCAAGACAGAGAGATCAGCAGCTATAAAACACATAGTACCACATTACCATGTTTTCCCGTAGATCTTCATTCTGTGTCATCTGAATTATTGTCTGGAAAAGTCGAGGATGGTATTGTATTAGGACTTCACACGTCTCTCCATATCCACCCTAAAAAGCAATAAATAGTTAAAAAAACCTATTTTAATTAAAAGAAACATTAGAATTGGAGTTTATGCTATGACTGGCATTAAAGTCTATTGATGATTACTAATTATTTTTTTAATGCTTAATGAAGAAATCCAATCCTAAAATAAACTGAAATTCAATAATGTATCAAAGTTACATTACGAAACTTTTAGAAGATGGAATCAATTTCTTTCAGCATATTGGCTCACAGATCTCCTCCCTTTCTTCTGTTTTTAAAACGCTTCCCTACTTAAAAAGCCAAAGATACATTTTAACACCTTATCTAACACCTAACGATTTACCAGAAGTTTAAAACAGTGCAATATTTAGCTTCTCATTGCTACTGAATGACACATCTAATTACACACAGTATCTAATCCTTCAAAACAAATACTTTCTGAAGCATTCAAAAAGAACAAATCTGACTTGTTAAAGGAAGAAATCAGAATCTACGAAAGGATTATTTCACTTTTTAATACACAAATATGATTCCACTTGTGCCTTAGCCAGAAGCTCAAACTAACTTCACAATCTTTTGAGATAAACGTTTTGGGGTTTTTTTGAAAGAACAGGACTTGAATTTGTGGTTTACCTGTATCAACACAGATGCATTTTTAAGCAAACACCTAACACGTGAATACACCTCAAATTCTACTCTGGAAAGATGAACATATGATGTATTACATTCTACAACTCCAGACGCTTCTTCTCTTTGCATGAGTTTATAACTTGCTTCAGTGATAATAGATTCATTAAACAGATTTACTTTCTTCTGGTGTCATCATATAAGGTATTAAGATTAAAACCACCCAGAATCCACAAGAATTAATAACAAGTTGATCCTTCAAAATCAAGGTAATACCACGTTGCTAAGAAGTACATGAAACTATAATTTCAGTCTTCTAAAAACATGTATCTACTCTGAAATAAAATCTGTAGCAAAGGATAAAGCCCTGATGTAAATATTTTGTTTTCACCTTTTTTACTTAGTATCATAAACTTGTAAACTAGATGATCTGAAACAAAGTAAAATCATCACTACAAAACAGCAAACACCAGGTGTCACTACTCACACCAAAAAAACTGACAGAATTTTTGTACAAAGTGGTGCCCCAGGGACTGTAAACCTGGAGACTGAAGCAGACATTCACTAATCAGAAAAATCTAAGAATAGTACCATTAGCTTCACACTGGTATGCTGTCCTAAAGGTCTGTGGCTGCAGAAAGCCTCAAAATTGACTACATTTCATGTAGTTTTACATCATTTTGCCATTATAAAGAACAAGAAAATGTAACTCTGAGCTTCACAGTTGATTCAGTAGTAAGACATGGCACTTCTGAGGGAAAAGAGTTGAGGACTTATTAGGATTTCTTGTATCAAAAAATAAATGTTTTAAATAGCCTAATTTGATCAAGATCTTACACAGTCTATGAAATACATTTTCTCAGAGTTCAACATTACAAAAACATCCCATGGTATTGTAGACAGTGATCTCCACCACTTAAACACAGCTACTTCAACTGAAGACCTTAGACCAGAGGAATATTCAGAAATAAAGAATTTGAGATTAAAATACTCTGCTACTATAGCAAAGATCTGAACATATCAATTTTACCCTGCCAAACTAATGACACACACTGAGGTATTGTGATGTCCACAAAGTGCAGTGTTTTCTTTTTAAGCTCCCAGTACAGTTTTCTAACCTGCTGTTTCCTAGCAAAGGTTCAAATGCTTCCATTCCTCCATTTTATTATTTACACACTGACCTTAAACTGAATATACAGAAATATGTGCAAGCATTCACTAATCAAGAGAAGACACCCTAGCAAGCAGTACAAATGATATTTGTTATCAAGCACGAAACACCACACTTTGCACAGTAGCTGAAAATGCTTAAGATTTTTACTCCTCATCTAGATACAGTATTCTGAATACCTTCGAAAAGTAATAGCACTAATAAAACCAAACAAAATTTACTCTATCTCCACAAGAGAGAAAATATAATGGTGAGATTTTTAAAAATCGTTTCTTCCTGCATGTCTTTACCTCTCACTTGTTAACACTTAGGCAACTAAAGCAAGTTAATATTATACCAAGGATTCCCAAACTGTCTAGTCAAAGAGTTCTGCAAATTCTGTTTCTCATGAGCTCCAACATTGTAAAGGCTTAAGAGATGTTAAAGTGCAAGTGGTACAAACTGGGAACCTGCAACTTTATTGCAAAAAACTTCCATTTCTGCTTTGCCAAAGGACTACCATTTTTCATAGGCCTTGAAATTAACAACACTGATCAGGTGACACTATCGTAAGTGTTACAAGTTCACAGTTGCTAACTTAATACCTGTACACAGAGATCCAGTGGAGTAATACCATTTTTGTCTGGTAAGTATTTGGCTCCTCTCATCAAAAGAATTTGTGCAGTGTCTCTCTGACCATGGCTATTCAAAAGAAGAGAAGAAAGAGAATTAATACAGCATTCATATTCCACCACAAGTGATAAATCTGACTTTACTGTATCTAACAAACAAAACCTACATAAGCTAGAGGAAAACAAATAGTTATAGTATGAATCTAAACAGAAACACAGGATAGAAGATAATGCCACTTACATTCTTCCAGTACCTTTCAAAGCTACTGCAGAAGCACAATGCAAAATTAGGTATGGTCCATTTATCAAGCCAGAGTCACTCTCATCATTCAGAAATTATTCATCTTAGCCTAGCCTTGTAAGTATGAGCTCCATTTTCTGCAAAATGGGCTCTTTCTCAATTCATACCCTCATTTGCTTTACAGAGAAAGTTTTCCTCACCAAGTTCATTGCTCACTCCTACCAGATTTGGGACAAAAAATTATCTAATTGTGCCTTAACCCACAGTAAGATTGATTTGGTTTTTTTTAATTGAAATGAAAGACTGCTATAAAAATCGTAACAATTGAGGTTAGAGATGAAAGTTTTTCAATTAAGTTTTAGATCGCAAGCCAGGATGCCTTTTACACAAACGTGTGTGAGTATTTGCTGTTCTGGAACACACCAAGGTTGCTCACACTAATAGTTCAGGAAGGGCAGAGGAAAAGTGACAATATTAGCTGAGGGCCAGGTGGTAGCTTCCCTTGTCTCTCAGTAGCTCCCAGATGAGTCCTCTTGTATATGTCCTTCAAACCCAGGAAAGCAACACGTTAACCTAATGTACTAGAGTTTACCCCAATGTAAACAAACATTCAGAGTCAGACCTCAGAAAGGAGCTGAGACTCATGGCCTACTTGAAGCCCTTCTTCATTCTAATTCTCCAGACCAAAGGCACGTTCCAACACCTTGAAAAAACCAGGGGTTTCCAAGTCAGACTTAGAGCATCGATAACCTTTCTCCAACCATCACCAGCCACTGCTACCAGATCCTGTTTTCCCTGTCATCAGGGACCTACAACCTTTCTTCTCAGGTGGCAACACCACCAATTGGCACTTGTAACATGGAGATGTTGATTTCTACCTCACAGTCTGTTCATTCCACCCTGCCAGCTGCTCCAACTATTAATTTCTAAAGGAACTTCACCACTGTACTTGCAGCAAATTCCCTTCTCACGAAAAACCTCCAACCCAGGCAAGTTGCTAACTTCTGATAAAAAGGATGCCAACACTAATTCCTAAACAAAGCACCAAGGCATTCATTAGCTAGCAGTCATTCATTCTCCCTTTCCCTTCTTCTCAGCTGTCAAGAGTCAGCACACACTAACAGCAGAGCTCCAAAGATCAGGGCTCCCACAGCATAACTCTTGGCAGGCCACCAGGTCAGTCTGGTACTCCTTTTGTTTATATTAACATTTAATCATGGGTAAACTATTAAGCTGTAACAAAAAAAAAAGGGATTATAAAATTTTATAATTTTATAAATTATACCAAACAGCAGAATTGCTTCAATAAACTTCTTCTTTTTAAAAAAAAGGTCATTTATTATTTATCATATGTGTTTAGTCTTTAAGGCACACATGCACACTTCATGTATGTGGTAATACCATAGTGTACATTAAAGAACAATCAAACTTGTTTTATAAAAGGCTACATGTTTACTTTGCTCAAAATAATCTGGGTTCAAAGGTCTCACTTTTTCAGAAAAAAAGTACAGCAGTCATTGATTTTTGACTCATACTAGAATACGGATGCCTATGTGTTTAACATGTCTATAAGACAAAGGTGTAGGTACTAGGATAAGTATTTACATCGAGTCACCAAACTACATTCAAACATGAGGCAAGATTAAACACCAGTCAGTTTGGATGTTTCCTTAATTTTGTGTTTTCTAATAATTTGTATAGCAAGAGGGAAAGAAATCAATTTCACTTTTAGCACAGTATTCAAAAGTTAAGAATATATACCTGCAAGCAAAATAGAGTGGAGTTGCCCCTGATACATTCGGCCTGTTTATATCTGCACCACTGTCTAGTAGACACTGCACTGTCTAAAACAGAAAAAAAAAATCAGCATTAGAAAAAGAGCAACAGAGAAGTTTATTGGCTTGCAACTGCTCAGTGTAATGCATGTCTAATTACGCTGAAGAATTTAATTTTCAGTAATGAATCTCAAAACCAACATTCCTGAGCACTACACGGCTGTCAGAATTCATAAAGCTTCCTTTGAACTTCCCATTTTAATAATAAAGCTTTTTATTGAACTTCAGCTAATCCCAAAGACCTCTGGAACTACAAGCCGTTTAAAAAGGAAAATGATACTTCTTAGAGATGTAAGTCTTAAATTAGTGACAGCCATAAACAGTGTTATCACAAGCTGAAGCTTTAAACATACACTGAAGAAAAAAATAAACAAAATCCAAAACATTAAAACACTGAGGAGACTCTCAAACAAGTTTTGCTGTATTTCTAGTCATGAAGTTGATGAGTCTATAGGTAACAGCTGCTCTGAACTTCATCTTTCAAATTCTCTGACAACGACAACAGAAAGAATCTGGGTAGAAAGATTTTGTTGTTGGATTATTTTCTTCTTTTTTTTTTTTTTTGTTTAACAGTTAATGGTCCTGGAAACTATCTGCATAATTCAAGATCAATTCAACAGGGCTGTATGGCAATTCAAGAAGAGCCTGAACTCTGAGAGTATATAGTCACTCCTCAGGCAAGACCAGGTCTAAAAATTATTCACACTCACCAAAAGAAGAGTCTACATGAACTTGTTTACTTCTAATGTCAAATATCTAACTGACTCAATTCTGCATTCATTTTTTATTCACAATAAACTTAGATCATTTCAAATTTCAAAAAGCACACAACAGCTGGCACAATTATTAATCAAGTGCATACTAAAAAGGAAGAACATCAAAACATGCAATCAACAAGGCAGTAATATTACTACGGAACAGCTGAATAGTTTACAGAAAGTCACTTAAACTCCCATAAATACTGAGATGAATCACCCAAGATTGATCAATCACACAAATCCCCACAAGAATAAATCAGTTGTTTCCTTGGAAGTGCATGCAGTCAATATTAAGACAAACATTAGAGTTCATCACACTTAATGATAACTATTATCATTATGTACATACTAGTCTGTATGTACATGACTCCTCTGAAGTTTGAAGAAGAATACACATGACAACACCGAGGCTTTACCCAATTCTTCACAAATCCAAAGTGTTAATAGAATTGAGAAACTTACTGTCTTGTGTCCATTTTGACAAGCTACATGAAGGGCTGTCTGTCCCATTGCATCTTCAACATCTACATTACTGACATGCTGAACAAGATCATGAAGCAATTCTGTTCGTCCATTGACAGCCAACCAATGAATCTAAGTACAAAATTATTACATGTATGTTTCCCTTAGCAAGATATATAAGTATTTCACAAATCTTATTTTAAGTCTAACTGTACTATTGTCAACATTTTCACAAAGAAAAGTTTTGAATAAGGCTATCATATGCTTATGCTTTAAACATATCTTTTGATTCTTAAGGACACAGAGCAGTTTTGTTTATTTACATGTAAGAAGACAGAAGCTTAAGAAATTAAAATCTTCAAATTCTTCTTTAAAATCTTAATTCAATTTAAGAGCATCGTAAGAATAAATAACACCTACTGCAGTCAAGCCTTCATTATTACAAATGTTGACATCTGCACAGTATTCCAGCAGCTTGCTCATACATTTCTTCTGTCTATAAAGAAAACAACACATTAAAACCCACCCAAGGAAAACCACTTACAAAGGCCAAGTATCTTCTCAGAGTTCCACTCATTCTAATTCATCATTGTACAAATCACTGAAGGATTTTTTCTATAAGAAGTACAGCACTGAGCATATAAAAAAGTGATAATCAGTACACTAGAGACCCGTACAGTGCCAGTGTAGCAAGCTAAAAACAGGGCTAAAAACAATTCTGTATCTGAATGCTTTTGTGGAAAGCATAAAAGTGCTTAACCACCATCCTAACAGCTTCAGCTCAGCATGAACTATGCATGCTCTCAAGACAAGAAGCTAGAGTTCAGCTAATGGAAAACCAGGAAGCTCATCATCATCTGTTCACATCTGTACACAAGCGAACACATTTACAGTACATCATGAAATATTTATTTAATGAGACACTCACTGAAAACACTGTGTAAATCTTCGGCAAGTACAGTAACTGCTTTGATGAAAGTAGGAGTGTTTTTCCTACTTCATGTTTTGTTTAGTCTTTTGATATTCTCTAATGTTCTACGTGTCTTACCCTTTAGAGACTGTTCTTACTTTTCCTTTTTATTTGGTAACTCTCACCTTTCTTATGCCTCCTTTCCACAAAACCGCCTCCTGTGTGTATTTCTGCACTTCATCATGCACCACTTGGTTGCTTTTTTCTCCTACAAATACTCCTCCCACATACCTAAAAGCCATTAAATGCTACCATACTCCCTCCTCCTCATTCGAAGGACCAGCCATGATACAATTCAGTTACTGTAACACATACATGCTCTAAAACAAAAAAGACAATACTACCATTATCAGCAGCATGCTTCCACATGCATATGGTTCAAGAAATAAGATCTTAAAGATCTTTAAAAAGATGTTGTCTCACCATTTTGTTTTTTTCTCCCCTTCGCCTAATATTGTGCAGGTAAACATTATACTCCTTGCTTTATAGTAAACAATTTTTTGCAGAACCTCTGAGAAAAACCTGAAATCTCCAACCCCTTCAACCCCCCCCAGTATCCTCTTCAAAATCTTTTCTTAATTAACTACTTGGAAGGTGAATGCATCCCTTGTTTGATCAGTTATAAGAATCACTAGGCTCCTGCTTCACAGAAAACATTAACAAGACTGACATAAATCAGCACTTCAGACAACTTTTTTTACATAAAATTGTTTTCTGAATATTTAAAGTACAGATTTAATTTCCACGCTACCCATTTTCAAATGTGAAAACCCAAGTACTTTTTCTGAACTCTGCAAAAATTTTACAGAATATGTCAGCACAAGTGCATTACAAGCAAAACCTTCTTAAGGAGTTTTTAAAACTTTTTTCTTACCCATTTCTTGCTGCTAAATGGAGCGGTGTGCATCCTGAAATGTCCTGATAGTTTGGATTTGCCCCCTTTTTTAATAATAAAACAAGACATTCAACTGATCCACAGCTAAGAACAAAATAAGGAAGGGAAAAACTAATGAGGCTATTTATAAACCACATCTATATTGACAAAGACAATAGCCATACTATGTAAAGATTACATTCAGTAGGAAATCTTAACACAAAACTTTTTACACCCTCATAGTTCAAGTTACACAAAGCTAAGGAAAAGACATTTTAAGGAAGTGAGAATTAGCTTGATCATAACTTGTAACAATAAATAGGTGCTTGCCTTCTACAAGATTTTAGTGACTTTAAAATCCAACAGTGAGTCTTTAAGGCTGCCAACTATTTAAAATATTATGCTTACTATTTCCTCTCATCTCTCTCGTCTTTAATCTATTCACAGGACTGATTTTTCCACTACACAGCAATTCTCTTTTTTTTTTTTTTTTTTCTTTTTTTTCTTCAGTGTATGGAAGTTAAATTTAAATGTATAAATATGAGAAAAACTGTAAAACTCATACAAATATTTCTTTGCTACTTGTTTGGAATCTGCAATCCCTTTTGCTTTACTTAGCAGCTCTTCAGGACAATAAATGCCACATGTTTGTATAACACAAACTTTGTTATACATGTATCTCTTACTCTTGAACTCTTCAAGAGGAGGAACTGATCAGGAGTACCAACATACAGTATCTTTGTATCCATAAAGTCCAGATTATCCATTGTTACTAGTCTTCCCAATGGTGGAACTGCTACAAAACAACCCAAAGAAACTGAAGACCAGCTATACAATAAGTTGCAAAACCAGCATCACAATGACCTGTTATTAACACAGTTAGCCAAGTTAAAGAGAATCCAGAAAGTAAGAGCAACAGAGTTTCCTGGGTTTTGTGCTCAATAAATACAGCTTTTCAAATACACTTTTAAGATTATGCTAAAAATTTGCTTGCATGTTTTTTTCTTTAAGTACTTCCTCTATACAAATTTCAAACAAGCAGCATGCAATGCTGAGATGGAATGTCTGGGAAACAGATATTTCTAAAATAGTCTTCTTAGAAAGCTGGAACTTCTGCCTCCGTTGTGCCCAAATACTTGCTATATATATGCAGCACTACTACTTTGGGATTCAAATATAGAACATTCATTCATTAGTTTAGTTTCCTAACTAAAGGCCATTTAAAAAAAATATCTGGCTCATTTCTATTAAAGTTATGTCAATCTGGCTGTTTCTTGGCAATACAGATTTATCCCAGTTGAAGAGCAGCATAAATAATCTAAGTCACAGATTTGAAATTTGCCCTTAAGTTCTTGACACAGCATAGAAAATAAATTGTTGGAAGAAAGTGATATAAATAATATTTCCTTCAGTTATGGTCAAATAAAGTACTTTGAAACAGCTGCTTCCCAACAAACATACAAGTGCTTTCCTGTTTTAAAATACTTCAAAAACAAGCAGCACCTGAAGACAAGGTTTTTCTAAACCTACAAAGGGAAGAGTAACCCAGGTATGCAGGATACACATAATGGCTACATTTCTTCTCAGACTGATTTTTCACAAAAAGGAAAAAAAAAGGATCCACCAAGACTTCCTTTGGTAAAATTTGGAAAGCCATTTGATACCATGTGTAAGACCTGGCCCAGGACACTGCTAAAAGAACAAACATAATACAAAAAAGCAGTATAAAAACAAAACGTTAACTGATACTACAGAGTTTTCCAGCTTACATTGGTGCCTTAGATTTGTGGTAATACTTTCATTGTTAACTTCTGGACTGGACTCAAGTAAGTCTTACTTTGCTGCAATATGAAGCAAACTTCTCTTCACACGTCCAAATGCGTAATTCACATCAAATTTTGAATTTGATAGAAGCTCTGAGACAGACCTTGAAACAGAAATATATTTTTAATGTAAAAACATCTCTCAATATGCAAGCAAAGTATGTACTATAACTTATGCACAAGATCTCTCTTTCTTACTTGATCTCTATTTCTTTTCTCTCTAACTAATTTCTGAACAAGAGATCCAACAGCTTTCAAGCATCTGCATATTAATGTGCAGTCTTTCACTGCTTACCTGTACATAAAAGATAAACTGGGACACTGGGAAACTGTTTCAAATATAAACTAGTAAGAATTATTTTTGATGGCCACATCTCTTCTTTATAAATATGGAAAACAATCACATGAATAGCTTCAGTATGAAAAACAAAAAATCACCATTCTCCTTCTTATCTCAACACAGACACCCTAGCCAGATATCCAGCAGTTTTCCCAAACATCAACCAAGTTCAAAAGGAAGACTGGTATGAGAAATCAACATAATTAAGTAGAAGAACACAATATGCCAACAGAATAAGAAATTTAGATGGAACTCTTCAAGCCCTAATGAATTAGTAAAGATAAAATACTAGTTAATAAAAATATTTCAAAATAGCAGAACTGTAGCCTCCAGTAAGCCGACTGCATAATTTAAAACCCTTGCAGGCATCAACAATATATTATGTAGCAGAATGTTTTTCTGATTAGATAAACAGTTTGCAATTTCAGTAAGATTTACTACTTGCTTGCCCACAGAACATAGCAGGAGGTAGCACCACTTAGCTGGCACTGTACCACCCTCAGGTCCCAAAG
The DNA here is from genome assembly GCA_038090715.1 of Florisuga fusca. Lineage (NCBI taxonomy): Eukaryota > Metazoa > Chordata > Aves > Apodiformes > Trochilidae > Florisuga > Florisuga fusca. The sequence continues at coordinate 56,302,207 of JAAWXA010000001.1, read as the reverse complement.
ACTTTGAGGACAGCTGGGTAAGAGAGGCAGCTCCTCATCTCAGGAATCCCAGAAGTATCAATCCCATTGCCCAACCCATAGTCCATGTCTTTGAGATGTCTAATGAGACTAAGAGCCTCTCTGTCATCAGTAAATGCACACTGAGCTACAAACTAGTTGCAAAAGAATCCTTTTGTTCTTATTCTAGAAAAATATTCTGTATGTGCATCAACAGAACAAATCCCAGGTAAGAAAAAAATCACTCAGGTAAGAACATGTTGGTATGCACACAGCCAGTGATTAACTTCAGCTACAGAAGCTCCCCCAGCAATTCAGCAGCAGAATGCCTCACAGTGCTCTAGAAGCTACAGCTCCAGCAAACATGCTGGTCGATCAGATGATAACTTTTTAGAAATAGAAAAAAAAAATTAAAGCAGCTCTCACCTATGCTGGTCAGCCATAACCATTGGCATTAGTGTATAGACAGCAGTTTCATTATCTGTGAAGAAATTAAATTATTTCATTATCATAAAGAAATCTTTTATGTAAAAAAATTTCATCCAGTGACATTTAACACAAGTGTTCATTGTTCAGCAGATCATTCTTTTTACACACATTGTATGTACTTAAGGTTTCATTATAAAGAAAAGGCCATCACACTTCAACAGAAGAGGTTATTAACAGTATTGCAATACATGAAATTTCAATGCAACCTTTTTCCTTTACAAAGTCATTATGACAGCATTTTCAGTGCAACAGCAATTTCTTTAGATTAACAAATATGTCATGTCAGAGTACTTCAGAAATAAGCATTAACAAAAATAAACATCTTATTTATATTGGAAATTTTCCTGTGTTCCAAGGTGACTTCCATAGTCCCTATACCTAGGAGTTTTTAAAAGTGATTTCTTCAAACCAGTACCCCAAAACTATAATATTTTCTCTCTAAACTTGAATATCTGAATGCCATATATTCCATTTTATTTTTTAATCAGTTTCATATTCCATATTTGAAGGCAATTAATAAAGGCCAGGACTCAAAGATCCAAGTCAGACCTAAGAACAGACTGTCTTCAGCTATGCAGTCTGACAATACTAGTGCTGCATGTACCAGCACACTGTATGGGTATGACATGCCTGTTTGGTCACTTACAGGCTTTACAGAGTCAAATGTTATCTTAAAATAATAATATTAAAGTACAATAACTACTCATAATTATTAATTATATATAATGAAGATATTTTCTAGCTTCATGAAAACTACCCATTACTGGGAATACACAGACTCTCCTCATAGATGCTGTATTATGACAAGAGGAAACACACTTTGAGAACCAACGTATATGTTTCCAGGATATGAAATATAGCACTTTTATTTTAATTTTTATTTTAACTTTTTCTTCATCATCTTAATTGATCCAAATGGCAAAGTTACAAAGCAATCAGAATTAAAACAAGTGTAGCTTCTCATCTCTTTTACATACCACATAAAAGAGTATTTTTGTACTTTTACATACCATGATTCTATATACTCATTACTTCATCTATTAGTTAAGTGAGCTGACATCTACCAAATATTAAACAAAGAGTTTATAGAAGCACTTATCATGCTACAGCTATGCTATTCATTATTTCTCTACAGTGGCCCACAATTAGTGCTGCTACCCACTATTAGAAGCAGTCTGTCTGTAGCTAACAAAAGAAGAAATGCTAGTCTACCATTACCTCTGAACACTGGAGGTGTCATATTCAAATTCAGGTCACATTAATTCTGTTTGGTTTATTTTTCAATTAAATACATGTTGCTTACGGTGAATTTATGGCAGAAGAGATACAAGCCTCTCAAAACACCAAACAACATTTCAAAGCTGCCAAGTGTCATTCTAACCATCACCAGGTTCAAAAGTTAGAACTGTTTATAGATCGTTCCTTTTAACAGAGCTCTGTGGGCATGAGACAACTCCATCCCCAACATGCACCACTAGAATTTGAATATTGGAGGAAGGAACAGTCTGGGAGGGAGGGGAAACATGCAGAGGAAGTCCTGGAAATACAGTCAGAGATGCTAAGTAAAGATATCAATTGTGACAAAGATTTGATCACTTTTTTAAAACGTATATATTATTAGCTTCCAGTACATACAAATAGAAAAAAAAAAAAAAAAAAAAAAAAAAAAAAAAAAAAAAAAAAAAAATCATTGCTTGAGATCGGTTCCACAGATCTCTTGGCAGGAAAATAAAGCTCTCCAGCTGAAGCCAAAACAGAACTTGAGAGCACCAACTAAATCTAAGCATGATATGCTTATATTTTCTCAGAATCAGGCCCTATTAAAGAGATCGACTCAAAAAAACAAACAAAAAAAAACCATCAACTTTAAATATACCAGCACACTTAACTGAAATGCTTAATACTGATCCTAATTAAATTTAACCTCACAAGTCATCTTGAAAAAGACAATAGTTAAATATGATTGTAGTTGGGCCATGAAAGTTGTTCAAAATTTAAGCCTTTTGCTAGTCTATAAACAGAATCTACCCTGTGGAGTGTATGCAGATTTTTACCAGTACATGCCTCATGCACTTCCAGAACTTATTTATCTAACTTGCTTGCATTTCATGTCATGAACATCAAAAGACAAAAAAAGCAGCCAAAATGTCAAGTCAGAGACAACAAAGGGCCTAAAACCTACAGTTTTGGATTGCAAGACCTAGTTTTTGGGAACTGAGGAACTTAACAGCAAAAGGAACTTTAAGGAACTTAACAGCAAAATCCAGAAATTTATGTCAAGCTCTAAGGTGCACAGAAAAAAAATTCAGAAGACTGATGAAACAACCAATATCATTTCTACAGGCAAGGTCAGCTCTTTATTCACTGGTACCGGACTCAAATGTTAATGCTTGCTTTAAAAAAAGAAAAAAATAAACACTTAAAATTCATCAGCTAGAATCCTGCCCTGACAAGATAAACTTATTATTTTACTTCGTAAGAGCTATTGGCTTAAATTTGGCAGAGATCACAGTCTTAAATAAGTATAAGCCCCAGCGATATAATACTCTAAGGGCTACAGCACATGGAGAGGAACTTAAATACCTGGATTTAGTGACTTCTTCAGCATAAGGAAGTTCAAACATACATCTCCACTTCCTAAGAGAGTACTATGACTCTTAGTTTAAGGATGGAGAGCTAAACCATATCTCTCTCAAATAAAATCTATTCAAATATATGTGGAGGGAAAAAAAAATCATAATTAAGGAGGCCAGACACAGCCCACAAGAAGCCACCAAACTGCATGTCATACTTGACTGGTGGTGGTTTGCTGTCAGTACATGTCTGGAGCAAAGCACTACAACCCAAACCTGCTTCTCAAGAGTTTGGGCAAGCCTGCATGAACCCAAGGAACACCAAGGTCAAGAAAGAAAAAATGTCATCAGCTAAAATCCACCAGAAGTTAAAAGGCCGTTGAATTGAGGGTTTTTTTGTAATGCCCTTATTTCAGACTTGCTGTAATTTGTTTCATGCAATTCTTAGAGAATACATAGGAGTGACATTCCTTTTGCAGTCCAGGGCAAGAGAAATAATTGTTCCAGAGGTCACAGGGCTTGCACTTGGACTACCAAAAGCATGGTATCCTGGAGATAATAATGCCTGAGATGGAAAGAATACAGCTAATATCAAATTCATAATTACTTTGCCTACACTAGCACTGGAGTAAATTTAAAGCAGCCTTAACTGGTATAGGTTGTGCTAAGCTATATCCATGACAGCAACGTCATTTATTAGTCAAACTGGTGCCACTACACTATTTCTGTAAATCTGAGCTAGCATTAACAGTATTAAATCATTTTTCACTGATGCTACTCAGCCAAAATCCACCTGAAACTAGTCTGTCATTCTGTGAAAACTGTGAGCAACTGTGCTGACAGCCACTGACACTGTTGACAGGTGACAGTAAAAGGTGTAGCCAGCTCAGTGTAGGGGGAAGTCCATATGCAGCAGACAGAAGTCCGAAGAGGCAACACATAAAGAAAATAAAATACTACTCCTTTTCCTCCACCAGCAGAGATGAAAGGTGTCAGACAGGCAGCCAGCCAAAAAACTCGTATATAAAAATAAACCCTGAAGAAAGCACAATGACAAGCATATGGCTTAAAAACAGAAACTTTTGCATACTTAAAAGCTTTTTCTGGGTTTAAGTCTTCCCAAAGGCTGGACCTAGACGGAACACTAAACTACTAAACTACTCACTACAAGAGACTGAAGCTTTGTTATCAAGCCCATCCCGGTATCGGGTGGCTAGCACCAGCAAGCAATAGCTTAGAGCCAAAAAAATTAGGCTGTGACCAGTGTCAGTGACTTATAACACATTTTCAAACAAATTTCAGCACTACTTAAGAAAACAAAACAAACAAATAAAAATAAAAAAATAATAAAAAAAAAAAAAAAAAAAACAGAAAAACAAAACAAAACAAAAAAAAACCCTAAGATTGGTGATCATGAGTGTGTCACAGATGAAGTATCTAACGAAGGATTTAAAAGGGGGTGGGAAGGGGGTCCAGCAGCCCAGATCCCCTGCTCGCCCGGGAGCAGGGGCGGCGGCAGCGGGCAGGGGCAGCCCGGGCCCGGCGGTCGAGATGCCGGGACAGGAAGGGGAGGATGGGGGAAGCCGTCGCTGTTGTTGTTGTTGTTATCGTCATCACAAATTTCCAAAAGCCCCTCATCGGAGGCGGAGGGAGGGATCAGGTCTCCATTCTCCCGAGTCGCCCCGCCGGCCAGGGCCGTGCTACAGCCCCCAGCTCAGTTGACACCC
>JAAWXA010000001.1:56258084-56297167 GCA_038090715.1 Florisuga fusca | reverse complement strand
GGGGGGGGGCGGAGAGAAGGGGAGTAGGCATAACTTTCCGAAACCTGTGGAATACGGGTGTTACTTGTTACAGGTTTTTTTAGAAAATAAACGACTGAGTGCTTGTGCGCAGCGTGGCCTGGCGGCCCGCGTCTCCCCGGCGCTGCAGGAGGGAATGGCGCCCGGCACAGGCGCCCCAGCAGGATGGGGCAGAGCTTTGGCGATCCCTGCCCTGAAATTGCAGCCGAGCTGCGGTGCTGAGCTGATCAGAGATGGCCCAGGCAAGGGGAAAATGGATTCTTAGCAGCCGGACTCTCGGGGGTTTAAACCTGAGGGGTGACTGAAAACAATGAAGGAAGCACGTAGCAAGGATGGAAAGTGTGATTGGCTTTGCTGGTCCTTCAGAAGAAAAGCCGAAAATGGAAGATTTAAGAGCTGTAACCTAAAAAAATTACACCCAGTATTTAATAATAGCACTTACCTGGAAAGCCAGGCATGAGAAGCAAAGAACAAATGTTTTTTAACGATGTCCTTTTTTGTATGTTAGTTTCAGTTGTCACTCCCGGTTGAAACAACATAGATAAAGCATACAAATCCCAAGAGAATTTGTTGCACTCTTCCGAACAGACAAAAAGATCAGTTTGGTGCTCTCAAATCAGCTCTGCATCATGAACTCCCTCCTCAAACTTGCCAAGACCTAGCTGAGATTGACTGATGGAGGACAAGTGGTGTTCAAAAACAACGGGTGTAGTACCTGCCAGTCATAGAATCGTCTGGGTTGGAAGGGACCTCAGAGATCATCAAGTCCAACCCTTGATCCACTACCGCTGTGGTTACCAGACCATGGCACTGAGTGCCACATCCAGTCTCTTTTTAAATATCTCCAGGGATGGAGTAAAGAAATTCTTTCTAATATCTAACCTAAACATCCCCTGGGGGGGAAGAAAAGCTGGGAGGTTATCAGCAAGCTGATGTAACTTAAATTACAGCAAAAGTGCCAGAACAAAAACTGTAACTACCCAAAAGTCAACAAGGAAACAGCTGTCAGAGTGCACCTGTCAGTTCTTCTTCTGATGGGATAATCCTTGTTGTCAAGTGTGAAAAGGGTATTTTGGCCCTGATGATGCTTGAGGTGTTATTTAATGTAATCTTGGCAAACCAGAGAAGTATGGGTTACATGAAAATGCTTTAAGGTAAGAACATAAAAATTGTGGGATAATTGTACCCCAACAAGTTGTTATTAATGATCTGCTTCTGAATGCAAAGAAGTGTGTAGTAATCCAGAGGAATCTGTCATGATCTGATCCCGTGCAATGGTTTCATTCTTTTATTCTGTACAATGTTTGAGAGAGATGATTCCATAACATGTTCCAATGCCTCTGACCTGGAAGGATAAATTGGAAACAAGAAATTAAACTGGAGAAAAGAGATCCAAGAATTGGAAAAGGTTCAGAAAGGCCAAGGACAATGAAGATATATAGGTTGACTTCCATGTAAGTGAGAATTGAGCTGGAGCTCTGCTATCTGGAAAATAAATACTGGACAGGACTTAAGACAAGTGGGAAAACAATGAGCAGCATAGAGAGAGGAGATGGGAATCTTTTGCTCACTGTCTCTCTCTAGTCAAGCAAGGGGACAGTGAACGAAGCACATAATGATTTGCTTCAGAACCAAACAAAAAGAGTACAGCATCTCTTGCCAGATGATGTGATTATTGCTGAAAACCAATATAGTAACATTGGAGGAGCTCATGGAAGGACAATCCATGGATGACAACTAAATACCTAAAAGTTGTATCTGCCTCAAGAAATTCCTAACTGTCCTCAAATTGCTTGTAGTTTAGAATTAGTTTTGGTACTAGCAAAATATTTCCTGATAGCCATAGCAGTGGCAAAGTAGAACATTGGAGGAGACATATGATGGGAAAATTTGAAAGAGGAGCAAATAAGGGGAGTGATAGAGATGCAATGTAGGGATGACTGGTTGACCATCTTGGAGTCCCTTCCTAAAATTCTGTGGAAAATACTAGATATTTATTACTTATATGACAGTATTTTAAAAAAGGATTCCTAATCTCAATCACAAAAATAAGCTGTTTATGTAATATAGATAATTCAAAATGTGGGGAGCATAATTTTAACTGAAAGTATAGAATTGTTGTGGAGAAATAAAATTATATGATGATTTTTAATGTTGGTGTTGGGGTGATGGAAAGCTGTGAAAACGTCAAAAAAAATGTTCCATTTTTCAAAAATAAATTCTCTAAATACCCACAGCACTGTACAAAAAACCAACTCTATACCCTAAGATGATATGCAGATTTTCCATTTTGAAAATGTCAGTAAGTTCAACAAGAAATGAAGCTTTATTTGTATAACTAAGATATGAGCTAAAGAAGATACGGGCATATACTTCTTTTCAATAATTAACAGTTTGTTAGATGCATGTTTCTACTAGTTAGTATTACACGAAATATTGCAGTAGACTAGAAATTAAGAGTTCATCAATATTTAATTCCATGTGCCAAATTTAAATACCTAACTGTTTAAAACTTACTTTCTTTATCTGTTAAAAACAGTGAAAAGAAAGATTAGTGTCCTGCATCGAGAAGATCCTGGCTCAAACTAATTCCTACAAGGCATCCAGTCTTCTCTAGGAAATTGTCAGGTGTCTTCCAGTCCTTTTATCAGATCTATTTTCCAGAGTTTTTTAGGAGGCAATTGGGATTTTGATTATGCAGGCAAGACTTGTGGGTTTAACACACCCTGATAATGAATGAATGAAAGGATTTTTGGGCTTCTCAGGAGTCAGTCATTACAGATTACAGATAGCAGATAAGACCAGGGTAGCTGTTTAAATTTTGTGACATTCTTTGTCAAGAGGAAAAAAACAACAAAATCTAATGAAGGGTCAGACTTAGGAAAACAGGTTGCTAACCTGCCTATTTATCTTTAAAAACCCCACATATTATAACACTGCCTGATCCTCAGAAAGCTCCTAAGGTACCCAGATGACAGCCTGAACTCCCCTGGTAGATAAAAAATGGAGCCTATATACACTTCCTGGAGCACAAAAATAAGTATTTATTTAAAATATTATGTGGAAAATGTGCAGTTTATAGTTCTGCAGATGGAGTAGAGAAGCCCTTTCAATAAGAATGTTAGTCCAACATTATCATGTTTCTTCTAGCCAAGGAGAAAGACAGGTAATGGAACATGCACTAGGATATAAATGAGGTGTCATCATGTTATTCATGGTTTTGAAACACATCCTATTTTACAGTTTACCTCTACCAAAATGTTCTGCAGTTGTGTTTTTCTTTATAATTATCGGTTTTAAGAAAGAGAAAGGACCAACTACAAAACAGCTCCATGCTTAGAAAAACTAGTAGGTGTGTTCTATTTAAGTAAAATAAGCAGTATAATGCAGTTCTACCCTCCTTGGTCTACTTCTTGCAGGCAAGTCAGCAGCACTTCACATTCAGCTTCACTAAAGTGCTGCTAATAGAATCAAATAGTATTAGCATGCTATTAAACCGTCACAATCTGAGAGCACATAAAGAGCTTTCTCCTTTTTTCCCAAGTTTTGAAGAACTAAGGTTGTTCAGGGCTTAAGACTACAGCTCACTCCAATTTCTAAGTGGTCTTACTAGTGTAAAGGATTAATTAAATTTCTATGAAAGGGTGGATTAAGGAGGAAGAATTTTCTATGAAAGGAGAAATCTCTAAGGGGGTGAATTAAAGTTCTATTAAATTTCTATGATTCTATGAAAATACTTCTTGAGGTCTGCTTCCTTTTGTCTGTGTATGATTTCAGATGCATCTAATAGCACAACTACAAAACGTGTGACCACCAGCTCTTTGCTCATCATAGTAATCAAACAGAAGACAAGCAAGGAAACTTGAGAATGTGTGTCCTTTCCAAAATTCAAGTCTTTTGAGACTGTGGCATCTTTAAGAACACCAAAATAAGGGACTGAAAAAAAAACATAAGGATTAAGGGTATGCAATCAATTCCAAATATATTCAGGGGTACATGTTTAAAAGTCAAATTATTATTAATTTTTTTTTTAATAGAGAATGTTTTACAGTCAAACACCAGATGCACTGTTATCTGCAACCAGCAAGGCAGAAACGCTACAAGGAAGCAGGAACACAGTGAAGAGACAACATAAGCTCTTGCCCTTACTTCAGCCAGAATTGCTTCAGTTTATTGTGTGATTGTGATTTTTCTTAGTTCTTCTTGGGACACAGAATGGTTAGAATCAATGGCTATTACATTCCATGTTTCCTTGTTGTCAAGGAAAAACAAGGAAGGACTAAGATTCCCAACTTACCACTTACAGCTTTTAAGTAATTTGCTCACTGAATGCAGTCAGCAGAGTTTTCTTCAGTGCTGAGATAAGCAGGCACTAATTTATCTGTCCATTGCACTCACGTATCTAAAGATGTCATGTTCAACTGCCTAGGAGCAGTTGGTCAAATTTGTCTTTTGTATTGAGTGAAATCAAATCAATTATGAGTCTTGCAAGACAAAGACTGGCCCTGGATTTTACAGGAAGCTCACTGCTGTTAGCGTTCTCAGGGGAGACCAGAGGCAGACTGTGTTTCTTTTCAAGAAGATAATACTATCAAAACGATTAAAACTGTGGAGCTTGTGACATTTATTTTGCAATGAGCAAAGTCTTCTTTATTTTATTTTATTTTCAGGATTTGTAGGAATGCAGATTTTTTCCAGAAAGGGAATGCAGTATTAAGTAAGAATAAAAGCCTTCTGCTCTTTCACTCTTTTTCCTTTATACAGACATACAAAATTATAAGAATATTGAGGTAGTTAGCCCACAGCATAGAGTAGAAATACTGATATTTCTGCTTTTAAATTCCCGAGAAATTTATTGCATAAAGACCTCAGAAAATTTTGCATTTTTTTTTATTATTTTATTTTATTTTATTTTATTTGCATCTTGCATTACACTGCTAGGTCTTCATAAGGAGTCTTCTCTGGACAGTGCTGAGCCTAAGAATCTAGTCACAAATTGGACCTTTTTGGCATCACTGCATGCCAAAGTACAGGAACAAAGGAAAGCACATTTCAGCTATATTCTGTTACTTCATTTTACAAAAAAAATATTCTGAAAAATTTCAGATTCAATTTAGCAAGCCCTGTTCACTTACTGGTAAACTATGAGACAGGACTACTTGAAAAAAAAAAAAAGTCAGATCTCTTCAGAAAGCGAAAATATCATCAAATATTTACAAACAGATAAAGTACTATCTTTTAATTCTTTGTCTGCTACTCACACTGAAAGCGCAGATAGTGTGGTAGCTCTTGTTTCATCAAGGAATGAACGAAAAATCTAAGAGTATGAAATTTTTATGGGGTACTATAGATAGCATGGTCTCATGTGCTTCACCCTGCAATTCCATTATCCTTGGTTCCCTTCCCTAGTGGGAAGTGGACTCACAGTTTCAATTTTAGTTCTTCCTGGAAGATGCTATGCAGGCAGAGATTTTCTTCTCCACTGCATTGCAGTATTAGGAGGTAACACATCTTCAGAGTGGGGCTTGGAGCTTGGAAATTGCTTGTATCTTCTGTGCAGCAACTTGCCAGTGCTAAAGATGACGAGGCTGTGTCACAGAGGACCTTTGTAGGGATCAATTTAGTCCATGGAGACCTACTCCAGCTACCTTCCTCTTTCTTATGTTACCATTAAAGAACTAAGACATTTACAGAATACAAGTCCATGCCACTTTCCCTCTGCTCTTGAGAGAGCTGCTCTTATTGCTGGATATATACCCAGCAGTCAGTTCTCTTAGGGACTGGGGAAATCAGATCAAGCCACACCAGACAAAGAACCATGCATAATCCCAGTGAAAACAATGATGATCTATACATATCTCTGTGAATTCCACTGCTAACACAGCTGCACGTCTGTCCTACACACTGATGTGTACAGCTGTATTTTGGTACATCTGACCATGTAAAATGATTCCACAGTTTGACTTACAGTAATCTTTTCAGGATATATTAGCTGTGTATCACTGGATAGATAGGCTTTATAAATACAGGCATAAATCCTTGTTTTTCCAGATGCTTTTCGGATTCCAAAATCTATCTTTAGCCCTGCTATAAATAGTACTGAGGGTAAGAAAACGTAGCATTAAGCTGTTTTGCTTTCATCTGTTGTCTGGACTGGAAATCAATTGTTTCATTTACATATCTATCTTTAAAACAATCAATGCAACCTTATTTTGTTGTCAACGGGATTTGTAAAACAATACAAATAATAGGGATTATGTCCATGTTTATTTCTACTGCCACATGAAATGTGAACTTGGCTGTGTTCAAATTTGAGTTCCGAGGCTCCTTATTTGAGCCTCATTATAGGCACCAAGGCAATACTATTAGAGGCAGTAATGATAATAATGACAATTGTAATAATCATAATCTCACAAAATAATACATATTATTTCTCTATCTTGTCTTATTTTTGACTAATATTATCTCATGTAAAAAGATGCCAGTTTTATAATCACTTAATGGGATTTCTTAAAACCATTTTAATCTTATTTTAATAGGCAAACTTGGTTCCCTAAATAACCCTAAAAGCCATGTTCTTGAAAAGTAAAAATCGTGTATACTTTGGGTATTTTTCATTTTACTGTGAAGATATTTAATCAAAGGGGGAGTTTGACTCAGAAAGAGCTCTGGAAGCCGTTTCTTTTCCTCTACTGACTAGCAGGTGAATAGTTGTGGATCAGGACTTCAGAGAAACTCCCCATTACTTTTTCTGGTCTTATTTTACCCGCACTGTTGAACTTTTGATTTTTTTTGCCTCCTGTTTCTTTCCTGCTTTGCTACATGAACTATATTAAATCCTGGTTTCCCTTTCTGAGACTTATGACAGTGCTGAAAAACAGATACAGGCTTCTTTAGACTTGTTTGCATTCTAATTAGGAGGTAACATAAGTTAAATATGTTACTGTCTATTTTTATGACTCATATGATTTACAGTCTCTCAACAACATTTTGAAACTAAAGGACTATCAATTACAGTTTGTGCAGCATCCATTTCTTTTATCTGTGTAGCAGGTTGTGCTACTTGACATCTAACAATATTTCCTTAAAGCTGACTTGCTGAAATTTCATAATAACAAAGCATCAAAGTTTGAATATATATTTCTTAACTCTTTGTCTATTTCATCCACAATCCTGGTCTGAAGTAGCTCATTGTATTTCTGCTATGTTTCTGTCATCATAATTTTTCAAAAGGAAGTGTTACTGTGCCTTATAACAAATCCACAGTGCTCTAGGGTTAGAATGAAGATACTTTGAACTCTTTTCATAATATCCTTAACTTCTCGGTATCTTTTTACTGAAGCTTGAAAAGTTTAAAACTATGTCTCATACTCAAAAAACATGACTCCTCTTTTAGAAAAAAAAACATCATCTGCACAAAGTTTTTAGTGCAAAAAATACCAAAGGGTGGTAAGGCATAGACACAAGCCTTTGTTCTGCTAATCATTATGGTCCTCTCAGTATTAGTGTTGTGGAATCAGTGAAAAGCCAACTATTTAACCATCTGCCTGGGCAATATGAAGTTGAAAACCATTCTATCCTTGTCTAGCTTCAGTTGTGCCATTCTTGTAAAATTTTTGCTGGCTGTCACATTTTCCATATGATTTCTTTGGTTAGTTTTGTTTACAACTTTATTCTGTGAAGCTGCAGCTCCATGCAGATGTGATTTTTTTAACTCCAGGTAATTATAGCAATTTCTTTATATTCTGTAATATTTATAGGATATGCATACTTACAGCTCTGCAATAATAATAAAGACTTATGGTCCTGTAATTCATTATCATTATACTCAAGCAGAGGTCACAATAAAAAAACCTACAAAATGGAAAATTATGAAATATTACATTGCATTGTGTGCAACAACTTAAACATGTTAATCGAACAATGAAACTAATTATTTTGTTGCGTTTGCTGCAAATTCCAGTATTTTTTTTTCAGTATTCCTGTTTCAGGTCTTTATTAACTCTGTAAAAATTGAATTCAAGCTGACACTATCTGCTGTCATTATAGAATTTATTTTATTTTGAAGGATAGACAAAATCTATTATTTTTTTCCTAATCATGTAATTTGCATCTTGGGGTGTATTAAAACTGGATGATGCTAGTTGTTGGGAGACAAGGGAATATTCTGTCACTCAGAAAAGTTCAAATTAAAGCAATTTTCTTTTCTCAAGCAATGCATTAATTAGATACATATGAGAAAATACTGCATTGTTCCATCCTTACTTAACACAATTAATGAGATAGATAAAACTATTGTGAGCTGTTCAGAAATGAGGAAAGGACAACAAAAATATCTTTTCTTAATAACACGTGATGAAACACCATAAGAAATATCAAATGATTGAACTGCTGGTTCTCTGCTACTTGCTGCTGATATTATAAAACCTCCTGCAAAATATTGCTGCAGAAGTTGTTGATGCCTGTGAACAAGCTAATAAAGTACCAACAAAAGATCAGAAAGTTTCAGATAAAAGCCCAAATTACTTCAGAGCTTTGTGTCAACACACTGCACATTGCAAATTGCTGTATAAGAAGGAAACTTTGACCTTTAAATTCAGAATGATATGAAGACAAAGTCTCAAATTATTGTGCCATCGCTGCTGTTTGGACAGGCAATAATAGTATTTCGTGCTCTGAAACGGATCCTATCTTTTCAGAAATTGGCAGTGTATCTTTTACTTTTTCACCACAATAAAATACACTATGAAACCCTGGAAGCACAGCAGTGGTCCCAGGAACTATCCTGATTAAATATATGCAAAAGGCAGACCTCAGTACATTCGGCTTCAGTAGCAAAAAATTGGTAGCTTTTAACTCATAAAAGACAGAACATCATTAGAAAGCTTTTCAAACTACACTCCCTTGTTACTCTAGCCAACGCTTTTAAGTTTTTTCAGTGTTCTAGGGTAGAGTTACTAACACTTTTTAAAATATTAAGGTGGATAAATATCAGCATGTAAACAGAAACATGTAAAAGAGGGCTGTGACTGCAGTTGTAAGAATGGTTTTTTACATCAGCAATTCAAAAGCATAAAGCTCTGAAAAAAAAATAATGAAAGTTGTGATACAAGCTCAGCTACCTGCTGGTATTACTAAATAATTTTTCAGACCCTGGTAGCTAATATACAATCAGTGACATTGAGAAGATGTATAATAGCTATTTAAACCAAGAGAGAAATTCAGTCTTCTAAAAAACTCGAGCAGGAGGCAGCATACAAAATTCCGCCACAAGATGTCAGCCTTAATGAATTACAGGAGATAATGCTGGTTGGCTTCTTCCTGATAACTAGATCTGGAAAACTATTTATCATCTTGAAAAATTATGTGGAGATAATAATCTAAGCATAATTTTCCTAGTCATAAACATATTCAGAAAAAACAATTATCAGCTACAAATATAGTCCCTGAAGATTAATAACCATTTTATTTGAGACTCACAGAAAGGACATAGCATCTGCTGTCAGAGCTGGGGGATCAGACTAGATGGGCTTTTGGCTTTTTCCTGTACAAATATTTTTATTGTCCTAATTTTATTGGCTGTATTCTCATCCAACAGTTCTGAATGTTAGTAAGGTAATGAGAAAGTCCAGTTTCCATTTCCAGTCCGGGTTTGGAGACATCCAAATGACAGGTATTGATCATTTTTCCTGGAATACGTTGCATTCTCTCCCCCCATAGTTCACGACTTGAAAGCTGATGAAGAAATTGAGCTTTATTTGTGGAATGCTGTTTGCCCCCAGCTACTCACACTAGCAATGTTCCTGAGGTTGGTACTGGTTTCTCAGACTAACCAGGTTATCATCCTGGTGATGTTTCTGCTGGTTGTTCATGCTGTGCTGCTTTGTTCTACTCTGTTCTGCAGCAAAACTGCTGACTGCTTCTGTGTCTCTGCTGAACTTTTTTTTTTTTTTTTCTGCAATCCATACAGTCTTTCAGTTGTGCTTAAAAAGATGAAGTGATACCCAGGATCTAAATAGAGACCTTGCAACAATGGGCAGATTTCACAGCAGGATCTTAACCATGCTCTGAGGAAAAAAAACAAAGCAAAACATAAAAAAACCCAAAACAAACAAACAAACAAAAATCCACCACAAGATGCTTTGCCCCAGATCTGCTTTTCTGTTCCTTCATAGTGAGATGCAATGACAAGTTGCAGCATTTTCTGCTGCAGCAATCACATATAGGTTGCCCAGAACACAATTAAAACCCTTACACAGCAACTTGTGGCTGAAATACCCAGAGGCACCACAACTCTTAATGAGAAATTCCTGAACCTTTAGTGCCTTCACTGGCTCTCCACTCTCTGCAAGCAGGCAGGCTCTAGGCTCCCTACTTACAGGATTTTCACACAAGATGTCACCCTCCCCTGCACCTCACACCTCCAGCCTTACAAACCACTCTTGAAGTTGACCAATGCTTGTCATTCAGCTATTAAGTGAAAACACTTCTATTAAAATTACTTTGGCCTTAAAATTTAATTCACACAGAAGACACACCTGATGTGTCTTCTGGTTTCATAATGCACTGTGTGATGATGATTGCCAGTCTCCCTTGGGGTGTTTGCTGCTGCTTCTTGAAGAGAGCTGGCACCTTAATATGCAGATAAAAGATGGTGGGGGGTTTTGACCCTTTTGGGTCCTTGAAGTCACCTCCCTTGAGGTAGTCTATGCCAAGGATGCACGGAGCATCTGGACCAGTCACTATAGGGTGTTTATGCCACTTCATTCCAGTGAGGCTTACATCAGCCTTCACAATACTCAGTTCTTTAGATCCCCCTGTCACTCCAGAAATAGTGACGGATTCTGTTCCTTTTTGATTCGATGGCATTAGGGTGCACTGTGCACCAGTGTCCACCAAGGCTTTATACTTTTGTGGCTCTAATGTGCCAGGCCATCGAATCCACACAATACAATAAATTCGGTTGTCCCTGTCCTCCACCTGGCTGGAGGCAGGGCACCTCTAAGCTTCAGCACTTACAACATTGTCAGGTTGTGCATTTCTGGGGTTTGCATTTCCAGTACTCACACCTGATGTACAGGGATCTTGAGTCACCAGCATATTTGGGTCAGGTACCAAATATGGGTCTGGGGTTTTGAGTGGTGAGAAGCCAATAGAGAGCAGAGACACCACCCTTCAAACTGCCTAATACTACCCTAAAAGCAGGAACTGCCAAAATGCACTCATACAGGCCAAGGTGGGAGGTGCAGTGGTGTGGAGCCTCTAAAACTGTGAATCTGCATCCCATGGCTGAAGGTCACCTGCCACCTGGGGTAAGCTTTTCTGCAAACATGACTCATGTTCTGCTGAAATCTGTCCTGTGTTATGTTTCAAAAATTAGTAGAGAAAATGTTTTGGGGTGTTAAGGTCTTGTTTCTCTTAACTTCTATCTTGTAAATTGTCTGGAAACTGTCTGGGGTTTAGTACAAAATCAGTTCCTTACTGTGTACTTTCTTCTCTGAAAAGCAACTAAACACATTGACCATCACCACAGACACAAGGGATATAGAGTCATAGAGTCAGGATCTAACATGCACTGATTTAGTCTTCATCAGTTGTTTTTAATAAGTATCACTGGAGAAATAAAAAGTGTCAGCATGACAATGAAATACCAGAACTAACCTAAAAATATATCTGGCATAGATACCTTCTGCAGAAAAGCTAATGCTTCCAAAATACAGGAATCAAATTTTTTAGACCGGTCGGTTGATTGTATTTATATTTGTCAACATTTCTAAATGCAACCTGTTAGAATTTTCCATTTAAAGAACTTGTTCACATCACAAAATTGATTAGTGTCACTCCCCAGCTCTTACGCCAGAAGCTTCTAAGTGCAATTGGTTTCATGGGTAACTTTACATTAGTCAGTACAACCTGAGCTCAAGTTTCATTGGAGACAGCGAGTTACTGTATTCCATTAAAGGAGTTTTCTTTCCTTGCTTGATGCTTAGTCAGATTCTTAAATGTTCACCTATTCTCAGTATGTGATTTTCTAGTTTTAACATCTTAAGACTATGTTGAATATCGATGTTTCTTTCAACATCAGTTTTAACCATTGACAGTGATGATGATGGATGATGCCTACCATGGCAGAACTCTAATTCACAATCCATTTCCTGCCCTGCATTCCTAAGCTTACCCTCTACATTCCTTATCTTCCCATTCTGCCACTTCATTTTGATTTTAAAACTTGTCCACCCACAACCACTGCCCTCATCCTTCTGCTTCAGCCTCCAGTATCATTTCAGGCCTTCAGGACACAAACTTCTATGCAGAAAGCAGGCAAACCCAAGCCCAGTGAGGCATTCAGAGTTATCAGTTTTCTGTTGAAGTCTCTTTTTTCTCCTTGCACTACAGTATTTCCCAGAGGGCAGGATGTGGCTTAGTAGTGTGCCTAAAGAGAATGGGGATGTTTACTTTAAGATAAGGTTTCTTTTCAGCAGCTCATGGCAAGGACATGGAAAGGATAGGCTTCTGGGCATTATCCTGGTTTCAGCTTCCAAAAAATACAAAAAGCTGATTTTCCTGATGTATTTCTGGTGTTTTCCCATACTGCATAAAACCTGTATTTGGATCTTGAAATTTTCAGACCTCTCAATATCTTTGTTGCTCATTTTTTCCCTGGGTTTGGACACACGACAAGGTTTCTGTGGTTCGCTCCCTCGTTATAGCACTGGATCATGCAACAGGAGACCTGCTGAGGAACACAACTCTAGCTGGGGACTCAGCTTTTCATCATGTACTGCTGATTCCTCCTCAGTCTTATGACCTCTTTTGTGCTTCTTCCAACATGTAGCTGGTCAGTTGATCTTTCAGCTGCACAGGCCCCTGGAGCCAGAAAGAAGAGATAATTTGGCTTCGGTATGCCTGCTGGAGGCAGCTGATTGTTTGGTACCATGACTTGGGAACATGGAGCAGGGAGATAGAGCAAGCATCAATTTTAGAAGGTGATTTGTTGCATCTTGATTTGGCAGTAGAGGTCATTCATTCTCTATTACTTTCTAAACACCTGACAAACCTTGAGCACCTAAACACAAGAAATAATGATAATAGATGGTAGCTTTATTATTATTTCTTATTGTAGCATTTTTTATTTCTTACAGTATCTATTGTTACTCAGAGAGGTTTGTTGTTGGGTTGTGTATGTTGCCAAAGAATTCAACTATATGACTGAAACCAACTTTGTAAATTAAGAGTTAATAATCTAAAACATATATATGGCTGGGAAAAATTAGTCTGTGCATTACTCAGTCCTGTGACTCTTGTTTATGTCATCATCTCATTAAATTTCTCTGAGCAAGAAGGGGCGGTGGATCCTGGGAAGAGAGGAAGGGGTGTGCAGGATAAGAAGCAGAATGCTTTACATCACTGAGCTATTATTTTAAGCTGTTACTCATTTCCCCCTTTGGGCTCTTTGGGGCCACTTAGGAGAAATCAGTGAGATGAATGGTCTACTCTGTACACTTTGGAAAACCTCTCCCTAATTATAGCTCACCTGCTCTGAAGACACTCTGTATATAAAAAACATTAACCCACAGAGAACGAAGCTATGATAAAAGCAGCTGTGGTAAAGTGCTAGATGTAGCTGCAGCAAAAAAGTGGCACACAGCCACAGACCATTGGACAAAGTTTTCTCATAAGTTGGTTATTTGTAACTTGAGTTACAGAAAGAAGGCAAAGTGACACTCTCCAGCGAGCTGCTTCCTGTAATATGCATGGGATGCCAGGGAGAGCACCTGACAGCAAAGGGCAAGGGCAGAGTAAGGCCAGGGTGTTCGTGAAGGCATGGGACAAGAAGAGAGGAATGCACAGGAAACAGCAGCAACAGAAGGCTACAGGGAGATAAGTACTACAAAGGAGTTTAATTTATTGCCTACCTCTGTCTCCCAGGGACTGGAAGGAGTTTCCCATGAAGAGAACACTACCAGCAGAGCCCCATGCTTGGGCCACATGTCCTGGCTACATTGCAGAGCAGCAAGGAACACCAAGATCATGCTCTGTGGAGCTCACCCAGAGGGATGGGGCAAAAACCTTGAGTTTTGAAACTTCCATGCACGTATGCAAAGAGATTTAGGGCATGAGGTCAAGAGCCTTCTGAGCTGTTACAGACAAATTGTTGAGGCAGCCTAGCACCCACAGATTGCGCTTGGCTTCTACTCCCATTGGCAAATTTTACAGCTGACACACCTTAAATTAGGTTGTGCTAGAATAAGACATGACAGATCTCACATTAACAATATACTGTATTACCTACACATAAAAATATAGGATGTGACAGACCTATGACAGACCTCTGGGATGTTTTCAGTTCTTGCAATGACCTAGTTTCTGACTGTTTATAAAAGCAGACCACAGCTGTTTTAATCTGAAACTTTTACTTTCATAGCATACCTAAATAATTAATCAAGTAACACAAATCATCATCTAAACATATTAATCTACAAAGACACATAAAGCTATACATATACAAGGGAAATATGTTACCTTTTGTCTCTCTCCTAAAAAAAACGCCCTCAATAAAACTGGGACAGAGGTTGAATAATATTTTTTGTCAGTTTCTATTTATAGCAAGGTCATCAGATGATGAGCAGAATATTCTTCCTTGCAAGTAAGGGCAGCAGAATCCATCCATATTAGATGGATCAGAATCCATCAGAATTAATCTCTATCTATTTACATATAAACTATGCCCTTACATAAATATTTAAATAGCACATTAGGGAGTTATCCATTCCCAGGCAAGGCCAGATTTGCACATGGTTATGTATGTTAAAAAAAATTTTAATGTGCTATTAAGCAAAATCTTATTCCTGGATAGGCTAACTCTTCAGAACTTATGTACTTCAGCAATAATGTCAAGTTAATGTCTGTATCTAATCCTGATTATTCCTAATCTTTAATCAGAGGAAATCCTCCCCTCCACTCTGCAATCACCTGATCTTGATTCCTGGATTACCTTATAAATACTTCATTGCTTATTAACATGAATCATCTCCTTCTTTAAATATATATTCTGTATAAACAGGGTATATTGTAGCTGGAATATATTCCCCTCCCTGGAAGTGCTCAGTGCCAGGTTGGATGGGGTGTTGAGCAACCTCCTCTAGTGAGACATGTCCCTACCTATTCAGAGGTGCCATCCAACCCAAACCATTCTATGATTCAGTCACTCTTCATCTTTTATTTCCCCAATTCCAAGTGTTGCTCTCTTATGTTATTCCATCTCCTAAGTCTTCTACATGTTCTGTAGAAGAAAACATCTGGACTCGTCTGATTTTCAAATTTTTTCTTCTGCTCCAAATATGGAGTGAATACAAGGATGGTCAGTGATGAAACTGCTCCCATCTGATGAGTCCCTGAATACTGAGAGACAAAGCTGGAGGTTAGGAGGAAGGTATAGTAGACCTCTGTAAAGTCAGGAATAGCTGATTATGGAGCATCAAGTGAAATCTGCAGACTACATTCTGAATTTGAACACTAGGCAGGTTTTTTTTTCATACAGCGCACAAGAAATTGGAACTCTGCCACAGGACATTGTGGTAGCCCAAAGTATAAATGGGTTCAAAAAGGAGCTACAAAACTTCCTAGAAAATTGTTCAATGACTGTTAAACATAAGGTCATTTTAGAGCCAACTCTGGCTCTAAAAAGTCAGTGGGCAAGACCAGAAGAATGCACCAAGTACCACTATATGCTTTATGTGCTTTAGTGAATCATGCTGATCAATGCTTGAGGTTGGGATATTGGGCTTTATGTTTAAATTAGTAAAATCTTTCTTATTTTCCATTCCCCAACACAATTAATTAGTTAATTATAGAGTTAATTGTAATTACTTTCAAGTGACAATGTTCATTGCCCATTATTGAATGACTTTCCACTGGCAGTTTCCTAAACTCTTGGCCTGGTTTAATGTATGTTAATTAATATAATTACAAATTATAATGCAAACACTAGTTACAAATTTGTCCCATGACTCAAAAACTTTCTCCTTAAACAAGTTTAATAAAAAATATATATGTCCAGTCCATAATATAATAATCTAAATAAACGAATATTCCTTAGTTAGAGTATAAACACAAACGGAAATTCAAGTTGTCCTTGTAAAAAAATTTTTTTTTGGTTTGGATCTTTGCCTTATTTAAACTACTAGGTAACTTGGGGAAGAATGATAGCAGCCCATCAGATACTGGTCTGTCAGATAGCCAAGATGGGCAACTGCATACATGGTAGGGACACTTAAAAGAGCACAGTAAAGCTTCCATGCCTGTTGTTAAAGGGTTATATCATCATTACAGTAGCTCAGAGCAGGATTAACTTTGGAT
This sequence comes from Florisuga fusca, assembly GCA_038090715.1. Lineage (NCBI taxonomy): Eukaryota > Metazoa > Chordata > Aves > Apodiformes > Trochilidae > Florisuga > Florisuga fusca. The sequence continues at coordinate 56,280,790 of JAAWXA010000001.1, read as the reverse complement.
GTACAAAAATAGCTTCAGCAGCTGTGTAAGGTGAGTTTTGACTGTGGAGATTAGTGTTACACAGGAAGAAAAGATCGTGTAACAATGTCTACTCAAAACTGTGTCTCAGGAATTAATAGTTCTTGTTCTGGTTTGAGTCAATTTTCTCTATAGTAACTTACCAGTTAAGTGTCTTCTATGTAACTGCACTTAATGAAATTAACACATTGTGAGGTTTTTTTGTTTTTTGGGTTTTTTTTTAACAGTGTCTGCTTCTAGGACTTATAACGATGAATGTTTGTAATTATTGTTGGAGAATGGTGTCCAGAACCAGGCCACTGCTTGCTTCTGAAAAACATCTTCTGCACTGGAAAAAAAAAAAAAAAAGGTAAAGGGGTCACACCTGCAGCCCTTCTGTGACGAGAAGTGGACCAGACAAATGACCAAAATTGACAAAAAAAAGTATTCCATCCCATACACATCATAGTCCATATAAATCTGAGGAATCATGAGGGTCAAGCTCTCTTCATCCACAGCCAGAGTCCTGGAGGACTCTGCCCCTTCACCTGTCTTTGGTCCTCATCCATGCACTCCTGAACCCCTGCATTCCTCCATCCAGCTCCCATCTGCCACTGAGTCCAGGAGACCAGTCCAGGACTTTTCCAGGGCTCGGCCTGAAGCCTTGGTGGTGATATGAATGTTACCGTGGGGGAGCGTGATAGTGGTTTTGTATATATTTTTATGTATTTCATTACTTTCTGTTCCATCATTACTGTTTCAGGAAAGCTGTGTAGTTTGGTTTCCAACTGGGAAGTCTCTCTCCCTTATCCTCTTTCCCTTTCAGGGAAGGGAGAGGGGTTAATAGAGGGCATCTGTCATTCATTTAATTACCAGCACAGCATTAAACCACTACAGTTCTGAAGTCAGGCCAACTAAGCTGATGAAGCACTTCTGTAACAACGCTGGAAAAGCCTGACTTTATGTAGTTAAGAACCCTATTTCTGCTAAATTAGACCCTTAGCAAGTGAGTTACAGAAGAATGGGCATCAGCATAGCAAGTTCTTGGCAGTCACAAAACATTTATTTATTTAATATCAGTCAGACCTATAAGCTGAGCAATGAGAGCAAGTTTGCCCTATTTCCTTCCATCTTTCCATAATATACAGACATCTATTTTCTTTCTTTTTTTTTTTTTTGCTTGCCTGCCTTCTTTGCCTCCTTCCCTGGCAGACTACAGGTGTTACTGAGTCCAACAAGAAAAGCACCATCTAAAACTACACCGGGAAAAGGAGCTGGTTTTACTTTGTAACCACATGAGAACTTGTGCAGATCTGTATTGCCTCCCATCTGTTGATTATAAGTTTAAAGCTTTTGAAGCTTTAACTAACATTGCTGTCAGCACAACCTTAGACTTAGTTGGAGGTCTACACCAGCTCTACATTCAGCTATATTTTACTGCCCCAATTTTCTTCTAAACAAATCTGTGCGGTCACTGAATCCTCATCTCCACTAGAGAGGAATAGCTGGAATGCATGCGTAGAGATATTATAATAAGTATTAGTGGAAGATACCTTGATGAAAGAAGTAATGCCCTTGTTAAAGGGAAAAAGAACACCTTAGATGTAGTCCTGTGAGATTTTTGTTTCCAAACATGGCACTAGAAGAGTTCTTAGAAATGAGTCCTGCAGTTTATTCCATTCTTGAGCTCATTTTTATGTTAGTATTTTAAATAACCTTAAATAATTACAAAAATGTGTTTGTGCTAAAGTATATGCTACAGGTGCTGAGGGCAATTTCCACCATCAGAGAGGTGGAAATGCTCACTAATTCAGAGACAGAGGAGAATCAGTGGAACTATCAGAACTGCCTGAGAGAATAAGTAGCACAGAATTACAGGAGGGCACCAAGATGAGCTCTGTGTCTTGTAAACATATGCAGACCTCCAAGAGTATTGCCTTGATGTCCTAAATGCATTAAGCTTTCAAATCCCTTGCGTCTTCCTAGGATACACCCTGTTTTCTCCTTCATGTTCCATGGTTCATGAGTCTATGGAAGTGGTGTGCTCAACAGCACAACCCAATCTTCTTAAATATATGGTTAGGAAAGACCTCTCTGTGAAAAAATTTTATATCCATTTTGTATCCCAAAGATTACAGTCAGAAGCCTTCCAGGTGGCATCTTGTAGACATGAGTTTCTTCAGGGGGGCAGGGGTGAGACAAAGTTTAGCTGAGCAAGAATACTCATGCTATACTTGGTTTTCAATACTTTCCCACATAAATCCAGAAAACTGACAGGCTTAAGTGCTGACAGTCTAGATGATGTCAAGAGGTCCTTTCCAGCCCCTGCCATTCTGTGATTCTATGAAAATATTTTTTCTTTTCTGGTTGATTTTATGGGTTTACCTTTCAGCCAAGTCCATTAATGAAAGTTTCTCTGCCTAACTGCACAAGTGTAGGTACTGGTAAAATACAGAAGATATAAATAGGAAGCAAGAGTTTTCCTAATGTGAATTTGAAAGTGACTTTCCACATAAAATTTAAGGGAAAAAAAAAGAGAACTTCCCATAAATTTCACCAACTCCACAATCTTCTCTTGTAAGTTTAAAAAAAAAAAAAATGAAGAGAGGTTTTCTGTTTTGTTCTGTTTGTTGTTTGTTTGCCTGTTTGTTTTTTGGGTTTTTTTAATGAAGGACAGATGATTACTAGATTAAAGAGTATGCAAAAATCTGACACTTTAGGAAGGACAAAAGAGCAATTGCACAGATACAAAACATACTACTGCTTGCCAATTCCTTTCCTGTTGAAATTAACAGCCTGGCAATTGGAAAACCTGATTCCTGTAATATTTTATTGCTAGGTTAAACAGTTATCAGGGAACAGGAGAACAAATACTTCTTTAACACTTTTTTAATAAGAAAATATTGAAGTTATAATTGATCATGTCATAAAAGATTGAAAGATGTATTTAAAAGAAAGGTTGGAGTAATTTCCTACTCCAGATCATCCTCTTCTCTGCAAGTTTGCTCTATTTCTGTATCTCTCTTACAGAGAGACTTTTGTGTCCAGACCTTCCTTACTTTCACCAGAGCTTTGAGTTGTCCAAGAGGAGCTGTGGTGATACTTCAAAGGACAAGAAATAACCTGTAATGTAGGTCACATTTGGTAGACGAATTGGTTCAGAAGTCAGCAGAGCTTTTACTCCATTAAAGTTTGCCTCTAAATACTTTGGTGTCTCCAGCAAATGATTGTCCCAATTTTCGTTTTACTCATGCTCTGTTGTGGGGTTTTTTGTTTTGTTTTGTTTGGGTTTTCTGTGGTTTTGGTTTGGCTTTTCGTTGTTTGTTTCATTTTGCATTTTGTTTTGTTTTGAGGTTCTACCTGCTAGACCCCTCCTGGCTAGGCAGAGGTAGAGGGCTTTTCACACAAAAAATAATTTTAAAAAATTGTTTAGCAACCATTATGTATTTTCCAAATCATTTCAAGGATGGCCCACCTGTTTTCAAAAAAACAGAAATTTTTGATGAATACCAGTGAAAGTCAGTAGAAAGAGTTTCCAATTTCATCTAGCAGAAAATGTAACTAGGAAAGGGATTAAAGTTTATTTAGTTCCTTCAAAGTATATTGAAGAAAGGCTCTTCAGTTGCCTTGCCTGAGTCCTTGGTTAGACTCATTGGAAGGATGAGACAATAGCATCATTGTTTGACGGAGCCCCTGGATGGAAAGGACAATTAGCTTTACATAAAATTTGGAGGATGTCAGGAGTGCCTTGGAGTGAGTGAAGAAGGGAAAATGAAAGAGCAGCTTCCTTTCAAAGAGACTTTCTCCTGTGTCGACAGGGATTCAGCAGAACCATCCATGCAGGAGAGAGCAGGTGACAGTGACGAGGCAATACTGTCACATCTCCAGCTGCCATCCCACACACCACTCCCTGCTGAACTTACCAAATTCAATTTGTGGTGTTGAAGTATTTTTTTTAATAAGATGTCAGTTCCTGTCTCAGGTCAGTGTCTATGTTGCTTATTTGTTAAAGTTATTAATAAAATTAATTAAAATAATAAATAAAACTCCCCACATCAACAACACGCAAAACCAAACAAAAAAAACCCACCACCAAACCCAAAGCCTTTTAAACTTTTGTGATTCTTCTCATGCTGTTCTTCATAGGAGCTATCTATAGCTACTGCAAGGCTCTTTCATCATCCTTTTTCAGAGAGGTTCCTTACATTTCTTCCATAATGCCTGCAGAGAATATGACAACAGTTAGCTTACTGTTGTGCTGTGATCACAGATATCTCATTATCTAGTGATACCTTCCTGTCAATCTTCATTCTTATTCTGAGATTGTAACCTGTTGAACATACTGTCTTGGGTTTTCTCTCTATTTGCATGAACCCTTGCATGAATAGTCCTGGCACTTGGATGTTAGGTAGGAAAAAATCAAGTAAGAAAAATAAAAATTCAGCCCCTGTGATCTTATTCACCTGTTCTCTGCCTGCTGCACTCATTTTTTAAGCTCTAAGTCCCCTTGAATAAATGAACATGGTAGAAGATTTGCATGGCTACAGATCAGCTTTCGTGCAGAGCCTGCAGGATAATCAGTGCTGGAAGATACAAGCTCAGTTAAAAATTTGTTCTGTGTTTAACAAATTTCTTTTTTTATTTTCTGACTATAGAGATAATGAAGGGACAAAGACTTTATCTCCTCCTTTACTTGTTTATGCTATATTCCCCCTCATAGCTGCTGACTGGCTAGTTAAACAAAAAAAACAACAACAACAAAAAAACACAAACAAAAAAAGAATCCTTTTTTCTTCAGACTTCCATCTGCGTTAGCATATTTGTTATTTAGATGTTCCCAGGTCTGGCACAACACAATAGGATGGCTCTGCAGAGCTGCATGAGCCCTGTCTTCCCTTATTAAATGTCAGTTTATGGTTGAATGGCAGAGGAATGTATAAGCAGAATTAGATATCCAGACCTAGGAAAGACTATAATGAAGGGTAGAAAGTGTTCTGCATCTCTATCTATTAAAGAGTTACAGAAAACTCCTTGTTGTGGTTTAGTTTCAACTTCATTTTCTTCTAAGAATTCACCTATTAGCTTTAAAGTAGAATACACAGCATGTCATCAAGCTGAAGTATGTGAATCCCAGTGTTTGTCACCTATACCAAGTCATCATGCTGAGGAAAACAGTTCTCTAGGCTTTCTTGATTCATCCTCAGACTGGCATTTGGGGTTTTTTTAGAACAGCAGTGAGACTTGTGGTTAAAAAATTCTGAAAAAAATTCTTTTGTCTAAAGTCTTTCATTAAGGGATGTTTTTATTCTCATGCTACGAAAAGGGAACAGTTAGGGAATCCAATTCCCATGGGAGAAAGAATTCTTAATAGGCAGATTGGATTTCCGAAATTCCATTTGGTTCTAAGTTTAATATTGTCACTGATTCACTGAGTGATCCTGTACAATTTATTCTTTTGTCTGACCTTCTGTATCCCTAGAGTAGGGATGATATTTTTGTAAGTACCAGAACTAACTCACTAGAAGCATGCTACGTGATAAGCAACACTGCTACATAGTGTAGGATGTACAATTAGGGGAGTACTGATCTTATCTGATTATCATCTTAAAGTGCTCACCAATAAATAAAAACCAACATCTTAAGCCATCAAAAAATTCTGAAGTCATTCAAGAACTGTTAAACTACTCTCAAGAAGCGTTCCAAATGAACACTTAATTATGATGAGCTTGGGGTAGTGAATTTACTTACTCTTGGTTAGTGAAATTAAGTGTATCTGTAATGTGTACATCTAATCTATAACACTATAATACTTTCCCTTTTTTTAACTGACATTTTTCTTGTGTTTGATGCACTGTGAATTTTACAATTTCTTTTTAAATGTATATCATAGTGTGGGAAGTTTTACCTCAAATCAGATCACAGTCTTGTGTTACATATTCCCTAGAGAGAACCCAGAGAACAAGAATGTGATAGCTTAGTAAATCAGTGGCGTAGAAATTATAACAAAATGTGTAAACTTACACATATTTTTATTGAAATGAAAGATGATGAAAGCTGCAGAAACTTGTGCTTGTTTTATCAGGTCAAATCTGCAGTTCCCCTTGGCTTAATGAAAAACTGAACACTTTCCTGAACATAAAATTCTACACGTGTTCAGATGTTCTCTCAGAGCAGCACTCAAAGCTGAGGTCCTACTTATTCAAATCTCTGTGATCTACAGTTAATCTTTCAATGTTCATTTGTTTCAGCTTCGCTAGGAACCTAATTAACCTCTAAATTTGTATAATCAAATTTAATTTGCTTACCATTTTAATATTTTACTTTATAAGAAGAAGTAGTCTAATGAGTAGGCTACGAGGCTAAAGATTAAATTATAGTAGCCCACTTTCCAGCTCAGGCATATAGCCATCAGCAACAACAAGAAAACGGGGAGGGGGGGCAGGGGAATGTTGTATATTTCCTATCTATAAAACTAGAAAAACTTATTTTTCTTTCATGGCTGTCGTAAGAAATAAAATCCATTAATGGCTATGAGGCATTCGGATATTGTGACGAGAAACATGGATACACATGCAATAGTAAACTACAGAGTGACAGAAGATGAATCTGAAGACATCTATACAAACACTGAACCAATTAGGTTTTTCACCGGCAATTTCAGGGCACAGCTCAGGAGGCAGTGGGGACGAGGGGAACACCATTTCAAACTATAACGTATTATCTGGCCACTGTTTGAAATCTGTAAAGTTTAATAATGCAGACTGATCCCAAGACAACCGACCAAGAGACAAAGGTCTTCATCCATGAGAAGACATGGAGCTTGTTCTCCTGAGGTATACCTGTTTTCCGTGTTCCAATAGGACTTACTTGTTTAATAGATTTCCTGGTTACAAAATCAGATCAGTACCACAATATATAGTATGTCACTCTTTTATGTGGGCAAATTTGAAGAAATAAACAGTTTCCTACTCCATGACAATAATTTTTTGTGAGCTTTCTGCTCTGCACTGTTCAGTAAGCAAAGGACTTTCCAATTTCTCTTTAATTTTTAATAAAAAGGCAAAGAAAAATACAGCCACCACACTGGTTGCATATGGTCCCAAAAATATGTTTGGGAGACCAGCTTAAAACCATGGCCTGAATCCAGGAGGTAATTTCTTACTTACTTGTTCAAATTGCACAATGCACTTTAATTGCTCTAACTCTGTATCAGTTACTCATCTGGACTTGATCAGATGAGTTCTTGACCTAACTTAAGAAGAACCTAAGCTTTACTCACTTTTGTTAATTTTGACACAGCCTTACCTGAGCAATGATCTTGCACGATGTTCCACACAGAGGAGCCCATGCAGCTACAGACATCTGATCTCACGGCAAAGTTTGGGCTTATGTTCCATTTTTAATGTTGTTTGATTTATAGCACTTATGCTCTTTCTGATTACATTTGTGCTTAGCTCCATTTTCTAGGCTGCAGCTCACTTTTTGGTTGTGTATTATTTCCTGCACTAAAACCAGTGAGTAACAGATGTTCCTTCAGAAAATGATCTGTTTCTCCATCAAGCCTCTTCCCTCTCAGCTATGTGTTTATGCTTGGGTTTCATTTCTGTGAAAGAGCCTGGAGACAGTTATCATCTGAGTTACTGCTTCATTATTATTAAGCTCTTCCATTGTGTTGGTGGCTATATATTTCTGGTTTTGTAACATACATTCTTACACTGTCCATCCTCTGAAGAAACGCTTTATTTAGTGTTCATTACATCCCACATTTATTACAAAAACTCTTGTTTCTACTTCATTGCCTTGATAGCTGTTTCCACTATACCATTCCCTCTTTCCCTCCATTTGCTAACATTTTCCTTTCTTTTCTCTTTCACGTTAAAGTAATCCATTAATCTTTTCATAGAATCATAGAATCATCAAATGGCTTGGGTTCGAAGGGTCTTAAAGATCATCTGGTTCACACCCACCTTCATGGACAGGCACACTTCCCACTAGATCAGGTTGCTCAAAACCCCATCCAACCTGGCCTTGGAGTCAAATTTATTTCAATATCCTGTCTTTTAACTTAGGTTAGAATTTGTACCATAACTACTGTGACATCTTGTACATGGTTTGCCTCTTTTTGTAGATCACAGAAGAGCAGAGTCACTGAGATGGGAAAGGACCTCTGGAGATCAACAACCCAACACCTCTGCTCAAAGCAAGGTGATCTACAGCAGGGAGTATAACAAAGTAACCTAGAGCAGGGTGTTCAGGGCTGGGTCCATCTGAGTTTTGATGATCTCCAAGGATGGACACTCCACAACCACTCTGGATAATCTGTGCTAGCATTCAATTATCTTGAATGTTTAAATGGATTCTCTGGTACTTCTGCTTGTGTTCATTACCTCTTGTTCTTTCACTGAGCACCACCAAGGAAAGCCTAGTTCTGTCTTCTCTCCTCCCCATCAGGTATTAATCCTCAATGATTAGATCTCCCTGAGCCTTCTCTTCTGCAGGCTGAACAGTCCCAGCCCTCTCACCCTCTCTTTGTATGACAGATGCTCCAATTCCTTAATCATTTTTGTGGCCCTTTGCTTGACTCACTCCAGCACATCTCTCTTACACTGGGAAGTCCAGCACTGGACACAGTATTCCAGATGCTGTTCCTAATGCAGCCCAAGCTACTGTTGCCCCTCTTTGCCAAAGGGGACATTGCTGTCTCATGTTCAACTTAGCATTCACCAGGACTCCACCTCATTTACTGCCAAGCTGCTTTCCAGATAGTTAGCCCCAAGCATATGCTGGCTCATGGGCTCCTTCCTTCCCAGGTGCAGGACTTAACACTTCTCTTTGTGTAGCCTGGGGATACCTCTCAGCCCATTTCTCCAGCCCATTCAGGTTCCTCTGAATGGCAGTGTGTCTTACACATCAACCATTCCTCCAAGTTTTGCACTGAGCAAAGAAGCAGCTCTTGGAACACCCTGACATATGAAATCCATCTTTACAGACCCTCTCATTTCTCTATGACAATTTTTAATCTTTATGCGGGTTCTTTCTGGAGTTTATCTTACAGAAAGAATACAGCAACTCAGGTCTCTCCCTAAGAAAACCCTTATCAAAGCTACCATGACTTTTAAGGTGAAAAGTGAGACACATTTTTGGTAGTTTTTCTTTAGGTTTGTCTTCTTTGTAGAGTGCATCTCAAGTTATAACTCCCATCAGTTCTGTGACACATTCCTAGAATGAGCTGTTCTTCAAATAAGATTGTTGCAATATATAAATCTGCCCTAAAGGGTCATTCACTGAACACAGGATCTAACAAATGCCAGAAAACACTTTTTTTCCCCTTAGCAACTCTCCTTTTAAAAGTAGAAACAAATCTTTGATGAAATCCTGCAGGCTCAAAGGAACTTGGTAAAGGCGAAGATTTTGGAAGAGATATTTGCAGTGATTTTTAGGTTTTTCTAGAGGCAATTAGTGTTTTAAAAGACTAAATACAGCAATACAGCAGTTAACTTGTGTATATGGCAGGGTTCCATTGTGTTTATTCACTGGGATGTTATAGCCCTGGATGTCTGTATAGCAAGTCAACCAATTCTAGCAAAGGGTCATTAAGATGATTAAGGGATTGGAGCACCTGTCACACAGGGAGAGGCTGAAAGCTGGGGTTCTGTAGCTTGGAGAAGGCTCATTTCAGTGGTAGTCAGTGACAAGACAAGAAGCAATGAGCATAGATTGAAACACACCAGATTCTATTCAAACATTAAAAAATAAAATTTAAAAAAAAAAAACAAAACACAAAAACCCCCAACAACCACAAAAACAAAACAAAACAAAAAACAAAACATGGAAAAAAACATTTTTAGTGTGAGGGTGCTTGAATGCTGGTACAGGCTGCCTGGTGAGGTTGCAGTTTCCATTCTTGGAGATATCAAACCCCAACTGGATACAACTCTGAGCACCCTGCTCCAGGTGACCCTGCTTTGAGCAGATGGGATGAATTAGATGATTTCTAGAGCTCCTTTCCCAACTCAGCCATTCTGTGATCCTCTTTGGGTACTGTTTCCTTGAATAAACACTGAAGCACAGTTTTAAGGTATCCTAGAAATGACTTCTCTTGAAGCTGCAGTTACACTGTCTTACTTAAAAGGAAACTGAGTAGCAGCTGCATCATCACAGGATGAAGTCAGAGATAGGCAATATTCTTGTCACCCAAGTCTCTGTCTCCTCATGCTGTTGTCACAGCTCAGAGCCTGCTATGTCCACAGCAGACCTCAATAGCTCCATCCCTGTCACATGAATGTGGAGAGTCAGGGACTAAATCAGACATAACAGGTGGGGTTGTTTTCCACCTCTTCACACCAAGCTCATTCTCATTCATTTGCACAGTGAAATACAGCCCTGGGATTTTAGCTGAAAAAAACCACCTCTCTGTGAAAAGTATCTATCTAAAGAATAATGTATTTGAGTCATGCCCATTCCCTGTGCCAAAGGGAATTCCCTGTTCCCCAGTAAGGGAAGGCACTGATTTGTGCCAAAATCAGATGCAGAATACTCTTTTTCAGTGGCCCCTCCAACTTGGTGAACAGCTCAAATTTTGATGCATGAGAAGCTGTCACTATGAAAAGAGACCAGACCTTGGAAAAGAGCAAAGACTTACCCCTGAGATAGGTATTCTGTTATCTAGGCTAAAATCTCTTCCAAAGTTTACTCTTATTTGTTGAAACAAATTCTCTAGGTTGGGACTAAAAGATGTTGGTGTCTTGCAAAGCTACTTCCCATGTTGCAGTTATCTGGTTGTCCTTCAGAGGATTTTCAGTCAGTAATCTTTTACTGATGTTAAGCTTGATTATGCAGGGGAAAAAAAATACCAAACCTCAAAGCAGGTACAAACCCTGTGTATCAGCAAAATTTTTCTGATTTTCCCTAAAGTCTTGACCTCTGTTTTCTTTGTATCTCCTCACTGTTCCAGGCTGTAGAGATCTGAGATTTCTTCTCTCTCATGAATGCTCTCTTAACTGCTTTCCAGGCTTGGTTGTTAGATTTTCCCTTTTCTTCAGAATAAAGCAAGCTTGATGGGCTTTTAGTAATGATCAAGTCATCTCCTCTACACTAACTATAATGCACATATAATTAACAATGGAAGCAAAAGGTTGAGTAAACCAAAGGTCATGGCACTTGAAGATGATTTCATTAGACAGTGTTGGTATGTTATTGTTCCAATGCAGAAATCTAGGTTTAAAGGAAGATAATGCATTCACGAAATTGGGCCGGAGGAAACGGCCTTTCTTTCGTTACTTTTGGGTCACCTGCAACTATTACTTTAATTAGGGTCACAAGAATCCACCGCTAATAGATAATGTGAAAATTATATCTGAATAGAGCTATGAATGTGCTTTATTCAAAATAAATCACAAACAATTAGATTCTTCCACACTTACTTATTGGGTAAAATTTCCCAGTATGAATAATCAATCATGTTGATTATATTAAGGGCAAAAAAGTCTCTCCACTGATTTTTGTCACTTCAATTCTAATCTCCTGGTAATAAGACTGGAATGGCACAGTTGGGTCCATGTGTTTTGATAAATTAAAATAGAGCTAGGATTAGGAAGGGTTATTTTGTCACATGAAAACTCAAACAGAGGACTTAAGAAACAGACAAAAAGAGCAGCTTTCAACCCCTTGGATGAAGGATGTGTTGCTGAAGATAAACTGTTTAAGGAAAAGGACAGAGTTTAAAGCTAGAAGTTACACACTTGGCCAATTAAGCGTGCACCAGTCTATATAAATTGCAGCACTAGTGGTCCAGAATAATTTATTTGATACTTCCATTGCCTGCAGTGGAGTTTTTCTAGCAATGGGTTTAGCTCTGCACTTATATAGTAATGTAGCTTATATTATTAAGCCTAATAACTTCCAAATATTGATCAGAACCTACTAGTGCTCTATTCCGAAGAGAAAAAAAAAACAAGCTCTGGATGTTTTTTATATTCACAGTCCATCTCTCAGCTTTCCAGCTGCTGAGTGTCAGCCCTCTCTCTTTTTTTCCTTCATGTCCACCGGGCTCTGGCATGGAGTCATTAACCAGGCAAATATTTCCAGTACTCACGCTACTCAGTCCTTTAGTGACTGTCAGATTTTTGACGCTCCAGTTTCTCTGCCCTCCTTTGCATCATTGGTAGCTCTTCCCTGACTGCACAGAGAATCTTTGCCTTTCTGTAGCGAGCCAATTTGTTCATGTTATTTTGAGCCTCAGACATGTCTTTGTTATTTATACTCCAGAACCTGTTGGGAGAAGCCCCAAGGTCTTTTGGTTCCCACAGCAAGCTGATCCTCTGTTTCTTAGCTCACCTTCAACTTTGGCCAAGGAGCACCTCTTTTTCCCTTTTCTCTCTGGGGTTTTTTACCTCTGGCTGTTTTCTGTACCTTATTTTGTGTGTATCTGAAAGACTGAATAAGTAAGATTTGCTGAGGTCTTCATTCCATGCTTCATTCCCTACCCACATTTTAACTTGGACTCTGTCTGCATAATTGTTTTGCAAATTAGCTCTCACAGCAAGTACAGCAGGACTTAAAACTATGCTGACTTTTAAAGAAAGTCAGAAAATAACCCAACATCTATTAAAACATTGTGCTTCTATTTCCATAGTATTTTTAGTAGTAATTAATTACTACTGATAGTAATAGTACCACTACTACTAGTAATTAATTATTTTAATTATTTAAAAGGGTGCAGGAAATATGAAGAGACAATCTCCTGTATGAAAGCATTCTCCATTTGAATCAACTTAACTTTCCACCAGTTCCCCCTTGAGTAATCCAGTTTACTTCTGCAATCAATCTGTGAGTGAATTCTGACTGACTAACCAAAGTGGCAGGGGTAAACAAAAAATTTTGCAGACAATATTTTTGACCACTTTAAGCCTTGCTTATCAATTGAAGTTTAACTCTTAAAATTTGTGTTTAACAATAAAAGTGACACTGAAAATAAATGCTTGACAATTATTATCCTAATTGCACAGTTTTCTAGTCCAGTGGAGATGCAGAGAAGCACCTAAATCATGTTACCTTCTCTACCTGTTTTTTCAGTATTAAGTAGAACAGAGGAATGCTGACCTAAATGACTGTAATTAGTCCTTGTGTTTGGCATAAGGGTAGAGGAAGAAACAAAGTAGATGTATAAACCAGCTATGGTTTACCACCCACAGACATGTGAAGCAGGCACGTTCTTACTCTAAGCCCACATCTCCAAGTAATCCTTTCCTTTCTTCACCACTCTATGCTTTGAAAATTGTTCTGTAATTTTTTCCTACCAGCCAACAACTCAATTTTTTGAGCCTGCAAATCCCTGAGAAAATGAGTTCAAACTCCTTAATTCAAGCTGCTATAAAGAGCTAGACCGTTTGAGCTGATGAAAACTGTGTACAGCATGATGCAATAGAATCCACAGACCAGTCTCAGGCATAACAAAACAAAATTTATTCTTAATGTTAGGCTAACATTTTCTTACTGATGTTATTCTTAAAGGCTATGCATATTAGTTTAAAAACCATTAAAATGTTAATGTTTAACCAAGTGTAAGTCACTGAATTCCTAAACAAGTATTTGAACCTGACTCTGGTCTTTTTTAAATAATTGTTCAGGTCTGAATATCTTGTGCATTCATTCAGCTTTACTGTAAATCCCTCACCCTGTACCAGACTCTTTGCTGTTGCTTCTGATGAGCACTAGGTGAAAAGCTATGTATTATATTTTTCCTTTTTAAAAAGTGCCATAACCACCACTCTGATAATTACTCTCTAGAGGACCACATTCAGACTTTTCTGTTTGAAGTGTACTGAACAGGACTCAGAATCCTGTAATCAGAAGTAAGATAAACACATAAAAACTTGTCTGCAAACTACTGCTTTGGATAGTCAGCTGGACACAAGGAAACCTGAGGTCTTGTTCCCTTCTTACTATCTTTTTCTTTCTTCAGTGATGCGGTAATATAAAATATAGAAGCAATTCAGATCAGCAACCACTGAAACGCTATTGTCTGTGGAGCTGGCTCTTACAAAAGGGGTCTTCATAGGAGAGATATCCCTTCCCCTCCTCCCACCAACCTCATTGTAGGGTCAAGACCCAAAGACCGTGTCTATGCTGGTAAATAAAACAGAACAGGCCTGTGGGCTGGCATATCTCACAACCACACAGCAGTTTAGACCTGTTATCCCTGCAACCAGGCCAAAAGCAATCTGCCTGTTAGGACTTGGCTTTAGTCCATGCTGGTTGCCCAAGCACTCCCTGGCACCAATTGTTTTGACACAGTCTAACTGGCACTAAAGTACTTAACAGACTGTGCACAACCAGTGCTCTGGCATTTGCCTTGGCCCTGTTCATTTTGCTAAATCAGATGTGATCAAAGAGTGCTCCGTGATGAGGTACATCAGCAGTGAGGACCCAGGCACAAGATTTTCCAGATATGAAGCAAAACGTGATAGAGGAAATAGATGAAGAGCAGAACTCTAATATGATGTTTTGTCAGGAGCAAAATATTTGCCTTTTCTCCTGATTTAAACCCAATACCTGCATGGCACACACATGACATGCTTATTTGCATTAACAGGAAAGCCCAAGCCTACAACACTTTTCCTGGAGCTCCACGTGTGGCCTCACTCCAGAGCCCAGAAAGCAGGATCTGCACTGACTGAGGGATTCACAACTTCCTCTTTGGTTTGGTCTTTCTGATGAACTCATCACCAGCTGATGCCAGGGCAAGTTTCTGGATGCACAGAATTCAGTTTCTGCACCATCTTAAACAACACACATAACCTCAGCTTTGAAGACACTGAACAAAACCAAAAATAATCATGCATTTGAGGAAGGCAAAATAGCTACTGGTCTGGAATTAAATGTAATCCTGTAGGTGGTAAATATTGGCATAAAAAAGGTATGGAGAAGTCAACAGCTGAGGCTTAGTAGAGTGCTCTTAGTGTGCCTGTAATAAAGGCTTGACTGAAAGGCAATTGACTTAGCTGCAGCTAAATAAATGTCTAAAAAAGGTATTTGTGACAAAATATTTTTCTCTGATTACTGTATTGAATGTTCATGTGCTTACATACATGTCCAGGCTTGCAAATGGACAAAAAAGTTCCTAAGAGACTTACATTAAAATTTGAAACTTTATAAAACGCTGCATGATTTTCACAAGGCCACAATATAAAGCAGAACAGCTATTATGGCACAGTTTTTTCAAACTAACTTAAGGAAAAAAAAAATAAAAAAAAGCCAAAACAACAACAAAAAAATTTTCCTTTCTCTGGCCCCACTGGCAAAAAGCAAATAAAATAGTAAGAAAGACAGAAGAAAAATAGGAAATTTCTATAACAATTTCATTGGGTCATAAAAATATCAGAAAAAATCCCAGAGGGCAAAGAAAACTAATGGCTAAAAGGAGTTAAAAAGAAAGATCTGTAACTGTATGCAGCCATTGCCAGCTAAGAAACAGAGCGTAGTGCGGAACTTCATGAGGCATGAGAAGTTCTGGGGGAAAGAAAACAAAAAACACAAACCAAGATGCCCACAAGGGTCTTTCTGTAGTACATTTTATATGAATTTTGCTGCCAGCATGAAGAAACACTTAGCTTTGGAAGTGCAGCTGTTTGGGGTTTTTTTATATTAAAAAAAAAATGAAAAAGGGGTTAAGTGAAGTATATGTGACACTATTATGATTTAACACCAGGCTTAAGACCTTTGGAGTACATACCTGGTATACACCTTACAAAGCTGAATGAGCAATCTAACTACATCACATCTCCCGAGACCACTGGTGGAATGGGAAACCACAGGGAAAGGTCCATAGGGAAAGCAGTGGCAGTGGGGGTAGGCTGCTCAGCTGGGAAAGGGGAGCTGGGAATCACAGGTGATGGCAAGGCCAGCAGGATAGGGGCCTTACTAGTGAGGGTGCAGAGCAGATCTTCTGGTGGCAACCAAGGCCAGACAAGAGTCCAGATGGACAGACAAGCCCACGGAGAGGAGGCAGGTCTGAGGTTAAGAGGGTCAGCAGAGTCCAGAACAGGCATGGCCTTGGCTGCAGTGCAGCTCCAATGGTGCTGAAGCCAGGAACAAGGGTGAGACCCTCAGCTCCTGGGTGAAGGAGCAGCAGGCCCTCGCTGGGGTTTCTCCTAGCATTTCCTTCCAAGGTTACCAGCTATATTCTGTCTAAGCTGGCCCTGAGCCCAGGCAGCCAAACCCCCAGAAAGGAGGATGCACACAGGACCCCCACACAGCAGTCATCTATACCCTTTCCACTCCTAAGATTTTCCCACGTTTCTGTCCTGACTTCGTCTACCACAGTTCCTTATCAAACCTATTTCTATGCTCTTGTAATCTCTACTTTGCAGACAAGCGTCTACATAATTTTTTCCCTCTCCACTGCATTCCCAGACCCTTTTTCTCTTCCTTCTTTTAGTGTATGCTATTAGCCCACTAACCTCCCATGCCTCCCTCATGATTTTGTAGTCAAGTCTTTCCCACACATACACCCGGTCCCTGCCCCTCACAACTAACAGAAGAGATGCTGGCAAATAAACATGCTGATATAAGGTGAAATACTATTGGGCAGTGAGACTGCCTCCACTCCCCAACTTATAGACCTAGCTTCCCACGCTTTGAACAGTCCTGATCTCAGGAGACCCTTCCTCTCAATCTATGTTTTTTTCCTCATCCTGATCTGGCATTGTCTTTTTTCCTATTTCGTGCAGACAGCTTCTTCCTTCGTGCTTTCAGGGTGTTAGCAGTAGGGTCACTAAATGGACAAGAGGGGGAAATTCCTTGTTCCTAGTTCCCAAACAAGAACCTGTTTGAGAAAATGAGCAGCTAAAAGCATCCACAGGAAGTTTTCTCTGAGATTCTTTAGCCCTCACAGTGGGGGGAGTATCTATGTCAACTGCACCCATTCACTGAAGAAGACACAGTGCTCACAGGCTGCTCAGCATTCAGTGTTGAAAGTGACTGGGATTTTCGCTGGACCCAAGGCTTTGTAGATTTCAGCTTTTAAGTCTCTCAGTGTGAGCAAACTGTGGTTTGGCAACAGGTTACAGCATAGTCAGATCTGGACAGAGAACCCACACAAACAATAAAAAGGTATTTTCCTGCCATTACCCCAGATCTGAAGTGGCTGCTCTAACTGTTAGGGCCACTATATCATTTTAAGGAAAATACCATCTTAGGTTGGAGTAAATGCTTTTTTTTTTTTTTTTTAATTAATATTTTTCCTGGAAGTGACTGGGAAAAAACATAAGCAACCTCTAACAGGAGGCATGAAAAATTTTATACAAAAGAGCTAGCTTGCCAAAGATACAAGCAACTGGAAAACTGTCTTATAATGGGGAATTTTTAGAGAATTTTAGTAATAGCTGACACAAACACGCCCACCTATAACAAGTAACAGTTCATAGAAGTATTGCAGATAAATCCATACACACACTCCAGAAGACATACACACTCAGACCCTGATAAAACAACACTAATGAAAGAGCTGGCAACTGGGAGATATCATCAGGGAAGGAAAAAGCGTGATCAAAACAGAACACCAAGAGGATAAATGTGGAAGGACAGGAAGCCTGATGCAGCACAAAGCTGTGGGAGCATAAGGGATAAAAAGAGTAAATACTCTCTTGTCTGAGTAGCAACAGGGATGGAATAGGAGCAACTGCTCTCAGACTAAAACCTCTGGCTTGGGACTGGTTTCTGAAAGCCAGGAATGTGCTAGAGGTCACAGAACCTCAGAAATCTCCTCCCCAACAGCAGTGTCTCAACTTCTTTTTAAATGTTCCATGAAGACTTTCCACAGTTGAAGGCACCATTACAGAATGGAAAACAGTGCTATTTACTGAATGTTTTGTTTGCCTGTTTTAATCTAAAGTGAAAAAAAAATGCTTCAGTAGCCCTCAGTAGAAAAATACTATATAAAATTATTTTATGACATATGTTCACAAACTATTCCAGGAACTATTTCTTATTGCAGCACAACACAAGTAGCTATACTAGATGTTTTGTTTTGCTTTGGGTAGAACACACAGCATGAGAAATTATAAGTGTATTTTCAAGTTTGTGTTTTTTTCCAAAGTATCTACAGTGCTTTTGCTTTTTCACCAGGGATGGCAGGTCACTTTAACAGGTCATTTCAGGAAAAAAATCTCATACCTCATGAAAATGCCTAGAACTGTTCAATCTGCATAGGAAGGAACAAATTTTCTCCAAGTTCTCAGGGGAAACCATGTGAATGAGCCCAGTGGAAAAAAAAAAAAAAAAGGTTGAGAAATGGAAAGTAATAGAAAAGAATGTGCAGCATTTTCACAGCCTTTCAAAATATTTGCAGTTCAGTTATTTATTGAAAGAGTTCAAATCTGCTCATACTTCAGATATAACTTGTTTTATACAAACAATGATGTAAAATTAGATTATGTCATATGCAAAGGGTACAAAACTGAAGCAGATGGCTAGGTTTCTTCTTCTAAAAAAATACCTTGGCATGAATATCAAGGACCAGGAAGGAATGCATCCTCACCTAATAGACATAAATAAAAAAATTAAGTGAAAAATCAAGTACTGGCCGAGATTTGGTTTTGTTTCTAAGATAAGATGCATTCTCAAACTACTAGCAAAATATAGCTAGAGCTGTGTTAGAGTAATACGTTGGGCCAGATTTATTTTCATATATGTATACACACACAATGCACACTATGTTTTAGGTAATCTAGTCAAATATTAGTATTAGCAAAAAGTGGATATTTAAATCTCATTTGGGAAACATGAATGAAGTAATTTTCTAGGGTGGTGCCTAGATAAGCCTAAGTGGAACAACATCATTTGGTGACTCCCTGCACAAGACTCTCTCCTGAGCCTCAAAAACATTTCTCTGCCCAAAAGAAAACCTTTCTCCACAAAGTAGGGCACAGTATTTGAAGGATCAAGAGGCTCCATAGCTTTTTTAATCACAGGCTAAGATCACATAGCAAAATTCTCTGTAAAGCTTTTTTTCTGAAAAATTAAAAAGCTATGCATGGTAAGTATTTTAGCATTGACTGGGCCCTTAATTGCACTCAAAAAGCGCCGAGTCTTACTGGAGCCTCAAAAATTAAATCCTCGAGGCCCAAGCACTTGAAGTTGTGATCAAGGCAGGCATACCAATGCCTAATGATAGAAACATATGCAAAATGGGCTCACTAATGAGTAGGAAGTAAGTGTTTCAAAAACTCATCCTTCCCACATGCCACATTTTTATCTCATTCTCCTAAGAAAATGCAATTGGATTTCCTTTCCATCTCTTTCCTGCCAAATACTTTTTGAACTCTTTTACCAATTTCATCCAAATTCAACATAAAGGACCCAAAATACTAAATGTCATGCAATCAGCAGTCAGAAAAAAGAATGCTAATCAGTAATCCCACCTGGGGAAAGATGATGTGACTTCACCAGTTGCCTACAGCTTGATTTCCCCAGCACAAGCACCTGGTGAGCCTGCTGGTGCATACACCACTGGGAACCATCTCTATTTTGCTGGTGGCCGTGGGAAGTTGGGACTACTGGAGGCTGTGTAGAGGGGATGGGTAGAAAAGGTAGTGGAACATTAATCCATAGGTAACCAAGCTTTGTTAACCCTGCTATTTCAATGTACTATATAATCTATATACAGCTGGGTGAAGTGCGGTCATGATGGTACCTTTGGAGTCTTCTTTGACAAGTCAAAACAAGCTAGAAAAACAAAACCTTTGGATTAATAAAGCCTGATGTGCAGGGAAAGAAGTGACATCATGGTGCAAGACAACTGGGAACTAACAAGCTCTAGATAAGGCAGTTGTACAGCTAGAAGCTTTGGTGGTGTGGACAGCACACCCCGAGACCAACTACCACTGGGTGATGGCCACAGCTCGCTAAGATGTTTGCTGTGCAAGAGCTTCCACGCAAGAGCAAAGCCCCACAGAGCAGCAGATCTGGGGGTGGGCAGCAGTGCAAGTGGACTGGATGCACTGGAGCTGGGAAGCCCAGCCCTCGGGGTGTTAGAGGCTGGTGCAATCAATCACAAGACCCAAATGAGCAGCCCTGAGACAGGGAGCTGCCTTCAGATGGCCAGAGAGGGGCCAGTATGGCCAGGTCACAGCATCACAGAACTCCAGGTTGGAAGGGACCTTAAAGATCAGCTGGTTCTAGGTAGGAATGCAGCTGGGATGAGATGGCCCAACATCCTCAAGCTGAGTCTTAAAAGCGTCCAGCGTTGGGGAATACCATGCTTCCCGGAGGTGGATATGTTTTGGATTTAATTTTTGAGGCTCCAGTAAGACTCGGCTTTTTTTGAGTGCAATTAAGGGCCCAGTCAACGCTAAAATACTTCCCGTGCACAGCTTTTTAATTTTTTCACAAAATTGTTGGATCCCTCCAAACAGGCTCCTGGCGGGAACCCGTGGAGCTGCGAGGTGAGCCCGGCCCACGTTGCCCCGAGCTCAGGCGGTGGCAACCCCTGCCGAGGGGAGGAGCCCAGCGGCCGGACCCTGATCACCGGAAAATCGGACCGTGGGCGATGGGGACGGCTCTGACATTGCCGGGGGTGCGGGGGGCGACTCCCGGGGGNGTGCGGGGGGTTTAAACGTGAGTAGTAGCGGGGCCGCCATTTTGAATGGTTCCCTGCCGCAGGGAGCGCGGGGTCGCAGGCGGCCGCTGCCCGCCCTCGGCGGAGGCTGCCCCGCGGGGCTGCGGGGAGAGGACCGAGGCGCTGTGGAGGTGCGTCCCCGCCGGCAAGGGTGCGGGCGGGCTGGCTTCCCAGATAACGGTCCTCTGTAGCCTCACGGCCGGCTCTGAGGCGGAGTTGCCGGTGCCGACGGGACGCAGTGCGAGGGAGAACAAATAAAGTGCAGAACTGCCTCGAAAACGCCTCGATTCTCCTTGTCTGGTATCACGTCCCGGGGAGAGGCGGCAGCGGCAGCTGGGTTTGGGTGGTGGGCGTAGGCTGGGCGGGATGATACGGTGCTGGCTGCCCGCGCCTGTCGCCGAGCCGCCCGGGAGGGACAATGACATTATCGCCCTGCTCCGCCGAACCCCCCCGCTTCGCCTCTTCTGGGGGCATCTCGGTGGGCGTGTGTGGCTCGGCCGGCAGCTGCCTTCAGCTGCTGTGATGAGACTGTAGTAGAACATTCAATGAAGCACATAAACAGCCAGTAAATTAGTTTAAAAATGAGCAAACAGTAGCAGCACACATAGATATTTTGTCCAGGCTATTAAAAAAAATACGGAATTGGTGCATCTAAACAATTCAGAAAACTTTAGGTTACTTTTAAATGTCATTTTGCTTTAGCATGAGGGAGTTACCATTTTAATCAGATAAACATATTACCTGAACAGATTTCATTTACTTGTTTCTCTCTTACCGCCTGTTAGTGGCTGTGAGTAAATTATGTATGACATTCTTACAGTGATGGGAGAAAACAGTAGTACGCTGTTCCAGCTCATGTACAGACATGATGATTTTTCCTTATATAACTGGTCTTCCTGTTCTTTTTAGGCCATACATTGGCTGAGGTTTCCCACCCCTCCCCTGATAGCCTGGTTTTTAATTTCACATCTTGCATGGAAACACTGTTGTCATGACTAAATACTGTGTCCTGTTGTGAACAAGTCGTCAGATACCAAGAAAACTATAATTATAGTTCAATTTGGTTGCAGATCATTAAAATACTATAGTTGTTTGTAATTTTAGGGGTATCTGGATACAATGTATGAAAATGCAACAGTGCATTTTTATTCTTAGGTTGATTCCTGCATGCTTTCCTTAACAAAACTACAACTCATTTTTAAACGTGTACAAAAACCTTAAGAATTCAGAGGAGACAGCATCAACAAGCTTGTTTAAAAAACTACAAGATGTGCAACTAAGCTGTAGTTCTTTGCAGAATGGTGATGGGTTTTCCCCCCTTGGTGTAGAGTAGTAAGAATTTTTCTTGGATTAAATTATGACCTTAATTATTAATACACCAAGAAGGCAAATTTCCTTTGCTGTAGTGAACTTAATCATGTATGTAATGGCAAAAGTAGTGATTACAGCTGATGTTTGCCCTGTGTAGTAATTACAAAAATGCAGCTGTAGTTAAAATATTTGCCTGTGTGTGTGTGTGATAAAAATAGCTGTCTTCTACTGTGTTTTTAAATACATTCTGTTAAGGGCATGTGCTGCCATCCCAGTTTTATCGAAACTTTTTTTTTTTTTAATCTGCAAATGTATTACCTGGCATGTATGAAAAATTTCAGAAGAGGACAAATGGTGATAAATAGAGGGAGAAAAACCCAGACCCTCTGCTTCCTGGGCCTGCTGCCTTAAGCCCTTGCTGGGGTGCCACGGTGGATCAGAAGCAGCGTTTCATTCAGATGGCACCCTCAAGCACAGAAATTAATGTTTAAGTCGAAGCGGTTGACACAGCTACTCCTCCTCTTTTTCTCTTTTGTAACTCCACAGCAGCGTTTTGTTTGAATCGCTGCTCAGCCCCGAGATGCACAGCGCGATCGCTGATCGAGCAGGCGAGGCTCCGGGCCGGGCACTGCGGCGGGAGGCAGTTTCCCTTTTTCTCTCCTTGCAGATCTGGGCCTCGCAGCCTTGTGGGGCAGCCCGGTGGGTCGGGAGGTCCCGGTTCCCCCAGTGCGGTAACCCGCGGGGCGGGGGCGGGCGCGGGTGGCAGCGCCTCCTCCTCCTC
>JAAWXA010000001.1:56116442-56243985 GCA_038090715.1 Florisuga fusca | reverse complement strand
CCCCCCCACTCCACCCCCCCTCCCGCCTTTCCCTCTTCCTCAGCAGGGGCGAGTAAAGGTGGAGACGAGCCCGGGAAGTTGCCGGAGCAGGAAGAAGAGGAGGAATCCCAGGTTTTGCACGGAACCGGCCATTGCAAATGGTTCAATGTGAGAATGGGATTCGGGTTCATCTCCATGAACAACCGAGAGGGAAGCCCCTTGGAGTCTCCAGTTGATGTCTTTGTACACCAAGTAAGACTCATTTTTTTTACTTCCATTTCTGCCTGCCACATTTGGTTGAGCTCAGTGGGACTCCGGTTTCACGTGAAGAGAAGTAACCTGTTTTTTCTAGGTATTTAGGTACATCTGTAATTAGAAAAGTTGCCTTAGGTAGTGGTTTTATTGGCAGCATGCAATTTGAGTAAATAAGGTCGTTAGATTGTGGCCACGGATTTGTGCAAAAGGATAATGCTGTTTCTTCGTATCATCGTCTTTGGTTAAAAACTTCTGTGCTTTTTATTTATTTTCAATAGCCACATTTCTCTTTAACAAGGTTTATAATTTGTCACCAAGCTGGTCAGGAGTAGATATACCTTTCCTTGGAAAATTATTAAAATTAATCTCGGAAACACATAAATGTCGGTTTTCATTCAGAAATAATTTCAATACAATTTTAAACACTTTTCTTGTAAGCCTCATGTTGCTTTTTAAAAGCTCATCTGATATTAGTTCGTGAAATTAAGACAATTATAGTGTTATTTTGTAGTCATTCAGACCTGAGAGCGTCCCTGTGGTGATACACTGAAGTGTGCATGGGGTTTGGTTGTCTGTTTTTTAAGTATTCCTTCCTAGGAAAAAAAATTATATATATATCAGTTTGAGAGAGCAGGGGCATGTGGCCAGTTTTTTTGTATTTTTAAGCACAGTAGCGTGAGTGGTGTTCGTATTTTGAACGTGGAAGCTACGAATGACTTTATGCAAAGGAGTGTCACATGCAAGATATGTACAAAATGATAAAATAAGGGGAATTTTTCCCAAGGTCTGTAGCACGGTTTTTGAAGAAGGAGCACGTGTAGATTTCCTGTGTTATCTTCTGCTAGTCTCCAGGTGCAATTACGCTATTTTGATTTTAACTTGGCTTCTCTGTGCTCCCAGAAAAGCAGAATCATGTGAAGAGACCATTTTGGCAGTGGCTAGGGCCATGTTAGGAAGGCAGAAAGGCGTCTTAACTTTTTGCGTGGTTGTCCATTTTCTATGACGTTTGCAATGACGGTGGCAGGGGGCTGTTCCGTGTTAATTTAGTGATTTCCTTTTTAATCTTCTACTTGGTGGCCCAGCCATATTTTGCGGTCACTCTAACCAGACCTCTCTACAGAAGGCACCTTTCATTAGGTTAGTAAAAAGGTGACTGAAAGAGCGCTGCTGCTGTGGCGCCTTGCTCCTTGCAGGCGTGGGGTGGGTTTTTGATTTTGATGTCTTACATGTACCCTGCTCCTAAGGGCCTCCACATCAGCTGTTTGCATTTGGATTTATGTACAAAATGTAGAATCCAATAGTGGACTTGGGAAGTTCTTGCACTTCCTGCTTAGGACTGGCACATGAGGTGCCCCTCTCCTTGCTGTTGCTTTTTCTTTTTAGAACTGAATGAATTCAATACTTATCAAAGAAGGAACAGTCTTCCTCCTGTTTTTCCCCCTTTCTTCCCTTCTTTATACCTTTTTAAAAAATGAAATTGCTCTTTACAGTTCAGTGAATTTATAGAGAAAGCCCCTTTTTAAAATCTGATTTTGTGCTAATACATCTAATCCTTTAGCTTCTTAATAGAAGACAAATATTTTAAGCATAGCAGTGTTGTTAATAGAAAAAAATTAACTTGGAAACAAAAATATTATATTGTTTCCATGAGAGCTGTGGAGAAAGCTGAACTGCTTGATAATGTGATACATTTAAGTAATGCTGTAATACTAGGCAAGGTGTGCTGTTCCATAGTGGAAAGTAATAATAGAATTAGAAATAATAGAAATAATAATAGAAAATAATAAAAACTATGTGTTAAATTTGAAAGTCCCTATTTTGTTGTGTCCCTAAAGGAGGGATAAGAAGGAAATGTTAGGTTTCTAAGACATCTTACAGTGTAAATTGTGGTGAAAAATAGCATGTTCCACTGTACATAAACTGTGCACCTCAGTAATTTTTAGTATTACTTAGATATATATTTACTGAGTTAATTTATTACTGTTCTGCAATGGATTTGGCTTGCAGTAAAGAAAGTGTATTTCTCCCCTTTTTCTTTCTCATAAAATTTATACATAAACTTCACAAAGACCTGAATCTTCTTTCCATCAGTCAAAATTGTTATAATTTTTCTGTTGAATGTAAATGGGGAGAAGCCGTATCTATTTCATTTCAGAGCACATTTTAGGGAATTTATATTACTATATAGAATGCTTTGTGTTAGTTGACCAGTGGTAACAGTAGCATCCATATCATAAAAATGTCTTTTCATCAGTAATGTTATTTAACAGTGCTGCTTGTAGAACAGCTTGTCTGAACAAACAATTCCTATCGATTTCATTAACTAGAAAAATTTGGTTGTGTGAAAAGGCTTTTTCAAGGCAAATATGTTAGTTTATTAATCTGTTGAAAAAAATACTGCTGTTCAAAAGTGCTTTGAAAACACTTCATAACTTGTGTGCACAGTGTTGCACAGAATCACTATTTCTACAATATTTGTAGCTACTAGTACCATTTTATAGAATCAGAAGTTCAAGCAAAAGAAAGAAGCTTCTGTTGTATGTATTCCAAGTCCTGTTAAAGTTGCCTCGAACCCTGCAATAATATCTTTAGTGCCTTATTTTAGGTTATCCCCAGTTTATGATATCTTCTTATGAGCAAAAACTTATTAGATGTTGAGTCAAAATTCCTGTAGTAGTTTACACTCATTATACCTAGGCTTTTGAGCTTGCACTAAATGATTTTGCTTTCTTCTTGATGTTCCATCTTGGTTGTGTACAGATTATAGCCATATATATATTTTTTTAAGTCGGTGCTTCACCAATTGCATATATTGATATCTTTTTAGAGGACAATGCTTTTATTTGAATTTTTCCTTCACCCAGTGAAAGTTCTGTTCATGAAACAGCTGCAGTATTGAGTTTTTAACTCTACCTTTCATGTCCCTCCATCAGCACTGATCATTTTCATTGCTCTTCTCTGAGCTACCTGCAGGTTGTTGTTATCCTTCTGGTAATGAGGTGCATAGAGCTTTTTAGATGCATTTTTAGAAACACATAGAAACACTGTCAGCCATTGTGTGTGTTCATCTGTGGGTATGTGTGTGAACAATGTAAGTAAGGCACACCCATGAACTCTTGTTCTTTTTTAGATTTATTCTGATACAGCTTTGTTATGTGTCCACATCAAACTTACATCTTTAAGTCATGTGTTTGAGTCATTCAGTGTCATATAAAAGTTACAAGTGCTAAAAAATACTTAATATTTCAAAGACAAGCCATGTCCAGTGCAGCAATGTGCCTAGTCCACTGTTTCTTTTACACAGCAAAAGCTGAGTATTGTAATTTGGACTTTGAATAGGTTAGCATGGAATGAATAATATGGCTTGCTTTTATGATGTGAATCCTACACGTAGTGAACAGCTCTTATTAAATTTTAGAAGAACATCTGTTTGTCAAAGGGCAAAACACACTGAAGGGTTGGAGTGAAACCTTTTGTGGTACCCAGGAATAAAGGTCTTAATTGCTAAGAACTCAAACTTTCATACGAATAGAGAAGAGGATGAAGTTTGTTAAAATTTCTTTGTGTGTGTATATACAACTTAGGTATGTACAATTTTGGATGCTGGCAGTAAGGCAAAAATTGCATTGCAGATTCTTCTTTGCACACATTCTATATGGACTGTGTTAGAAACATGTCTGTTTTCCTTTGCTGAGCATGAAGCCCAGATATTAAATATTATACTGAAGGGTAGGGTGCTGGATGTAAATAGATGCAATTAAATACATGTTTGTGAATACAAAGGGTTTTAATTTTGTGTTCTGCTTCTGAGTAATGTGGTCTTTCAGGATGAGATAGACTGTTAGTTTAGATGTTTGTTGGGACCTGTCTCTCTAGTCCAGAATTCTTACTGCATTAAACTATTGCTACAGGATTTCTGAACTGGGACCTTAAACATTATCTTTCTTTGGGATCCTCTTTTATGAGATGGGAGGAGGATCATGGAGGAGTTTGTGTATTTTGTTTTGTTACTAACAGAAACATGTTTGAAAAATTTCAGTTTCTTCTGAACTTTCTTACTCTTGCTGGTAGTTACTGGTTTTGATAGTTATTACAAGATTTGGTAAAAATTGAAGAGAGCCTTTTTTCTTTCATTGGGCCCTGCACTGCACTATCATTTGTTATGTTAGAAATGTTGCTCTTATTGTTGCAAATACCTATAATAACGAGGGAGAAGTATTGAGATTATTCAGTTATGATTGCAAGCAGAAAAATAAATGGAAAATTGGACATGTAAGCAGCATTTGAGAAGTCTTTTCCCTCATTCTGACCAACCATCCTTTCTGATGATGAATCAGGTGGCTATTCTTTATATTCTTACTATTTTAGCCACAGTGGAACTACTTTTTTTCAGGATGATGTTGGGCATGGCATGATACCCTGAATGCTGACTTTCTAATTGTTACACATGATCCTGTGTTTTTGTGAGGACACATTTGTTCATCCTGTGTATCTCTTCCATTTCTGCATTACTAGGAGACTGTATAAAGCTACCGGAGGTTCTGGGCAAGCAAGTGGAATCAATATTATGTTGCTCCTTGTTAAAACTTACATAGCAATGCCCCTTTGTAGTACAGAAACCTCCATGCAGAGTATGCTATTACAAACTTGAAATCTTTTACTTCTGCTGGGGACCAGGCAACCCCAGTCCTAATCAAAACAGAAGTGGCTAGCAGGACTTGGGGAATCTGAGGAAAGAAGCAAATGGAGAGTAGATGTGTCTGCAGTGAGCACGTGTATCAGAGATCCAGCAGAGATCAGACCTGTGCTAAAAATGTGGGTGTCAACATCTGCTCAACAGCTTCAAGGCACATAGAATCAGTAATGGTAACTGTGGGAGACTGGGTTCCAAGGTTTGGAACTTGCCAGAAGTGGTCGACCATACAAAGAAAATTGACTTTAAATTATAGGGACCATGGATCTGTGGTGTGGAGTGGTACAGCCTTCTTGAGTATTTTTGTAAAATTTATTTTGACTACTGATTTGGCCCAGTCCTGCATTTCAAGTCCTACCTATGCTTGTATAGACAGATGGCAAAATACTTCACTGTGAGATTGATGGTTTAAGATGGTTGTCTGAAGAAACCTGTCATTTGGTATGTAAGTTATGGAGCTGCCATTTGTGGAAATACCATCCAGATTCCATCTGTTTACATCTAAACATTATAGTGCATTTTTATTGATAGATGTATGTAGCATTTAATTTAATGGCTGGCAAGTCCTATTAAACCTAAATGGTGTTGAATCAGATCATATTTTCCAGAAATTTAAACATTAAATTTAGACAAGCAGAATCACAAATGGCTCAGACAGAGGCCTGCAATAATTATGAGAGATTTCCCTCTTTGGCCGAGCAGTTAAGTACCCCCTTTCCAAAGTATGCAATACTCCTTTTTTCCAAGACTGAGGAAGTTGTGCTCAGGGGTTAGGATGCTGGAAGGAAGAGGATATTTTGTCTAGGGCACAAACATTAGATATCAAAGCAGATATATGAACTAAAGCTAAAAAGGAAATGAATGTTGGATTGGGGAAAATATTGTTACTGTCACTTGTGACAATGTGAAAATACTGTCACTTGTCCTGGTTTGCAACATTACTGAGGTAGTAAGCATATCTAAACCCATCCAGAGGTTTGTTTCAGATTTTTACAATGGATAGTTCCATGTAAATATTGTTTGATTAATCTTCCTTATGTAACCCATCATAGTAAAGGCCTGCCATCTTCCCCCCTCATTATCAACAGATGTAAAATTAGGCCTGTCAGTTTCTACAAAGGTGTATGAAAGTGATCATAAAGCTATAATTTAAGTAAGAACCTAGGAACCTAGAAACCAGAGAGTAAATGTTTATGGCTATTTATGATGTTTCTTAAACTAACACAAAGAAATAAGGGCACACTGTTTACTTCTTTCATTCTATGTATTTAAGGATGCTTTTTCCATCCTTTTTAAAATCAGCTGAAACTTATCACAACTTTATGAAAAGGTATTATGTGATACTTAGCTCTTGCAAAGGGACAGTACTTGGGACAGGTCTGGACTAGCTTTTGCTTGCTGTGTATCACTGGTGAAATCAGTGAACCCTTAAACTGCTTTTACATCATCAGAGTAGCAGTGAATTCCTCTGTGTGGAAGGTGAGGAAGCGCCTCTGACAGCTCAAGCATATTTATTTGGAGAAATTGGTGTGCAGGCCTTTCCTCAGGTTATTCTGTCTGGTCTTTACTTAAAATGTGGGGTTAACTGCTTGGGAGATGGCTAGGGGGAATTCCTGATCCCCACTCGAGATGGCCCAGCTGCCCGCAGAGCAGCTGCTGACCTGCTGCATGTTACAGCTTTGCATGTTAAGAAAAAAATCCAAATCAGCGCCAGTTTTCCGTAATACAGTGGAGTGTAAAACCTGCAGCAGTTTCACAGCTGCTCCGCAAGCAGCTGAGCTGGCTTTGCAGTAGCAGTGTGGGGAACAGGTGGAGGTTGATACTCCTAGAGCCAACCTTCTTGGTGGGAGTCCTATGGCCATGATTTTACTTATAAAAGCATATGTGGCAGCAGTGCTGCTGCTAAACTAAGCTTCAAGAGCTTTTAAAGCACTCTCCCTGTTGGGAGAATGTAAGTGCTTGTGAAGTTGAACGGCAAATCCTGCTGAGGAAATTTTGGGTTTCATATCTGATTTTTATCATTATTCATGTTATGGGCAATGTTGGCACCATGGAATGGTGTCCATGGATGCTAACAAGCAGCTGCCAGGGTGAGGTGAACACTTAGGAGGAGGGAAAGAGTTAACACATAGGAGGAAGCTACTGTTGCAGAAATGTGAATGATACTGTAGTGTCCTCTGGTGCAAAATAAAATACTGGTGTTACTTTCAGCTAGAGATGGAGAGACAATGCAAGTGTTTTCACAAATAGAGAGATGTGGAAGACTTGTCAAGAAAAAAGGGCCCTCGTGGGTATTGGAATGAGTACAAGCATCTGAGCTCTCCTTGGAAGTGAAATGGTTCAGAAATTTTTTCTAGGTTACACTTCAGTTTTATGTTTTTTCTTTTTTCATGTTTTATCAATTGCAATTAAGTTGTGGCATATAAAAGTATTGAAGTTTTAAAACAGCACTATTAACAAAACAAACCACCCAAAATAGTAGGTTGGGGTTTTTTTATTTGTGACAATAATTTGTTTCTTACCTCTACAGAACAAAATGTTATTTACATGTTCATAATAATTAGAGATATCTCTTCAGCAGACAGGTGAAATCTTAATGAAGTTAGCTGATAATCTGAGAACTATAGCCCCCTAGTTATTCCATGTGTGTAACTTTGGAAATGAAATACATCATTACGTTTGCAAAAGTTATTTGTCTGCGACTACATAGAATATTGTTGTTCCATTATCAAGGCAGGAGTCAAAAAAATAACACAGGTACTTTCTATCCCAAAGGTCTAATCTAGTGCTAGAATTAAGTGTTTTGGAATGAGGGAGACTGATATGTTTGTTCTGGTTTTGTTAGCATCACAGGTTAAAATTCTTAGCATCACCTGTTGAAATTGTTTAACAGGTAAAATGTGAGTGAATGTGTGTATAACCAATATTTGGACTGTATGAGTTTGTCAACAAAATCAAAGTAATATTCAGTAATTATTACAGATGTTATGATGCTTTGTTAAGAAAAAAAAAAACTGAAACACTAATGTAGGTATTAGAGTCAGAAGTTTGTACCTCTCACAAACACAGCTGCTAGTGGCTTTCCCATCAAAGATAATCTGTTCCCACAGAAAGCCCTCTTCTAATTAGTCATGGTAATTTACAGGTATGCAGCAGGGATTGGTTTTTTCTAGATTGCTTTTATTCTAGAGCCACTTGAGGCTACTTTAACACTTGTGTTATGATTTTCTTGGCTTACAGTCATATAAATACATGCACCAAAATAATCTCTGTGTGGAAGTTGAGAGTAAAAGTGATGGCCCTTATGTACTTTAGGTAGACTAGAATGACCATAAACTTGTATTCTTTCAAGTACAGGTGTCTTGAAAATCTCTAAATAGTACGTATGTGCTATAATTTAAAAAATATTTAATTTTACAACTGTCTTTTGCAAGCTAGTAGTCAAAATCTTGGTTGGTATTATGGGCTGTTTGTAACAATTAATGGAAATACAGGTTTTTAAAAGCCTCTGCTAACCACGTGTAGTAATTTCTGAATAATTTTTAGACTGGTTATATTGTAAATTCAATAAATGTACAGAAGTTTTAATTTAGAGTGGACCTGGTAGACCCAAGATGACTTCTGTAGACTTGGGATTAGGCTTCAACTATTGCCTGTAATTAATTGACACAAGTACTCTTCTATCCTTTTTTGTGACCTTGTCTTAAGAAAGATTGAATATTTTGAGAAGTAGCCATTGTTTACACTGGAGTAAGATCAAAGAGTTATTTACAAATCTGTTAGCTACCCTCTCCCACAGATATGAAAAATAATAGGTGAATGGAAATTTGAGAATTACTTCAACAGTAAACAAAACCTTACCCTTAACATAATGAAATCATTACATCTTTTATTGTGGGGATTACAGACCTTATGGGCCAAAGGCTGCTCAATTTTCTCATGTAAAGTGGTCCCACTGACTTGTTCAAGACATTGGACAGCATTAGGAGTAGATTTTAAGTCTCTTACATGAATGTTCTTACAGCAAGTAACATCCTTTTTTTTTTCAAGTGCTTAAGTGTGCTTTTTGTGCTCAAAAACTTGAAGGCCATATTAGGATCTGAATTGTTCCCTCCACAGTACCTAAAATGTGGAATAGTAAACTAGGGTTTGGGTCAGGGCTGCTTAAACAGAAGTTAACTGACAATTATACAATTTAATATGATGTGTATACATGAACTTGACATTTATGTCACTTGTATATACTTTTCACTGTTTGCTACTTTTTTTTTGTACTATGAATGTATAATATTTAATGTCTTGCCTAAATTCACCAGACCACTAACCCACTAGGCAGGTTAGCTACCCTCTGTAGATCTCTATGCTTTGATGCAAAGCTCTTGGGCTGATACTGTTGGAGCTTTGTACATATTTCTGTTGAAAAATTGCTGAGTTTCAAATAATTCCCTCACAGAAGTAAAGAGTGGTAGAAGAAGTATGTAACATGGTCCCAGTGTGAAAAAGACCTCATCGTGGGTGTGCAGGCAGGTTTTGTTGAAAGGGAATCAAGTTCACTCTTGCAGTGGAAGTGCCTTGGAATCTGGAAGAGCTGTTTGGTAATGTAGAGACTGTTGAGGCCACCTGTACAGGGCCTTTGATTTCTGGCAAGGATAATTGGTTGCAGTAGATATTGAGAAAAGTCCTGAAAACCTTGTAACTACAGTATTGTGTATCTGTGTTCACAAAAGGAAAGATGGGAATTCTTCTGGCAGAGCCCTTCACAGTTTGCCTTTCTCCTGTTTGGGATATAGAGATCTTACCCAGCTGTAACGGGGAGCACTGACTTGCAGAGTAGGGGGAGGAGATGAACTTTCTGTCCAGACAGGAGGAGGTAGATGGTTTATATATTTAGATGCATAAAATGGTCCTCAATTACTTGTAAATTCAGTTAGTAAAAGCTTACATTTTGCCACAGTGCTTAATAGCTCTTCACAACAGTGATTAAATTCTCATTTGGCTGTGCCAAACCTGTTTCGTTTGTCTGTTTCATTGTTTAGTTTTGGGGTTTTTTTGTGTGTGTTCTAATCAAAAAAAGCGTGTTACATTTGTAATAGCTCTATATTAATCAAAATCGTATCTGTTTAAGGTTTTAATGTAGCCTGTTTGGCAAAATGGTTAATGAATGGGAAATGTAGACTAGAGCTAAGCCTGTAAGCAATGCATGGTTTCTTGTACAGGGGTCTGTGTGGCTGTGGCATGCACGCTGACTTTAACAAAAAGGACATTCCTTAGGGCATCCTGAGTGTGATTCTGGTTTAGGTAGTGTTGCAACCTAGAAACACAGATTTAAAAATATGTCAGTTTTTTGAAGTGTTTTTAACTGGCTTCAGGAATAAAGGGTAATAGTACTTGTAAGGTGAGTGAGCGACACTTCAATTTGTGAAGCAGATGCATGAATAAACAATGTCAGAAATGAAGTTTCTTAATAGAGAACTTTGCATGTCACCATTGAGTTTAAAGAACCAGTCACAAAGAGAGGACTCTGGGATTGAACTGTAGATTATAAGAGAGCAAAATATTGTAATGGTGAGTTGTCAAGATGAAAATGATATTCAAGATTCTTGGTGCATCTGAAGATGAAATCTTTAGCAGAAGTTCTAAACAGCAGATTGGGAAATGTTTAAGATTACTTAAATTCAAAACATTCTGCTTGAGAAGGTTCCTTTAAATTCCATCTATTCTACACTGTCTTCAGAAGAAATTAGACTTTACATAAAATGGAGAAATTTTTTACAAATGCCTTTGCATTTAATGATTACATACCATTTTTGTAAGACAGCAAATACTTCTCAAAATTAATCTGCAGTCTGCTTTGAGCAACAAAATCCCTTTATGTTTAACAATGTAATTAGTGGATTTGGTTTCCCCAGAGACTTTTTATGTTCATCTTCATTAACTGCTTTTCATTAAGCAATTACATAATTTTAACATGGCTTATAATTTTCTTTTTGTATTAATTTTTTTTTTTACTGCCAGTATTGATAGTTTATTGGAAAGTGATAGCTCATGTAATGCTTACTTGGGTTTGTTGTTAATCTTTGCACAGATAATACTTTTTCCTTGGATGCTCATGTCTTTAACTGGTGACATCTGTAAATTAACCAAGATTAGACTGTTAAAATGGCTACAGCTGAAGCATTATCCTCTTGCCAAAGATAAATTATTTTTAGTGTTCATTATTTGACAGTATAATCAATGTTGAACATTTCCTATGATCTCCTGCATGTAATTAGTATACTTTTTAATATGGAAATCNGCATGGTTTCTTGTACAGGGGTCTGTGTGGCTGTGGCATGCACGCTGACTTTAACAAAAAGGACATTCCTTAGGGCATCCTGAGTGTGATTCTGGTTTAGGTAGTGTTGCAACCTAGAAACACAGATTTAAAAATATGTCAGTTTTTTGAAGTGTTTTTAACTGGCTTCAGGAATAAAGGGTAATAGTACTTGTAAGGTGAGTGAGCGACACTTCAATTTGTGAAGCAGATGCATGAATAAACAATGTCAGAAATGAAGTTTCTTAATAGAGAACTTTGCATGTCACCATTGAGTTTAAAGAACCAGTCACAAAGAGAGGACTCTGGGATTGAACTGTAGATTATAAGAGAGCAAAATATTGTAATGGTGAGTTGTCAAGATGAAAATGATATTCAAGATTCTTGGTGCATCTGAAGATGAAATCTTTGCTTAAACTAAGTGGAAATACTGTATTATCTAAGAAAGTGAACCATCAGATTTTTCTCTTAGCAATGTCTTCAAGAATAAGAAAAGAATTTAGCAGAAGTTCTAAACACCAGATTGGGAAATGTATAAGATTACTTAAATTCAAAACATTCTGGTTGAGAAGGTTCCTTTAAATTCCATCTGTTCTACACTGTCTTCAGAAGAAATCAGACTTTTGTAAAAAATAAAGTTTTCCATTTTGTGTAATGCCTTTGCATTTAATGATTACATACCATTTTTGTAAGACAGCAAATACTTCTCAAAATTAATCTGCAGTCTGCTTTGAGCAACAAAATCCCTTTATGTTTAACAATGTAATTAGTGGATTTGGTTTCCCCAGAGACTTTTTATGTTCATCTTCATTAACTGCTTTTCATTAAGCAATTACATAATTTTAACATGGCTTATAATTTTCTTTTTGTATTAATTTTTTTTTTTACTGCCAGTATTGATAGTTTATTGGAAAGTGATAGCTCATGTAATGCTTACTTGGGTTTGTTGTTAATCTTTGCACAGATAATACTTTTTCCTTGGATGCTCATGTCTTTAACTGGTGACATCTGTAAATTAACCAAGATTAGACNTAATGTAGCCTGTTTGGCAAAATGGTTAATGAATGGGAAATGTAGACTAGAGCTAAGCCTGTAAGCAATGCATGGTTTCTTGTACAGGGGTCTGTGTGGCTGTGGCATGCACGCTGACTTTAACAAAAAGGACATTCCTTAGGGCATCCTGAGTGTGATTCTGGTTTAGGTAGTGTTGCAACCTAGAAACACAGATTTAAAAATATGTCAGTTTTTTGAAGTGTTTTTAACTGGCTTCAGGAATAAAGGGTAATAGTACTTGTAAGGTGAGTGAGCGACACTTCAATTTGTGAAGCAGATGCATGAATAAACAATGTCAGAAATGAAGTTTCTTAATAGAGAACTTTGCATGTCACCATTGAGTTTAAAGAACCAGTCACAAAGAGAGGACTCTGGGATTGAACTGTAGATTATAAGAGAGCAAAATATTGTAATGGTGAGTTGTCAAGATGAAAATGATATTCAAGATTCTTGGTGCATCTGAAGATGAAATCTTTGCTTAAACTAAGTGGAAATACTGTATTATCTACACTAAGAAAGTGAACCATCAGATTTTTCTCTTAGCAATGTCTTCATGAATAAGAAAAGAATTTAGCAGAAGTTCTAAACAGCAGATTGGGAAATGTTTAAGATTACTTAAATTCAAAACATTCTGCTTGAGAAGGTTCCTTTAAATTCCATCTATTCTACACTGTCTTCAGAAGAAATTAGACTTTACATAAAATGGAGAAATTTTTTACAAATGCCTTTGCATTTAATGATTACATACCATTTTTGTAAGACAGCAAATACTTCTCAAAATTAATCTGCAGTCTGCTTTGAGCAACAAAATCCCTTTATGTTTAACAATGTAATTAGTGGATTTGGTTTCCCCAGAGACTTTTTATGTTCATCTTCATTAACTGCTTTTCATTAAGCAATTACATAATTTTAACATGGCTTATAATTTTCTTTTTGTATTTTTTTTTTTTTACTGCCAGTATTGATAGTTTATTGGAAAGTGATAGCTCATGTAATGCTTACTTGGGTTTGTTGTTAATCTTTGCACAGATAATACTTTTTCCTTGGATGCTCATGTCTTTAACTGGTGACATCTGTAAATTAACCAAGATTAGACTGTTAAAATGGCTACAGCTGAAGCATTATCCTCTTGCCAAAGATAAATTATTTTTAGTGTTCATTATTTGACAGTATAATCAATGTTGAACATTTCCTATGATCTCCTGCATGTAATTAGTATACTTTTTAATATGGAAATCAGTAGGTTTTAATTGTATTTAAAACAATGCTATGCTTGTACAGTTATAATTTGTTTTCCTTGTATCCATGTGTAATTTAGTATTTATTGTTTATAACTAGTAGGTCCATTACAAGGGAGCTAAACCAGCACTGGCCACAGTACATGTCATGATATGCACCTACAGTGTATTAGATTCTCTTGAAGTATTGAGGTAATTGGCATAAGATGACTGATTTTATTGTAGTATTTCTGACTTTAGAATGAGGAATATAGTCTTTCTGTTTAATTCTTAAAATCTGGTAAACCTTAGTTTTCTCCCTCCATCTGATGTGCATTTTGAAAGTACAGTATATTTTAGCTACACTTGAAGGACAAAATGTTACAAAGAGATTAAATGTTGAGACAGGTAAAATCAGTGGAACAGCTGTCAAGAAGTTTATATAGATGCATAGTTTCTCTCAAGGATTTTTTTCTTGTTTCTTTTGTGAGCTTAGATACTCAGACCAGAAAAGTTTGGTTAAAGTAAGGGTGTTTTGTGTGTATACACTAGCATTCAGTATAGTTGTTTTTATGATGTTGGAGAGTGCTTCACAAACTTTTAAATGCCTTCAAAGCTAATTAAGTAACAGTATTATTTGTATGAACTTATCACATATGAATGTTCACATAAATTTATTGCAGGGCATTCAGCTCTACCATGTAGCTTAAAAGAAACATGACTCCTCTTTATTTACGTCTTTTGTGGCAGAAAAATACTCCACTGGCCTCCTTTGTTCCTTTTTCACCAGAGTCTTCATTAGTTTAAGTGTAGCTTTGCCATTTTGTGGACAAGTTTGAAATTCCAGGCATTTTGGGTCTAAAAGAGGACTAACTTGGCAGGTAATTATTTACTGATAAAATGCAAGAGCACAAAATGTGTTCCTATCTATGGCTTCCTCCACTTAACAAGTAGAAAGTTTAGCATGGGGTTTTTTTGTTTGTGTTATATTCCAGTGGTTTAACAAAGTTAATCTGAATTTTTATGTCTTGACTAGCACATTGTTCTTCTGTGCACATTTGCATCTCACTGCCAGATAGACCAAAAAAGAGCAAATTATTTCCTTTTATCAAATCTGTATGGAGGCAAATTAACAAAAAAAAAATTAATACATGCCAAATATATGTGAAGTATAGAAATCCTTCCTTCCTTTAAAAATCAGTCTGTTGAAAAATACTGATTATGTTATTGTAGAATAATTTTAGTATTTCCCTAGACAAAACATTTTCTTGGCAAAAAGAGATGTTCAGATTTGAAAGGTCCAGTGTCCATTTTATTTAAAACTTTTTTTCTAAGTGTTGCTATTAAAATGCTTCCATTAAAAAGCAGAAGATAATAAATTAGCAAAACTAATTTAGATATTATGCAAATAACCACAACGAAATATTATGAATGAATACAAGATCTCTTAAATACTTGTATACAAGCTTTGTTTTCATCTTCTGAAGTGTCTGTGGCTATCTCAGGAAACATGTTTAAACAATATATGTCAGTTTGGATTCTGCTGCATAAAGGAGTGGCAGAGACCAATGCTAATTGTCACCGTGGGTTTTATATTTGTCAGTCCTCTTCTGGATCAGTGCATTGCAAATCCATATAATTAGTATCTAGAAGGGGACAGAAGTAAAGATTCTGGGTCTTAATTTTACAGCTTGCCAACAAGATCTGCCACTTGGCTATTGACATCTCTGTGGTGCTAACAGTTGGTCTTAAAAAATAATGAGCTACGATTTTTCTTGCACAGTTGTTATATTTTGTGTGTACAGCTGATAAAATTCAAGGTGTGTAGGTTGCTTCTATAAGAAAATTTGTCTTGGACTTCTCTGGTAATTAAGGGCATGTAGGATAAACGCTGTTAGTACTGCTCTTCATTTAAAACATGAATGAATGGAATCTGCCACATTTTGTTGTTGTTCTTAT
The DNA here is from genome assembly GCA_038090715.1 of Florisuga fusca. Taxonomy (NCBI): domain Eukaryota; kingdom Metazoa; phylum Chordata; class Aves; order Apodiformes; family Trochilidae; genus Florisuga; species Florisuga fusca. Next base: position 56,228,516 of record JAAWXA010000001.1, on the reverse strand, counting down.
GTCTACTTTTATCTCAAGTCATCGCTGTGAACATAAAGAACAGCCAAACAGTACCACAGCAGTGAACAAAACATCTGAAATCCTCGTCTCAGCTACACATTTCTAAAATGTAGCTTAATTGATCGGCTGGTGTAAAGACATGATTCAGATCCGGTCTTTTTCATGGCAGTGGCAAGACAGGCAGGAAGAGTGTGGGGTTTCATATTTTCAGTGTAGCAGTATAAACCCATATCCGGTTTTAACGCTTAGCTTAAATAGTTTAGGGTATTTGAAAAGGAGGCATCTCGCTGTTTGTCGATGGGTGCGTTTGTTTTCTAAGAGGCGGCGTACCTGAGCCAGGAGCCTCCTGAAGGGCAGTGCGGGAGGAATGCGCACCCTCCCTGCTCGGGTTGCAGCCCCTCCGAGCACACCGGGGAAGCCAGGGTCAGGGCTCTTCGCTGCCTTGGGCCATCCATAACCCGGTCCTCTTTGGTAGCTCGCAGTGTCCCAAGGAAGTGATTGATGTGACAGAGTCAAAGATGTTCGGTTTCATAACTCTCAATGTGGTTTAGATTGTTTCTTATAAGAAGAGTTAGTTGAGCACAGAGGGCAGAACAAGGAATGCTGGTTACTCGCTTTGAGAATCGAAATAATGACATAAAAAATCGGGTCTGACCTGTTGGAGAGGGCAGCCCCTTCCGAAGGTAATGGCTGCGGCGCTGCGCCCTGCCCGGCCCGGCCCTGCCCATCCGCTGGCAGTGCTCAAGCCGTGCCGTGGGGATGATCACCGCCACCCGTGCTGGAGGACCAACTTGAGCAAATTCAGCTTTTCAAAGACCAAATAAAGAACGAGCGACTAAGCATCAGCCCATGCATACTTTCCATCTTTCCCGGAGGTTTGCTACTATTCATGCCCGCGCCTAGCGCCATAGGTAGGATATGCTGATACGGAGGACTACTGTAAGCACTTTTAAACTGAGCCGGGCTTAAGGCGAGTACCCAACGCTTTGTTCTTATCTCTGTATTCCACGCAGCGGGGGCCCGGCCCGGGGAACCAGGCGTCGCCTGCCCGGGCCCGCAAGAGGCGCGGGGGGCTGCCCACCAAGATGGCGGCGGGGCGGGCGGCGGCGCCAGCGCCTTCAAGCGCAGGCAGGGGCTGTCGCCGCCATTAGCGGTGGCCCAGGGCCGCTTTTCGGCCCACAGCCCCCCCATCCCGGGAGGGCGGCGGGACCCGGCCGGCCGGTGTCACCTTTTGTGCTGAGGCCGCGGGGTCCTGCCCGCCCTTCCGCCCCTCCGGAGGAAGGCGCCGGTAAGGTGTCCGTCACACGTGGGCAGGCCGGGAGGCCTCCTCGCAGCAGCCGCGGTGCCTCGAAGAACCGTGCCTCGCTTGCACCTTGAGTGTTCACGGAGCCTTCCTTCCCCGGACCGGGAGCCTTCCCTCCTGGGAGCAGCGGTACAGGCGTTCCGTTCCAATGGAGGGGCCGCGGAGCATTGGGGTGTGCCTGTGTCTTGCCCCTCCGTCGCATTAAAACGACTTTGAAAACAAATGCAGCCTCCTTTTAGGGAGCATGTGAAACCCGAGCTAAGTGTTGCGTTTGTTGTTAGCTCTGTTGATGCTTTGTGGAAAGTGGATTACATGTGGGTATGATAGTTAAACCTTCAGTGATTTTCTTAGACCTCTCAGTGAACATCTCGACTTCCCCTCATGATCAAGCAAAACATGCTACTAAGTAACACGCTGTGTTGAAGTGGTGGTATTGACATAAATATGTGAAATTTTCAAGTGAGTACCTTTTTATCAACAATATTTTTTCTCAAACATGCTAGAACTTTAAAGCAGCTTTTTACCTCGCGGCTTGGAATTTCTCTTTGACTTCTGAGTGTTGTAATGTGACAGCACAAAGGAAGGCTTTGCAAAATATTCAGCAGAATTACTTGCTTTTGTTTTGAAGGAGAACATAGTCCTTCATGCTAAAAAGTAATTCAGAAAGATTAATGATTGTAGGATTCCAATCTTGCAAACACTTGTTCTTTAAAGAACTATTCTAGTAGATAAAGGTTTCAAGATTAGGACCTTAAATATGCAAATTTTCTAACCCTTAAAAATGATGATCTGCTTTAGTCTGGCCTTGGGCAAAGTTCATTGTGGACTCAGAATTTTTTTCTTTGAGTAGGAGTTAGGGTTTCACTGCTTGAAGTATTTTTTTAAATTGAAGAAGAGATTGATTACATGGTTTTTTTAAATGAAAAAAAAATCTACTGTGTAAGAAATGTGTATTTCTTCAGTAACAGCATTTCTGATGCAAAGGAAATGGCTGAATTTTGTCTGTTTTAGTTGTATAAAACTTCTACAAGTTTAGGTTCTCTGACATGTTCTATAACATGTCATAGAAAAAAAATATTTTTTTTTTAACAGTTGAAAATACAAAGTGTGCTTTTAGGTTGTGAGTGGTGAGTGACAAATCACTACTCTGGGATGTTCCCCCTTTGGGATGAGTTTGCTGTAATTCCATTGACCTCGATACAATTGTGTTGGTTGCCCCTTCTCCCCCGTCAGCATCCAGCTCATGGGAATCTCATTGTTCTTTCTGCTAAGATTTTTACTTGCAAACGATTATTTTAGATGCATATGTTGTGAAGGGAATTTCTACTGATGGAATCCTAAACTTGTTTTGGTTGCTTCAAAATAAATGTAGGGATTAAAGTCTACATTACTTGTATTGTTAACTTCAAATAGGTGACACATGCAATGTGTCAAAGTGTTTGTCAAGCAGGAGTATTTCACATTTCAAATATGGACTGTCTAGTCTCAGGTTGATTAATTCACATATGCTCTCTGACTGTTGATTTTCAACTAAATGTAGCATTGCTTTACAAAATGTACATTTTTTTAACTGCATGACAGATAATTGCAATATTTACATATAATATTTCCATTGGGGTTGGCAACTTACTTTAACCTTTCTATGTAAAATTCTTTGTTTCTTTTTAGGTTAATGTTAAATGTTGCCTCTACAATCCCAACTGATATTCCCAAATGCTATTAAAAAAATCACAAATCTCTGTGAGCCCAAAGCATTGTGATTCCATACAGTGGTTCTTTAATGACATTTTGGTTGGTACATACAAATTTTTATTGCTGTTTTGTGAACCCTGGACCTGTGCTACATGGTAATTTGTAATTAAGTAAACATCTCTGTTGAAGAAAAAACTTTCTCACTGAAGATGTGATACCACTCTCGGTTTCTTGTTTGTTTTCTTTCCTGTACAAATCCTTTCTTGCTATAACCCTGCAGTTTCATTATTGCCCTGAGCCACCTAACTATACTTCTGCCAGAAGAGGCAATCCTACCCACTCCTGCCTCTGCCTCGTCACATGTTCCCACCCAGATACCCTCCTCAATTCTGCTGCCTTGTAGCTGCAGGAGGAATCGCAATCCCTTGCTGTTTGAGCTGAAAACTAGTAATTTATTTTACGTGTTTGAGTTTAATTTGTATCAGGAAAGCTCACAGGACTTTGGTCTTGCTACATGAAAATTGAGGCTAACTTGAGGAAAAGCAGTGAAAGCATGCAGCCTGAGGAAATGCATAATACAGCCACTCCAGGGCAGTGGTAGAGTGTAATTTTCAAGGAACTGAGCCAAAACCAAATGAGAGGTTTTGTTCCCTGAACTTTGTCTTCAGTCTCATAGATGTAACTCACTAGCTAGGAAAAAAAGGCAGGGCAAGACTTTGTACAGCTGTATCTCATAGAACCTCTGTCTGTATTGGCACAAGCTCATATTGAATACACTTGTCTCGGTGCCCTGCTTGGTCTGGCATTCATTTCCTTAGAGATGTTAACAGTCTAGTCTGGCAAACAGTAGATGTGTCTATTTCAGTAACTTTTTTTTGGAAACAAATATTTGGGAGTGAGTTTCCCATTGCTGTTGCTGACATGTATCTTGTGACAGCCCTGCTGGTGTGTAACAAGTAGGTATAACTGAGCTGTCTCCTTTACTTGGAACACCTTTTGCTTAGTATTACAGGAGGATCAAGTTAAACTCCCTTTCTTAGAAACCCAACATAATATGTATTAACTGAACTCAGTAGCTACTTTGATCAAGGTTCAGAGCCAAGCAGTGCTACACCAAATAAGCCGTAAACAGCTTTTTCCTGGTCCCCAAGCTCTGCTCCAAAGCCAGCTGTGGCAGTAATTTTTGTTTATCTTGTAGGGACACTTAAAAATATTTTCACAGAAATAAACCTTTAAATTGTCCTGAATGAAATGAGAAGTGGTTTTAAGGAAATACTTCCCATGCACTTGCATACGTTTCTGATTCATGGTATTTATTCAGGGCTGCAAAGAACTGGTTACTTGTGCTGTTCCTGCAGAGTTGAGAAGGCACTTGAAGTTGACTGATGATGATGAAGGTCCCAAACTGAGCTCTGTGCAGAACTCCCTTGAAGAGAAGGTTGCAAGACAGGCTCTCAATTTGTCTGAGAGCAGGTGGGACTGTATTCTGTACTCTGCTTGTGCAGGCCAAGCGAAATTATGCCAGATCGTGCATTCAAGTAACCTGGGCAGATTTCATAGATAATCTGAAAATGTTAAGGTCTGATTGCTGCTAATTTAACTTAAAGTCAGAAGGATGTTGTAGCTAATAAGTGAGAGTGATTACATTGGAATTGTTTATTAACATAAGCCATGCTGTGGCTGGCTAAGGTGCACCATAACATAATACACAATATGTTGCTATTAAACTTAAGTGTGCATCCCTTCTCCTGAGGGATGTTTGAGGAGATAATACAGATGTATGTAAATTGAAGGAGGTTTTATAAGGGTCCAAATTCTTTCTGACAGGGGTGAGCAGCCTGGGGCAGTTGAGGACAGGCAGTGTAGGAGTGCAGGAGATCTGGCAGCTCCTCAGGGCACTGCTGACAGTCTGTGCTGGGCAGGGTCACTGTGGTTTAAGAGAAACTGCTGCATGTATCTGTTTTTAATTGAGAAAAAGTGTGTCCTGGAATTCTGGGAAATAGTTCTCTTGTACAGATATATTGGCACTGATGAATGGAGCCTATCTAGTAAAAAAGCTCTGTGTTTAATAGCTTCTGGTCAGTATCCTCACAATGAAGTTGTTTTTCATACATAAAGTTACATATCATTTGAAATGGTAGCTGCTTTTCTTTTAAAGGCATCTAGGTATTTATTTTTAAAAGAAAAATTGTCAGATGCCGTTAACAAAATTCTGTTCAACATGTAACTGAGGAAATGATTACACTTTTCAGAAACCTTAATTTATTGCATATATTAATGGTTGAGTAAAGTAACTTGGCAACTTGGCACTTTCTCTTGCAATCAATAATTTGTGCACTTTGTGCACTGATATTACATACATGCTCGTAGTGGGTTGCTACTGTACACAGTTGCCTTAATAGAAGACTGACCCAAGTAGGTATGCCTGTTACTGGCACACAGAGAAGAATACAGGGTATATTATAACAAATGTAATTACTTGGCACATTATGCTAGCAAAGACTGAGTTAAGTGAACAAAATGCTATTTATCTTTATTTTCAGGTTGTTCCTAATTTACAAATTTCAATTAATTATTATAAAGTTACCACAGGGACACTTAACAGTGTGCAATTTATCTTTTTTTTTTTAAAAAGATTGGAGGAGGGTATATTGCAAACAAATGAAAATTTTAATGTAAGAACATACAAGCTGCATGTGAGAAAATATTTTTAAAGGGAATATTATCTGTGAAAGTAATGTTTGAAAAGCTTACAACTATAAAATATAATTTGCATGTAAAAGTATTTGCACAGCAGAGGATTTTCTTTATTTTACAAAATGAAACAATATCTGCCTTTTCTGAGCAAAATTAATTTCACAAAGACAAATTGAATAAAGTATTTTCTTTCCCATCAGCTTAGTGTTTGTTGGTCAGCATTTTACCATAAACTCTTGATTTCTTTACAAATCGGATATAACCTATAGTAAGTAAATAATTCCAGCATTGCCCCTGGAAATTCATGGAGGTTGACCAAGGGAGGTTTTCTTTAGCATCTTGTTTTCATTTTCAAGTAGTGATAAGAAAATGCTACTTCAGTAGAAGGGAGCAGGATGCAGCATACCCTCTAGACGTTTCTGCTGGCTTTCCTTCATCTTCTGCAGGTGCCCCTCCTCCATTTTGTTTTCCTTTCACAAGTTTTCTGGTTGTGCTCTTTTGATCCCACTATGTGAGCTTGTAGCCAAACAAGATACTGGCAAGATCGGAGAACACAACTGCTGGATTTAAAATGTGAGTGGACAAGTGAGTAAAAAGACTGCAAAGGCAGCAAAAGAAAATATAACATCTATAAAATACTGCAGTAGTCATAAGCCAGAACTTGAGGTTTTGTACAGATTGTTTGAGATTTAATATTGAAAGATAGTATGGCTGTTTGTGAAAAATCCCTGAATAGATTTCGTTAAGATCTGCTTTTCTGTTGTGATTTGTTAGCACAATTCAGAAAAAGTAAGTATAGTTCAAAGCACTTTTGGTCTAAAAAGGTAAGCAGGCTCCAAATAGAATTATTCTTTTCTTTTCTGCTTTTCAGACAAGTTTCTCTAAGATAATACCTTGAAAATCATGTGACATGATTTAAATAGTAATCATTCCTTACAAGTAAATGCCTTTTATTCATTCCTAAGAAATGACATCTCTGATCTGTGCATAAATATACTTTTTATTTAGAAGTCAACCTTAACTTAGTCTTTTGTAGCAATGATATTTTAAAAACATACATTAACATATTTAACATACATATTGGTGTTCTGGGTTTGGTGTTCTGAGGAATGGTTTATTCATTTACAGAATAAAAGCAGAAAATACATGTACTTCACTGATAAAGTATGCTTATACCTGGCTAGCTACATAGATGAAGCTATTTAAAAGCTCTTCCTTAAACAAACACAAGAAACCCACATTCCTCTTGTCCTTATGTCTCCAAAGCCATATTCATCTTTTGATTTGAAATATGAATTTTTTTGATTTTCATCTTTCCTTTGATAGGATTTTAGCACTACCATTTGTTAACCATGTCATACACCTGAGCACCAGGGAGTGCAGTCAATGTTACATTTCCATGTTTATCAGTCATGATTCTCATGTATGATGAGGGGAGCTTTGCGAAATAGGCACACTATCTTATTGTAGAATCTTCTGAATACTGTGCTCAGTAACTAAACAGTCTTTTAAGAAAAAATACGAGTTGCATTAATTTGCTTTTTCCATACCAGTGGGTCTGCCTTTTACATGTCTATGTACTCAGTTCCTTGGCAACTGCTTGTTTACTATGTTAAAAATTCGTGCAGAGATTCCTGTCAGGATCGAGAGACGAGAGGACTGACTGCTGCTGAGCTGTGCTCAAAGATAGCGGAGTACAGGTTCTTGCTTGAATTAAGCCATGGACCAGCTAAACATAATAGCTGTGGATGCCTGCCTGATCAGAAGCAGAAAGTGCCCCTTATTTACTGAATCAGTGCTACTCACTTTGGGGGCTTTAAGACTGCATCTAGTGATAAATAAATCAGGTTCAGGAGCAGGCTGGGGCAGTGGGCTGTGATCCGTGCTGTGTGAGAGGCAGCATGTCATTCCCTGTCCTTATTTTCTCCACACAACAACTGCCTCTATCTGACACCTGGCAGGAGGGTCCATGCCTGGTGGCATCACTCTGTTTTTTGGGAATGGGGTGAGAAATGGAGGAGGAGAGAATTTTGCCAGGTGGATGTTAAATTACGCTGTGCCACCTTGCTTCAGAGCCAGGGAATGATGTCTGAGCCGTTTAATGAGCAACATGTATGTAGCCTGAGACTCTTACAGAAGAGCCAAGAGGGAGGAGAGACTTTGAAATGGTGCATGTGTGGCTGCCAGTAGATGTAGTCAGGAGACTGTGAATCACAATGTTTGTGGCAATGGTAACATTTTAGTAGCCCACACGGTTTTACTGTTTGGTTTGGGGTTTTTTTTTGTTTTGTTTTTTGGGTATTTTTTTTTTTCTTACCTGTCTAATTAATAATAACAGGTTGCAAAGACAGGTGTTTTTGTCCCCTTTCCAAAAGGATTAGGACATAGTAAATTTAAAATCTGAAAGGCACTACAAGGGGGTAGGTAAACCCACACAGGTTTTAGTTGGTACTTCCTTAAGGACAGCTCTGCATTAGATCTATCCCCTGCAGGAAGATAGAGGCATTTGGCAGCACTGTGGTCATGTCTTGGCTTGAACTACAGGTGAAAGTGTCCTGAGCTGCATACTGTGTAATGTGATTGAGTGAAGCACTTGGCCATGTGGGAGGTAACAGCAATTCACCAGGAACACCTGCAAATGCCATGTGTGGATGCACTGACTCATGTTAATGTAATTACCTCATTGTAATTGAGTTAAGTACAATTGATTTAACAGTAGTGAAGATGAGCCCACAGTTACAGTCTAAAATGTGAGTTCATATTTGATTGTCAGGATTTCTGATTCCTGCAGGATGCTGAAGATTTCCTTTGTAATGAATGCACTGAATGAAGAATGTGCTTAACTTCAGCCACATAAACAGTCCAAGTGGAACTTACCCAGAATGTTAATTTTTACTTCCTGCATATATTTTCCAAATACTGTGTCATCTATCAGTAACACACCTTTTGCAGAGTGGGAGGGATCAGCACGTTGTGCACAGCACCATTTTGTACAGCAACATTTTGTCTGATTAGCTGTTCCGTAGGCTGAGTTCTCATACTGAGGTAAAAAAATAGCTTTTTTGTCACTGCGTTGCTTTTTTGTGTGGGGGGGAATCTCATGGCAATAATTTTTAAAGACCTGTGGTTCACTGCTCCACAGTCTTGACCTTCTCTCAGAATATTTTTCATTCCTGCTTTATATTGGTTCCAAGTTACTAAGAATCTCAGCTGTTTACCCAGACTTATTCCAACAATGGTTGTCATCTCTAATTCAGTATGTTAGGATTTACTAATCCATTATTTTGGAGGAATGAATGTGTGATGGTGGCATGAGAAAGGGGTTTAAATATAACTATCTTGATTGGCTCATCAGCTAATGAGCTCATCAGATATGAATTGTATATATTTGGTATATTATGTTACTACAAGCAGGTTTCCTTCCCAGTGAAGTGGTTTTTTCACTTTCAAAAATTTTTCTGTTTTATGTAAAGGGGTCTTTATTTTGTAATTTGTAATTACTGAGAGGTTTTGTCACAAATTTCAAATTTTCTATGAAGAGTTCATCTGTATCCCTCGGAGTTCTGACCCTGGTAGATGACTGTTTTACTGAAACTTCACACAAAGTTCAGAAGTTCCCATGCTTCCTCCCCAAAAGTATTTTGAAATTACTATTAATTTTATACTTCATTTATCTTTTAAAGTTTTAGGTGACTGGTACTCTCAGGGTCTGGTTTGACATCATAATTTAACCCGTTTAATTAGCTGCATCAGAAGGAGCAGTCTTGCCTACTCTTTCTGTGCTTGCCCAGGCTTCAGTATGAGTCGGTTCAGCAAGATAAACCCATTTTGATGATAAAACAAAATAAACAACCCCCCCAAAAAAAGCCCACCTTTTTTTTTTTTAGAATTAATTTTGTGCTGGCACTGATAGCTAGACTAGTGTAGGACTCAGCTGAATGCCAAACCTGGTAGTCCAGAGAGTGAGGGAAGGAAGGAATCTGCAACTGCAGCTGGGAAGAACAGAAGGGAGCTGCTCCCTTTTTCTGAAAAGGCCATAATTTAAATTAAAACCAACATTAATGAGTTTATATGAGTAATGCTAACATTTTCATTTTGTTGTCATTCCTGAAATACTGAGTTTCTGAAAATAGGATATTCTGTATGTATCAACATAGAGATATCCATATCCCTGCCTTTGTCCACACATGTTCTTAGGAATTTAGTAAGATATTGCAGATTCAAGCTGTTGTTTAAAGAGCCAGGTATTTTTATTTTATGAACAGGTAATTTGTAATGTTTTAGTTTGGTTTGTTGGTTGTGTTTCTAAGAACCAAAATGTCATGTTTGGACAAAAATAAACTTGCCTGGATAGCTTCTCATATTAAGTGAAATAGAGCAGAAAACAGTAGGGATAAAACCAAAATATTACATGCAGTTGTGTGCACAGGTCATTACCACTTAAAACATATCTTATAAATCTAACTACTTTATTAAGCATATTACCATTTATTTCTTCATTAGAAATTCCAGTGAAGCTCTGAAGTTGAAGCATGTTAAGGAAGCTAAAAATATTCCTGACGTTTAGATAACGTTATGACTGAGTCAGAAGGTTTTCAAGACCCTGGGGGAAGGCTGTGTTAGCAACAATGCAGCGTTACTACTTAATGCAACAGAACAGAAAACAGATGCATCAAATGTTATTATATGTATTAGGTAACTAATAATGCATCATGGTGGGTGAGAGTTTTTCTTATTTCAGAAAGACACCATTGATGGCCATCTATCTACTAGTGCTAATTTAAACTCTTGAGACCTGGTGAATGAAGTTCTGGTTAGCTTGGCAGTGTTCTGCCATGGTTTGAAGCAAGAGGCATTTTGACCAGCAAAAAAATTAGGTATTCAGATGAAGTCTAGGGCTCAGACATCTATGGTTGTTCAAACATCAGCAATTGTAATTACGACCAAGCTGCCTCTGAATATTTGTATGGAGAAAACCAGTGTTACTGCCTTTGTGTCTTACTTGGGGGAAGAGGACTGGAGGGTTCTGGGTGCAGAAAACCAAAGGAACCAGTGCGAGGAGAGAAACTGAAATAAACTACTGACATTTCAAGTGCAAGGAATCCAGACCTCCAGCAGGCAACCTCTGGGCGGGCTCCCTATATGTGCAGAAACTTTTAAAAATACACAAAAGCCTGTCCTCCTAGCAAAAATTTTGTTTCCAAAACAAGGAAGCATCCCCCATTACAAGCACTGGGATAAGCTGCCTTGCTGCTGGCCCCAGCCCCAGCCTCTCCAGGGTTAAAGCCTCAATCCAGCTGCCTCCTGGCCCCAAGTCATCCTGTCCCAGGAAAGGATGCTGAGCTGCTCCTGCTCTGTGTCAGTACCAGCAAATGCAACTTGGCTTAAGCTGCTATTCTGCTCCTTTAGGAGCAGTGATATGGTAATTGGTGACCAGATAGCACCTTTGAACAGAAGTATAGTTTGTATAGAACAAAAAGCAATGGAGAGGAAGGGTTACTAAAATCCAGAATGATCCACAAAGCATGTGGATGCTTTGTAGCGATGCTATGTAATTTTCCTGGGCTACATAATGCCCAGTTTCTGTAGATGGCTAGGGTGGAGTCCCTCTGGGCCAGTCTATATTTCTAATTTGTGAATGGTGACCCTGCCTTTTCCATTGAGAAGGGCCTTTTCTAACTCCTCAGTGCTGGTTTGTAATTTCCAAGAGGAGTATCTGTGTTACTTTATCCTGGATTCTAGTGCACGTCCGAGTTGCTGCTTGCTGCTTTGCTGGGTTCTTCTTAGATGGATTGCTGCTGGAGAGCTTTCTGTCACTGGCCTGGCCATGTGCTTACTTGACTGATCATAGACTGCTGCTTCTGTGACCCTTTCACCAGACAGCAAATGACTTTGCCACTAGTTTTGATTTTAAGTGTGATAGGCCTTCATTCTGTATCATATCAGACAATGAAAAATGGATTATGTAAGTGTGATATTTCCCAGGAGGGATAGCTGTGGCTTAGGTTTCTGCAAGTGCTTTCACAATATGTTTTCTTTGATGAGAAAGAGAAGGTTTTGATGAGAAAACAGAAGGCATCTAAAAATGCCCATTTTTCTTACGTGCCTTTCGGGAGACAGGGCAGAGGGGCTGTTTTTGAAAGCTGTATCCACAAAACAGCAGTCAGTCCACATGTTTTCTCTCTAAAAAAAGCTTTTCATTCACTCTAGGTCATGTGATTTGAAGGAAAGAACAGGTTTTAAACTGGGGTATCTTTTTGGTGATTTATACTTTTAACTTTCCTCTTAAGTGAACAGCTGAATTGCAAATAGCACAGAAGACTGTTCTTGCATCTTCAGCTGTTCCCTAGCTTTAGATGTTTGCAGAAGGAAAGCCTGAGGTTTTGAATCTTTGGAGAATCATCCATCTCCCAGCTCTGTATCTGTTTCAATGGTGTCTCTTTTCTATGCAATTAAATGTCCTAAATTTGCCAGGAGCTGCCTTTTTCCTCTCTCAGGTTTCTAATGTTTTGTTTATTGATTTGGGTTTTTCTGAGGGGAGGAGTTGGTTTAGGGCTTGTTGTTTTTTTTTTCTTTCTTTCTTTCTTTCTTTCTTTCTTTCTTTCTTTCTTTCTTTCTTTCTTTCTTTAGTTTTTGGTTGGTTGTTTCTTTTGGTTTTTTCTTCTTTGTTTTTTGGGGTGTTTTTTGTTTTTTTTTTTAATCCTCCAAGGCTTAATTCTATAGAAACACTGGGGGTGATTAATCAAACTAATTTGTTGTAATTTTTCAAAATAACAAAGAATCTTAGTTCGATTTTGTGTATTCTTGACTTTCTGTTTTCCTATTAAGAACTTTTTTAAAGGTTTTAACTCAAAAATGTCTTGCCTGTATACATAACAGACATTTATGCATATGATTACTCTGAAGAATATTCCTGTGTCCACAGACCAAAGCCAGATGTAAAAAAATTCCATGTTATATGACCTGCAGAAACTCCACAGGTGACTAATCATGAACATAGTCTTATGCTTTCCTTGAATTCTTAAAATAACTATTCACATGGCATAGTGGTCATGTCTGAGTGGTCTGGGAAGTGTGGAACTATTGTGTGGCTATAAAGAAAAAAGCTATTTGTCCTTAGGATCTACTGAACTGATGATGTAGGATTTACCTGAAAATGTTTCACATCTATTCACCTGACCAGATGTAGAAAAAAATCTCCAAAGCTTTGTGTTGCTTCCCCTCCTCCCCCTAGTGTCTCTGGCCACAAGCACATTTTGCTCATGAGTCTTGTAGACCACATTCCATATCTCTTCTCTTGGAAGAAGTGGTGGTTGGTCTTCTCATAACTCTCCTGGGTGAGTTTTTCACTGGAGTGTGGAAATGCACTGTACACTTCAAACTCACGGTGTCTCTTGACCAGCTGGGATGGTGTTGCAGTGCCTGCTGGATATGTTTCTGCCCAGCCTGCCAGGTCTTCCTGCAGTACTTTATGCAGCCTCATATCCATCCACACTTGGATACTCATTGCGACTGACTGACAAGGTGGTGCTAAAGCTTTTTCCTCTTCTCCCTGCTCTATAACATTGTGATCAGCTTCTGTAATTAGTGCACTACTTCTTCGTGGATACAGCCAGTAGTACTGTTGTATTTTAGGTTTTTTTAACCTTTAGAATACCAAACAATCAGGTTGAAATTTTCTTCATAGTGACTAAAAATGCAATAGTTGTACCACAGAACATTTTCTTAGACTGTGCCTATCTAATTAGGGACATATTTATTGCATTATCCAAAATTGCTGGAACTTTTTTTTCCGGAGGAGGTTTCAGGCTTGCTTGGGTATCAATATCTTCTTTGTCCTTTGGTCAGTGCAATTCTTATATGCTCATCTATTTATGCCTTTAATCCTACATGTGTTTTATAAAAGAAAATGAGACACTCCATTGTCCATATTCCCATCTGTCCAAGACAGGCAGATTTTCTCCCCAGCTCATTCCCTGCTCACACACCCTGTACAACCCCAGTGCTTGCAGCACTCCTCTAGCATGGTAGGAGAGGGATGTACAATCCAAATCTGTACTTGAATTGTACCAAGTTGTACCAAATTTTGTACTTGTACAGAACCTGGGTGACTCCTGACAACCATAGATCCTTATCCTCTTTTGTATCTGTGGCAGTGTTGAGCCTCCACCTAAAGGTGGAAATTGTTTTTGACTGACTAAGCAAAATCCAGCTTCGCTTTAAACATGTATCATCTACCTATCCAAGCCTGGTGGAAACAGACCACCGTGTCTCCTCTATGTTCTCTCCACTGACACTTCTTTAATTCTACGCTACAGTACTTTCATGGGTCTAATTAAGGTGGGGCTGGCACTCCTGTTGATGCTTTACTACAATATTTGTGGGAAGTGGTGTGGTATTTTGGGGACTGAAGAGAACAGTCGTAACAAATTTTCTCTGAGAACGCATGGTGTTCCTACTCCAGGTTTTCAAGTTCTTTCATGTTCCACTTCCATCTATTATCTTCCAAAGCCACGTTTACCAAAAGCTGAATTGTTCATATACATAGTTTTTCCTGATAAGTTGACTTCACTGCATCTCCACAGCTATTAGTAGCTATAACTGAGAGCTAAAGTCTGCACAAATGGATGTTGACCCGTGCTCAGGTGAATCTCCTGGTCATCATCAGAGTTCATTTAACCAGAGCTTGATAAGCAGCCTTCCTTCTGTGCCTCTTCTGATTCTGCTTGCTGCCCCTCCAAATGGGATACCTACCTCTGTGGAAGCTGCTGGTGAAAGAGCTAGTGAGCACATGCATCCAGTGTAGGTACTGCCAGAATTTTTAAAAGCCTTTGTGGTTAAATACCACAACATACCTGTTTTCCTGTAGTGTAGTATGTACAAGAGATATTTGCAGAACTCAATTTACTGGCCAGTGATTTTTCCTGCCAGCAAAAACTTTCTAGTTACCCTTCTGTTATACTTTGTAATGGGCACCTTGTGCTCTGATCTATCTATTTGATCAAACTAGGTTATGGAGTTGGCTTTAACTTACACATAAATTTGCAGATGCATACACATGCACATATCATGAACTGTGATAAGGGAAAACATGAGTTTGTACAGTCAAGGAGGAAAAAAGTTAGAAAATACTGAAACTGTAGTTGCACATGCAGCTGCAAGTCTGACCCATTTTTATTTCTCTCACTTTTTACTTGTAGTTACTTGATTTTTTTGATTACCTACTACCCCCAACATGTGTCATGCTTTCCGCTACAAATGGCTGCATCATACATAGTAGTAGGATACATAATTGAAAGGAGTCTAAATAAAGAAATAATACACAGAATTTATTGCTTTCTCCAACTCATCTGTGTTTCTTGCATCTTAGTTACTATGTAACGTACCTCTGATTTTAGTCTTTTGAGGTTTTGCTTTCAAACAGTCCAATAAAAAACAGCCTGGAATTTGTTTACTTCTTGTATTAAAAGCAAACAGCTCAGGGAGCAGATAACTTTTTATTGGACCTGTAAAGAAGTAATGTGGATGGTAGAGATTTCAGGCTGTATTTTGTTTATTGTGAGTTTTGGGTTTTTAGGGGTACTGAGCTGTTAGTGTGGAGGGGATTTGCAGCATTCACTGATGTTAGTCAGTCTGTGAGACTAAACTGTTTTGGCATTAATGCTGCAGCAAGACTGAGTAGAAACGCAGGTATGTTATAGTGAAAAGACTTGAGTCTTCATACGGTTTTGGGTTTTTCTCCCATATAAAGTGTAATGTTACAAGGAGTAAAAGTCTTTAGCCAGAACTGAGATGTAAAATCACTACAGAGAGAACTGTTTTAATGTTATTACAGACAGGTGCAAAAGATACAAACTTCTCAGAAATTAAGAAAACATGACTACTGCAAAGCCTGTCGTAGGTCTTGAGTGTGATACCTTGTCCTGGAAAGGTATTTGGAAGAGTAGGTATTTATTTGTTCCTTGCTTGATCACCCTTCAGCACGATCCCCAGCAGTACCCCCAACAGGCAGTGGAAACAGGGGCATGCCACATGTGCTTACAGGTGCCCTGTGAAGCAATGTGCTTTTAGAATTGGAAGAAGGACAGGGCAGAGTTAACAGCTCAGATCATGATATTGAAAGAAGACACATGGAACTGATACATTGATATTAAAAGGTGAAAGGATATTTCTAGGTGATACAGCTAAACCAGAAATGTGTGCTTGAAAGGGTTTGGAAGGATTCCCAGCTGTGTACTGTTTGCCTTATGACTGTATCAGAACTAGTCACCTGCCTTTGTTTCATCATGAGATGTGTCTGGCATGTCTGAGGTGTAACCAGCCCACAAGAGCAAACAAATTCAGAGTTTACAGGCTGATACTCCTGGATCTGCTCCCTCCATAAGTGTTGATGGGAGCTGTGTCAGAAGATTCTAAGAGAAAGGACTTGTCACTTAAGAGAACCCCTTTCTGTCTTCTCTTGCAGCTGGTCTGACCCTCATTCAGGATGCCTTGGGAAACATTCTTTGGCAGAGCATGCTAAAATTTCAGCATAAAGATGACAGATTCAATATTGCAGTCTTAAATAATATTTAAGTAGTCTTTCATTGTGTAATCTGAGCAGAAACCAAAATGTCATTTGATTAACACAATTGTATGCATGATATTCCATTTTCACAATTACTTCCTTAAGAAATATAACTATAGTAATAAGATTCTATTTTTAAAATAATGTTTTTCAAGCATTTCTGGCTACTCCCCCAATACCTGTGTTAGTAAATATAAATAGTCTGGGTGTTAGAGTTAAAATCCTTTGTCCTCTTCCATAAAGTAAGTAAAAAAATATAAAAGTAAATGAAATCTGCCTTCCATTTCCTTTAGAAGGTTTTGCCTTAAGTGCTATTTTACTGTAAATTCAGAGATGTTTCACTGAAACGTGGGACATGTCCTTTGTAACAGAATATAGCTTATGTTTTGATAACAGAAGTGACTTCAAAGCAATGGTTTCTGTTGGCTTTTAAAATGCAGCTGTTTAGAGAACTATTTCATGGTAAAGTTACAACTTAAATACACAAATAATAATGTAAAGGTGAGTTAGCCTAAGTTCAAGTTATTTTTGAATCATCAACACAATCTCTTCCTACTGCTGTGTATTTCTAAAAAATAATTTAATTTAAAGTTACGTACTCATTTCCTGTTATGTCCAGACCATGTTAGATATTTATTACTAGTGCCACTACCCTCTAGTACTTTACTGTGATGTATTTCAATGATCTGTCACTCCTTTCCAAAGAGAAGTACTAAAGGTTTGAAGTATAAAATAACCTCATGCACATTTTCCTCCAAAACTAAAAGGGTTCTTTTACCCAAATATCTGATCAATATTTGTAATGCTGATAAAATTGAATCTAATTAAGATATATCTGATTATCATTTTAAGTTGGCAAAACTGACAGGATACTAGGTTATCTTGTACCAGAATAAAAAAAGCAGAGAAATACTACAGAACTTGAATACTAAGTCAGGAATTGTTAGTACAGTCTAAATGTTGCTGTTTAATTTTTAGTATTTCTAGTGAAGGAAAAAGTATTCATTATTACAGTGTAGATAATGTAAAAATAACTGCAATTCTTAAATTAACCATCTCCAATTAAATTTTCAGCTTATTTATTACTTGTTTGCTGTAGGAGCAGTGAGATTTCAACCCCACCAATTTTGTCAGATATCCTTGTCTTTTTTTTGTGTGTATCATGATTTTGATTTTAGTGAACAAATATTCTAACTAGGTTTTTTTGTGTGTGTTTCACACATATATCAGCATTTTAAAGACACTTAATTAAAAAATAAATAGTAAGTGTAGATTCTGACCTCCAAATGGTTTAGCACCATTATTGTCTTGCCTTCTTGTATCATTTTTACATGACCCTGCACAGTTCAACATGAGTCTTTGGGAACCAAGGGCACCTGTACCAGGAAAGTAAAAACACTGTTTACCCAAAAGCTTATGAATAGTTCAAGTCAGGTTCCTGTTTCTAAGATAATGGATTTTTATCTTGGAGTTGCTTAGCACATAGTTACTCCCAGATGGTTAAAATCTCCTCCGTGTTCACTTCCTCCCTTGCTCCCCAGCTCTCAGTGGCTTTCAAGCAGACAGCTTTTTTCTCTCTAAAGAATTGGAAGAGGTTGCTGATGGAGAGGCTTTGTGCTAATGCAGCTGATGGTAGTTTTCAGAAAGCATCCTCCACAGCAGGCATCTCGGGTTTCCGAGGAGAGGGCCCCTGAGGTTGCGGGCATGGCACTGTGCTGGGCTGGCAGGCTCTGCTTCTCAGCCCAGGGCCTTGGAGAGGAGGTAGCGATGGTGATGTGAGGACGGTTCTTCATACCCAGCCTATGAAGAGCTGGGTCCAACCAGAGGAGAAAGAGAAGGAATAGGAGGTAGTAGCAGACATGGACTACTAGCACAGTCTGCCTTAGGACAGGGCTGTAAACCCTTGTTCTGCTCCCAGGACTTGGGCTGCTCCTGTACCTTTGCAGGCCAGGGAGAGAAGGAAGTTGGCTCTACTGTTATTTTGGGACCCTTTAGCCAGTGTAAGTGGCAGCCACTTCTTTTCCACAGATCAGCTTTAGCTTCACTTGTCAGCCAGGCCATCACCCCAGTCCATTCCTTCTAGGCTACCACCCCTGATCTTCCAGCATGGCCCAGCCCTTGCACCCCCTGTAAACCTGCCCCTTGAGAACATCAAGTTGCTGAATTCCAGCATAATCCAACCACCATCTTCTCTCTTACCCCACCATTCTACCTCAGCTTACTTCTCACTAGTAAGATCCTTTCTGACCTGGGTATATTTCAGCTTGTGTCCACCAAGACATCCCAGCTTTGCCCTCCCTGCCCCCCAGCTGTCAGTCCCTGTTGGTCTGCAGAGTTGTTGCTTACTTTGTTACACCACACTTGAGGAGGAAAGAGACAAGCTGTTATAATCAGGATATATTTTGCCATGTGAATACTCGGAGCTGGACTTCTTTTAACAGGTTCAGGACTCCCTCTGTACTGCTGACTTGCCAAATCATTTGTATGAAATGCCTTTTTTTACTGTCAGCCTGTGACTCCTCTAGTTGCCCACAGTGTTAGCTGTTCCTCTGTTTACCAGCGAGACATGAACCATTCCATTTTCTCACACAAAACTAGAAGGAAAAGAAGGTGGATGAGCAGCTTTCTCAGTATTTTCCTGGTACTGTTTTTCATTAGTGTCAAATTTAAAGGATAAGGGCAGCTTTGCAGAGGGTTGGTGTTAAGGGTCTGCAGTAAAAAAATGTAACTCTCTTTCAGGTTACTTCTTTGCATGGGAAGGGAAGAGTGTGTGTGCAGAGAGGTCCTGCTACACTTGAACTAGCAGTGCACAATCTACGCTTTATTTCTTTAATTATATGCAGACTTGTGGGATGGTATTTTGTGGTGAGGGAGGTGGGTAGGAACCCTGTATATAGCTAAAACGTGGCCTGGGGTATTATTCCCATGCATGGGGGTGTATAGAGGAGCACAGAAACAAAGCTTACAGACATCGTAGGGCAGGCATGGAGAATAGTGGTGCAGTTGTTTCTGAAAATGTGGTTAATGACACCAGAAAGGTGTAGTAAATCTGAAGGGAATTTTGGTTTCATTTTAGATGGGACAACTCTATCATTGAGTCTGTGCTTTCTACTGGTGCCTTCTTGTGCATTTACACTCTCACCCATGTTTATGGGACAGTCTACACTGAAATTGGATGATTTTTAGGTCTGTTAAAGGAGAATTGTGTTCAACTATATTCAGTGTACTTTTTATAACAAGTGAATCACAGACGTAGTGTGTTCTCACTATTAAGCTTATAGAATCTTAGAATGGTTTGGAAGGGACCTTAGAGATCACCTAGTTCCAACTCTCCTGCATTGGCAGAGTTACCTTCCACTAGACCAGGTTGCTCAAAGCCCCATCCAACCTGGCCTTGAACACTGCCAGGGATGGGGCATCCACAGCTTCTCTGGGCAACCTGTGCCAATGTCTCACCACCCTCAGAGGAAAGAATTTCTTCCTAATAATCTGTCTAAATCTATACTCTTCCAGTTTAAGGCCATTATCCCTTGTCCTGTTGCTAGACACCCTAGCAAAAAGTCCATCCCCAGCTTTCTCATAGGTCCTCTTCAGGTACTGGAAGGCTGCTATAAGGTCTCCCCAGAGCCTTCTCTTCTCCAGGCTAAATAACCTCAAGTCTCTCAGCCCATTTTCATAGAAGAGGTGCTCCACTTCTTTTATCATCTTTGTAGCCCTTCTTTGGACTCACTCCAACATACTAATGTCCTTTTTGTGTTGGGGGCTCCAGAACTGGGCACAGTACTCTAGGTGGGGTCTCATGAGAGCAGAGTAGAGGGGCAGAATCGCTTTGCTCGACCTGCTGGCCAGGTTTCTTTTGATGCGGCCCAGGGTACAGTTGGGTTTCTGGGCTGCAGGCGCACATTGCCGGTTCGTGTTGAGCTTCTTATCAATCAACATCCCCAAGTCCTTCTCCTCAGGACTGCTCACAACCAATTCATTGCCCAGCCTGTATTTGTGCTTGGAATTTCCTCGACCCACATGCAGGACTTGCACTTGGCTTTCCTACACTTAATGTGGAGAAGCAAACAGTAGCGTGGACACAGTAGAATCTGTTTGGTCAAAATCACTTTGGGAAGGAATGATGAAAGATCTGTTATAGACCTCTAGCTTAGGATTTATATACAGACAATTTAATAACAACATTATGAGAGGAATACTAGTAAAAACAGTAACATTATATTTAAGCACAAGTTATATTTCTGTAGATGACAGACAGTAGTTTTCTTACCAAAAGAATAATTCAGAATAGAAGTGGTGTTATTTTGGACTAGGAAGGAATTGCCAATCTTAGAGAAAATCTGATTGTTAAAAAAATGAAGACAAAACAGGAACTGTATTAATTTGGTTTAAGTTAAATGAGATGATAAAAAGACTATCAGATTTTTAGGGTGAACATTTTTTAAATCGTGAGAATTGATTAGTGAACATAGGAAAGCTGAAATAATGGAGACTTAAGTGGAAAAAAGGTTCAACTTGAATCCCAAGTAAAGGAAAAGGAGAATTGTGGGAAATTACCTGATCCTTCTAGCAAAGAACTTTCTCCTCGGAGGGATAATAATAGAGGAAAGATACTGGAAAAGGAAGTAGATTAGGAAAGGAAGTTACTTTGTGGAAGTTGTGGTGGAACAAGAACTGAAAGTATTAAGCCGAGTTAGTTTTTAAGAGTTTAAGCAGCTAGTAAGGGTTTCTTTATACACAAATAAAGAAGAAATTCTCCTGTTGTTTTAGAAAGGGTAGTTTTGAATTGGAGCCTTTTGTTCAGAAGCTAAATAAATACTTCTGCACACCTCTTGGTAAGAGGAGTAATAGTTGGCGCAGTGACGGGATGATGAATGGGAACAAAGTTATGAACATGACTGCAGTTGAGATGGAAATTCAAGACAGGAACAAATTCAGGGTAATAAGGATGTGGAATTGCAGTGTACCAGCTGAATTGTGGTAACTACTGATGTATAAGTTACTTTCTTACTGTAAAATTACTTTAAATAGCTCACCCTGTCTAATAAATGTTGTATACATGTAGTCTGCATGGCTCTTCATTGCCTAAGAGTTAAGTGCAAGTCTTGGAGAAATAGTGATTTATAGCTTTACTTTTAAAGTTAACATATATAATGTTGCGCTTAAAAGATAATCAATAATACTGTCGGTTTTGGGGGGTTTTCTACTTAAAATATCAAAGTACACACTGATCTCAAAAGCTGCCATTCCTGCTGTGTATGTCCTGGAGCCCATTGAACCTTTCTGTGAACAGATTTAGCTTACTGGAAAAAACTAAAATCTGTCTGTTTCTTCTTCCTCTTATCCTCCCCCCACCCTTTTTAAACTGAGGTTGTTTCCTGTCAGATTAGTGAGTTAAATTGGCTTATGGTGAGAATGAAGAAGTGCCAGATTTGGTTCAAGATAAGCCTCTAGGTGCAGGGAAAAGCCCTTGAGGTCAGCGGGAGCAATGGTGAGTTGTCTCATGGGTGCCTGGCCTTCAAATTCTACTTTAGTACAGCAGAGCTGCTCATTGCTCTTAGGATGAGCTCAGTGTAGTGGATTTTTGTTTGTTTTAACATTCTGTCTGCAAAAATCCATGATCTTACTCTTACTTGGTACTTTTGCTTTAGTTGAAGTTTGCTAGGTCTTGTTAGTACTGTACAAGGTGGTTCTGGAGGTAATTTCTTACAATCTTCAATGTGCTTGGGCTTCAGGGTGTGCTTTCCTTCATGTCTGGATTTAATTGTAGATAATTTTGGAGGGGAAACAGTTCTCTTACTTTGGGAAACCCAGCATACTGGTGGCATCTGGTCACTGTAGTGAACAATCAATCAATCACTAGATAAAAAGAGGCAGAAATGGGAGATACAGAGAATAAATGATCTAAGCAGAGAGCCACTAAATAAGTCCCCCTCTCTGCACCCCACAAAAAATAAGAATTCAATGTCTGTGACAGAAGTTGTTTGCAGCCCTGACTAGAAATGTCAGAGAAGTTGTGAGGAGGCACTCAGGGGGACTTTGTTCTTCCTTCCCTCCCCACACATTAATATAAGTAATGCACACATAGTGGAGGCGATTGGGCCCCTGTAATAAGCCTTAATTCCAAACTTCCTTTCTTTTGGACAGCCCAGTGAGAGTTTTAAGCACTCCCTGACACTGTCCAGTAAATGCTACCTTTTTTTTTTTTTTTTCTGGTACCATCTTGCTAATACATTTTTTTTTGTTATATTTTTAATTTTGTTTCACAGTAGGAAATGTTTTCCAAGAACTCGTGAGTGTAGATTTTTCCACTCTTATTTTTTGTTGCTGCTAATACTTTTACAAAATTGCCAGCATTTTGGAGCAAGCCATTGCTTATGGCAGAGGTGTGTGTCTGACCTTACATTATAGGCTAAAGTACAAAGAAATAATAAGATACTTATAAAAAATACAAATGGCACTGTCAAGTTAAAAAAGAAACTTAAAAAATCTGGTCTGAAATCGCTGTGTAGACTGCTGGTAAAAATAACAGCAAAGTCTCTGACAGCTGAAAGAGAAAGAAAGGAGGAAAAGCATGTTGCTTTTAAGTTTTTCCCTTTGTTCGTTGGCCATGTGCCCATACCACCCCCATTCAGGGCTCTAGAAATGGTTCACTGACTTGAAACTCTGGCTGCTTTTAATTGTGTGGGTTTTATTTGTTTAAGTAATGTGAGGAAAATACTGAGCTAGGTCTCTCAACATTAAATTCTCAACTTCACAGACATTTTTTGTCCAACTCTTCAGACAATTTAAGAGGGATTCAGGTTTTATATTTGTTTTGCTGGTTTACAAATGCCATTTTTTCACTGTGGCTTTGAATTGTTATTGCACCCTCAAAGAATCTCACCATGAGCTGGCTGATTTATACAGTAAGTCAGATGGCACCAATTCCATCTATAACACTGAAAAGCTGTTGAAGTGTGTTGGAGTGCTGTGCAAGTAATTTGGAGTGTTTTGTTTTTTTTTTTAAACATTTTCTGTTAATTTTTTTTGAAAAAAACTTGTAAAAAAAAAAAGTACACTTGCATAATGTTATATATGAAAGCATAGTTGTTCATTACTTTGACTTTTAAATATATTAAAACATCCCTCTGGTAAATATTGTGCTTCATTTAGAAATAAAATTTCACTTGATAAAAGTGAAATGAGAAAAATAAGAACATTTTCCAGTACTAATGCCCTGGTTCAGGTTGCTTTTAAAATATGTCTGTCTTTTGAAATAAAGTAGAAGGCATAATGTTATGTGCATATCAGATGTCAACCTTTTGGCATTTGTTTTATAACAGTGAAACTCAGAGAAAACATGTAAGTCATGCTGGGACTTAACTTATATCTTCATTAAGTTGTAATTAAACAAAAAGACAGAAGCATCCATGCCATGTTCAGTACTACTGAGAAATAAGGGGTTACATTTATCTTCTTGAGGCTCCCCTGGTGATTAGCACCCACCTATGTTGTAATGATTGTCTAGTTTTAGAACATTTGACTATGTGTTTTGTTTTGGGACAAAATACATGGAGTTGAGTTCTTTTTAACAAGATTTTCCCTGGTGGCTGCTGAAGACTGAAGAGTGTGGATGGACTTACAGCACAGGCACTTGATAACTGGTGGTGTCTTCTTTGGCCATATTCTGAACTTGGATGTTTCTTCATTGTGACCAAGTTCCCTTATTGCTATACAGACATTTCAAAGTGGAGGGCTTGCTTGCAATACTGTTGCCTTCCTGGGTGGTTTGTTTCATTGGTTCATGTGGCATTATTGTCTTCTAGTCATGTTAGTGAGGAAATGTCCGTATTTCCTTTTGTGTACCTTGTGCCAGGTCCTGCACTTTGGCCACAACAACCCCATGGGGAGCTCCAGGCTGGGGACAGAGTGGCTGGAGAGCAGCCAGACAGAGAGGGACCTGGGGGTTTGGATTGACAAGAAGCTGAACATGAGCCAGCAGTGTGCCCACGTGGCCAAGAAGGCCAATGGCATCCTGGCCTGTATCAGGAACAGCGTGGCCAGCAGGTCCAGGGAAGTGATTCTGCCCCTGTACTCAGCGCTGGTGAGGCCACACCTCGAGTACTGTGTCCAGTTCTGGGCCCCTCAGTTCAGGAAGGAGATTGAGGTGCTGGAGCAGGTCCAAAGGAGGGCAACCAGGCTGGTGAAGGGACTCAAGCACAGATCCTATGAGGAGAGGCTGAGGGAGCTGGGGCTGTTCAGCCTGGAGAAGAGGAGGCTCAGGGGAGACCTCATCACTCTCTGCAACTCCCTGAAAGGAGGGTGTAGCCAGGGGGGGGTCGGTCTCTTTTCCCAGACAACTTTCAACAAGACAAGAGGACACAGTCTTAAGTTGTGCCAGGGGAGGTTTAGGTTGGATATTAGAAAGAATTTCTTTACAGAGAGGGTGATCAGACATTGGAATGGGCTGCCCAGGGAAGTAGTGGATTCTCCATCCCTGGAGATACTTAAAACGAGACTGGATGTGGCACTCAGTGCCATGGTCTGGTAACCGCAGTGGTAGTGGATCAAGGGTTGGACTTGATGATCTCTGAGGTCCCTTCCAACCCGGCTAATTCTATGATTCTATGATTTCTAAAAACAGTTGAGCTTATGATTCAGGCAAAAGATAATCACAGACCTCTTACCTAGAAAGTCAACTGTTTGTCTGATGCTTCACACTGCTACAACATTTGATGCAAAAGCCACGTGTACTAGAGCAGTACAACTGCATAAGCAATTCCAACCTCCAGCTTAACCAATGGAGCTTTATGTAAGTGCTTAAGTAGTTCCTCTGTCCCTGGTAGTGTCTTGCTGATGCTGGGCAGACAGTGAGAGCTCAGCTGGTCTGATACTTGGGGTTTTGGAAGCAAAGGTACCTGTGCTTTCACATGCTTCAATTAAGGAAATATTTCAAATTGTTTTATAATTTTTAAGTTACTCTATTAGCACTATGGCAAGTTGACTTAGCAGTGGTGTCTCTCTTTAGAAACTAGACAGTGGGGTTGTAAAAGTGACTTGCAGGGTTGAGTGTTTGCCTCTTTTTGACATGTGACTGAGTGGGGTGGCACCTGCAGTGAAGGTTCCCTTCTTGACTCCATGGTTCAGCAGAGCCAGTGCTGGAGAATAGTGTAAGGATTAGCCAGGTTACATTTTTTTGTTTGTGATGAAGAATTTATGAACAAAGGAAGAAAATATGTTTTCACTCTCTTGCAAAAACACGTGTTTGAAAATTGACAGATTTTGTAATTTTCTGTGAGTCCAACTGATCTCATTCATTTGGTGTGTAACTTCTGAAATAAAGCTTTCATGCAACCAGTGTCTATAATTTTATTTTTCCCAAAAAAACCCTGTCTTACTTAAATTTAAGATAATTTTATTAAAGAGTTTAAGTAATCAGTTCTGTCCTGGGATGCAGCTTTATTATTGTACATAATTTATTAGGAACTGAGATAAAAAAAATTGTTTCAAAATTAGCAGTGAGTTCCTGTTGACTTCATCTTGTCCATGATTTTGCTGCTACAGTGTAATAAAAAGACTTTTATCAATATTTATTTCAATTGCCCTGATGATAATAATTTCCTTTTCTGTGAATGAAAATACAAATCTATACCTAGATTATGCTATCTAGGGTTTTTGAGGTAGTGAACAGAAATTATAACAGTTTACTAGTCCATTTTGGTGGACTTTGTTCAGAGTGCCTTCCTTATGTCTCTTGTGCTCATTGCATCTTTGGTCATTTTCAGAGCAGCAGAGTCATGTCCTAGACACAAGGAATATGAATGCTAATTTTTATCTTCAACAAATTTGCTCTGCAGTGAACATTTTTTTCCCCTTTTGTTAAAAAAACCTTTTTCATTCCCAACACCTGTTAGGGTTTTTTAAGAGCACAGCTTTTTTTTTTTTTTTCTGGTTTTTTTTTCCTATTTCTTACATGTAGCATTCATCACAGAAAAGGAAAATGTTATTTCAGTTTTGTTAATACTGAAATAGGTGTTAAATAGTGTTTTCAGCCTATCCAGGACTATAATTTGCAGTGTCATCTGCTGTATCTCATGCAGGGGAAACTATTATCAACCTGCATGTATTCTAGGGTAGTAGAGAGGATAATTTGTCCTGTTGATTATGAATGTAACTATTGTTTTTAAGGCAATGGTAACCAAGAGTATTTTTCCTATTTACAGAGCAAGCTTTACATGGAAGGATTTAGAAGCCTAAAAGAAGGAGAACCAGTGGAATTTACTTTTAAGAAATCTTCCAAAGGCCTTGAATCAATACGGGTAACAGGCCCTGGTGGGAGCCCCTGTTTAGGAAGTGAAAGACGACCCAAAGGGAAGACAGTACAAAAAAGAAAACCAAAGGGAGATAGGTAATTACCTTACTTTGCTATTTCCCCCTCCCCCCCCCTTTTTTTTTCCTTCGCATTTTTTTCTTGAAATTATGATTCCAGCATTTATTCATTTGTGAAAGAAATCCCTTCTGTGTAAATTTGGCTTTTATGTGTAGCCTAGTAATTTGGTTAAACGTACTAAGCTATATCTGTACAACTAAATAAATCATCTACTTGATTGGTTTTGCTTGAGAAGGTTTTATTGAATTAGAGGGAGCCTGCAAAGGAATGGAGTATTATTTTGAAAACAGACTGAGAATTGTTTAGAAAAGACTGAGAAGAGAGGTCAGTCTAAATACAGGTGAATTAATGTCATGCTTAGGTGAGAATTGTGCATGCTAAAGATATAGTTGCTTGCAGTAGGGTTTTAAACTGTGCATCTGCAGTTTTAAACAAGAAACTACAGGCAGTACAGCCAATTCTGAGATGTACATTTGATTAATTATATTTTGATTTAGTCAGTGGAGTATCAGATGTTTCCAAAATTGTTAATGCTTGGTGGTCTGAAGCACTGTTGTAGCAATATTTTTCAAATTCCAGGTTAGTCTCGAGAGCTTCACTACTTTATATACAAGTGCAGCAGTCTCACTTGCACTGTTTTACTTTACTTTCTGCCCATGATGTCTTGAAGTTGTATAATTCTCTTCACTATGAAGCCACCTGCAGCTTTTTCCCCAAAGACATCCTTCCACCCCAAAAGCTCTTGTATTTAGATAAATCTCCCTTTTCCCCTCATGGTATTGCCCAGCTCATATATAGTTTGTGAAGGATCCTAGTAAGAACATCCAATCAGCCAAAGTTTGCCTGCAGTATTTGATATATGGCATGACTGAGAGGTGGTTCTCTGCCATTGCAAATGCTAAAGTGAAGAGTAGCTTGGAAAAGAGGGAGTCACCTGGAAAGGCAGAGTAGCCTAAGCACAAAAAATGGAGGAATCAGAAGCTTTTGCTGGCTACAGATGAACTCCACTTGTCCTCCCCACCTCCATTCAAAAGGATTCTTTTTCTTTCCTCCATCCTCTTTTAAGTTAGGGACTGGAGACAACATGGTGGTTGTCCCTTTTTCACCTTCTTTGTAAAAACTAAAGGCCACGAACAAAATTTATTGCTGCTGTAACAGATCAGAGTCCATAACCACTGCAAGGAAACACTTTGTAAGCTGGACAAAGCTTTCTTTTTGATTGCTCACCATATTTAGCCTTCTGGAGTTGTGTTGCATGCAGTGGCTGTGAAATTTATTTATTTTGGTCTCTTTCTTGCTACACTTCCAGCGTAGTTCTTATTTAAACCATTGGTTTTCCATGGACTGTAATTACTAATCAATTTAAGATATTAGCATTACCATTGTTATTAATGATTCATACCATGGCAGCAAATAAAGGCCACAGTCAGGCAGCCATGGTGCTGTTGTCCTGTTCGTTGCCCATGTATGAAGAAAGACAAGTTCCTGCTTCAAAAACCTTGGAATTTAAATCAACAGGTTGTAAGTAGACCAAGAAAAACTACCTATTTAAGAAGGTAGGGATTTGAACAAATGTAGATATCTATAGTGCACAGTATAGTCAATGCAGGGGAAGCATTACTTTCAGAGTGCTATTAATTTCATCCTAGAGAAGTGTGTAAAGTACTGGGTATGAATCTTGACTTGTGGCTGGTTCTCTTTAGGGACTACAAAGGGAGTTTAGCTCTGTTGTAGTTGCTTCCCTTAAAATTCTCTAAAGTTAGGTAAGATGAGCCCTACTTTCAGTGATGTTTTTCATAGCTAAAGGGTAGAAAAAACTGAACAGACACCCTAAAAAACAGTGCAGAGGGGTGATTCATTAGACAATGTACTCTTTCATGTTCACTTGCCTTTAAAGAAGGAAAAATTTAAAATTAAATTGAACTAATTTGAATATGAAAACGTGGGCAAAAACATCTACCCACTTCTGTCTCGAAATTCTTATGCTTAAGTCATAAGATATCAAAAAGTTTGAAATTTGAAATGTCTGAAATATTATTGACTTTATCACTCAGTAAGGAGCAGTGTCTTCTGCTTGAAGGAAAATTAGTTTTGATTGAATACCTAGCCAGTAAAAAAAAGTATATCTCCGACATCTGTAGTGGAAAATGTTTTGAAGATTGCTTTTGTGCTGTGAGAACTGTCTCCATTTATGAAAGCCAGTTCCCCATTCTGCTGTTTGTCTCTTTTCTACATTGCCAGTGTAACAGTGTGAGGGCCAAGCCTCAGCTGTACCTTTTTGAATGGGTCCCATGAGTCTAGTTATGATGTAGGTGGAATACAAGGCAAAAGGGAAGCCTGACAGCTAGAGATAGCAAAGGTTAGAAAAAAGAAAGGGAAAAGCAGAAATATGGGGGGGAGTCATGACACTAAGGTTACTAAATCCTGGTGCTTTACATGGTAGATTTTGTGGTGCTTCCACAGTTACCTGTGACTGGCATGTTGTTGACATAGGGACAGAAACATCATATTTTGCCTTCAGCAGTGCTGTGGGCCATATGTTAATATTATGACATGGGTGGGAAGGCTTTGTAATTGCTGTTGGTGATATTGGCCACTTTGGCATCTTTCTCAGCCACCATGCTGGTGCACTCCAGTACAAGGAAGCAAAACTCTTCTGTGGTCCATGTGAAATTAAACTGGCTATAAGCAGCCTACAGGCTTTAGATTCCCAGACCTTTTTTTAAGTGTCACAGTTTAACATTATTGCATCATTATTATTGTAATATCCATGTCTTACATACTATATATATTTTTTCAGTGTCTGGAGTAATTTGAGCTAGAGGGGAGGTCTCTAGATGACATTTAGCTGGGATTTGCAACTGAGAAGTGCTGGTTTCAGAGGTGCTGCTTTCTGGCAAAGATGCCAAGTGGCAGCTCCTGGGACTGGTGTCTACCATAGTAAGCCAGGGGATGAATTAGCAACACATTACACTGTGGCAGGTTGTGGCTCCCTTCACAGCAGCTCCTAACACATACTGAATGCAGTGTGCCTTGCTCAGCTTTGGCAGTGAGCTCCCACAAAAGGATGCCATGCAGCTCTCCAGGAATTACCTCAGGGAGCTGATGCAAAACAGATCAAATAGTCTGTGTTCACACCTTAATCACCTGCTCAATAACTTGTAGGCAAGTCTGTGAAATCTTGATTTAGAGTAGAATAAATCAGTTCATAACCTAGCCTCCTGTCCCAGACAAGGTTTGAAGGAGGAAAAAAAGACGCCCAGTAGATGACAGGCAGAAGTGACAGCATGGTGGAGTTCTGTGGAGGTCATACAAATTGAATTTAGGAGAGCCAGTTTAGGACAGAAAGGTTACATGATACAGGGTCCCTTCAAACTTGAAATTGTATCAGTTGCATCTGTATGGACTGAATCATGCCCAAGTGTGTGATGTACTGTCCGTAGAAAAGCCTCCTATGACTTAGGTTGAGCAAATTTTTGTGAAGGATACATGAATATTGGGGGTGGTATGGGCTGTGAAGGAGAGCCCTGAGCTAGCACTGGAAAGAGAAAAGCTCATTAAAACTCTGCTTAGTGGATGGATGGGGATAGAGTGGGTAGAGAAAACCCATCAGCTGGGAGGAAAGTCCAGGGTGGTGGTCAGTGCACCCAGATCAGCCACAGAAGCAACATCAGCTCCTGCCCTCACCCCAGCCCCAGGAACACACTCTGGGCAGGTCCTGAGCAGCACCAGAGCTAACTGGGGGGCAGGTGAAGCAAAAGTGTCCAGAGAAACATGAAAACTTCAGGGAGTTGTAGCCTTTGGCACAAAATGGTGTCAGCACATCCCTATCAAAGAGCTGAATTTTTCTCATCTGAGAGGTAGACCGCATTCACAGTTCTGCCATTCTCTAAAGTGGAAGCTGGCACAGATGTAATGCAGAAGTTTCATGGCTTTTACACAGATTTCTTAAAAATACAGCATTGCAATAGGGTAAACACCAGTCTGAGATGTGCTTTCTTATGTGATCTTATTATTGGTATTTGCTGACAGTGCCATAATAAGCCACTAAATTAGTATGAGCTGCTTATAACAGGAGCAGCAGAATGCTGCTAGTTAAAAAAATCAAAAACCAAAAAGCCTGAGAGCTTTGCACTACTCTAGTACTATAAGAAGATTATATCTTTGGGCTGCTATCATTAGGGATGGTTTTCCATACTTGCTCTTTTGTTCAAGCTGACAACTTCTTGGAAGGTTTAGCAATGGTTCAGGTTTTTCTAAGATTGGGATAAAACCAGAGGGCTTTATTAATAGGGTTAAAAAACAGGTAACTTTTAAAAATAGCTGCCACTTGATGCTGTGGATAGAAGGTATTCAAGCTGGCTTGGAGATGGATCTCTAGGGTGGGGGTTTAATCTCTCCTTGTCTTTGTGGAGACCCATCCAAATTAAAAGCCTCTGAGAAGTGTTACTGCATATATTCATTAGACAGCCCTTGTTAAAATCTCTACATTATCCATCTGTGTTTAAGGGAACTCAGCAGCCACAGCCTTTCTGAATACTAAACACATGGTGTTGCTGCCAGGACTTGGTCCATCCAGCCTGATTAGAACAGGGTCAGATCTGCACGACCATGTATTTTCTTTACCAAAAGGTGAAAGGAAGATGGCTTAAGGGGAGGAAAGCCTAAAGAACTGCCACTGGTGAACAGCACCCAGTATCTGTGAACCATACATTTGGTGTCCTTGTGACACCATACATCTCCATCCTAGGGTGTAGTTAAACTTCAGTCTTCTGGAAATGCCAGGTGTAGAGCTATGGTGTGTGCCCCAAAATGAGGGCACCATCAGGAAAACTGGCTTTCTGAGGACAACAAGCTGTGACTAGCCTAGCTCCTACCCCCAGAACCAGCACACAACATCAAGAGTTGCCTTCCTCACTAGGATTTCTTTTCCTGCCTTTTTCTGTAGTTCAGTCAGGAGCCAGGATGCTGAGCCAAAAGATCAGTACTTGACTGTTGGAGCCAAGTGTAGAACTGGTTACAGTTCTGCATAACAATATGTATAATGTTTGAATAAAAGGTTTTGTCTTTTAGAAAACATGGA
The DNA here is from genome assembly GCA_038090715.1 of Florisuga fusca. NCBI lineage: Eukaryota > Metazoa > Chordata > Aves > Apodiformes > Trochilidae > Florisuga > Florisuga fusca. The sequence goes on along the minus strand of JAAWXA010000001.1, from coordinate 56,196,802 downwards.
GAAAATCCCATTCCAAATCTTAAATGTCGAGAACTTTAATTTGCAAAGCCCATAGTTAGATGCAGGCTATAAAGCTTGATTTTATTCCTTGCAGCTATGCTTTTTCTGAGACACTGAGGTCAGTTAGAGTTACTCTGCAGTGTGTGGAGTGGTGATACAGGCAATTCCTTGTTCATTTGAAAGGCCATTTTCTGGTTTCACACAGTTTAACTACTACCAAATCCATCTCAAGGCAGCTTGAAAGTAAGGGCTCTTCTCAGATCCTGTGTTGCTGGTGAACTTGCATGACGATGCAGCTGGCTCTCTCAGGTACAGGCAGGAATTGGGCTTTGCAGCTAGGCATACAGATGAATAAATCACACAAAATACGCACTTTATTTTCGTGTGCCTTCTGGTAGGACTATTCACGTGCTTCAAATGAACACAGATTTCTGTGCTAAAGCAAGAGCTGGCAACCTGGTGAAAGTGATAGCAGTACATGGTATCTAAGCCTCATTTTCTTCGTTGCAGGCTTGTATTAAGAACAGATTAGACCCTGAATAAAGCTGTCTTTGGTATTCATTTGTATGCATGTACAGTTAAGAAGAGAGAAGACCCAAATTTTTCATCGTTTTTACAGTAACAAATCCAAATTTGATGCTAAAGTAAGTAGATAAATTTCTGAAAATGTACAAGGAACAGATGAAGTGAGTAGGAAAGGGTAGTTTTTATGCAGCCTCATGTAGAGAAAAGCTGTCCCTGCACAGCAGATGGGTTTCTTAAGTACATACACTGGTTTTGGAATGCTGAATGTTTTTGCTTTGATAGATGTCTTCTCGGGTCTCCTGTTTTCGTATTATTTCACCCTCTTTCATCCAGGGAAGACCTTATTTTAATTTACAAAAAGTACCAGCATATATTCAGGTCTTTACTCTGGTGTACTGATATACCTAATGGTCATATCAGGAGTCTTACCTGTAGTAATGAGTTTCCATATCTAAGGAACTAAGAAAGAAGAAAGAATTGAGAACTTTGCTTAATTTAACAGAGATTATGCCTAACTTCAGTGGAGTATATGTTAAAAGTATTTCAGTAAATAATTTACAAAGTATAATTTCTGTTTCTAAAAGTCTTCCAAATATATCTGTTTTCTTAACTGAAATTTTTCTCTCACCATTTAATTTCTTTCTACTATACTACTTTGAAGTAGACAAGAATAAACAAAACAGTGCACACATTTTCAGGGCCTAGCTCAGTAAATACTTAAGCCTGTGCTTTGAAAAGATTTACCTGATTGTGGAAATGTTTTTCTGGTGATGTTCACCCTGATTACAGACTTTGCTGCTTTTGCTCATGTGCTGTGCTATAGCTATCAATGAACTGGGAACAGAACTGTTTGTGGAACAAACAGCCCTTTAAAAAGATGCACACAGCCTAGGCCATATTTCACTACAAAAAATGTTCAGTGTAAATACTTAAACCCCAAATCTCTTATTTTAGTAAAACAGTTGTGCTTCCTTGCTTCCTTGATGTATTGTGCTCCAGCATTACCTAGCAAGCATATGCAAAGCATGTAGTAAATATATAACACTGAGTAAAGATTAGAATGGTGGTTCCAGCTGATGGAAACATTTACCATGTATTTTGGCCTGTTACAAAAGACACTATGAACTTGAAAGTTGGTGAAAACTGAATGGTGGCATAGCTGCTAAATCCTGTATTCCCAAAACATCACCTTTGATTTACTGCTGTTGATGAATCTGAAGCTCTTGTTATGAAATAAAAGTTCTGGAGCCCTCTAACTTCAAATTAATGAAGTCTGTGCAGTAATAGAATTCCAAATATCTACAGCTGTTTCTTTTATTAGCTGTTTCTTCGTGTTTCTGTCCTTGACGCTTAAAGATCAAACCTACTTAAATATGAATCATTTTAAAATGTGAATTTACCTCAATATCGTATTTTTGTCAAAAAACTCAGCTGCTTATTGTGTAAGAGGGATGTGTCATGCAGGTAGTCATCTGTGTAGTGTTGGTGCAGGCACGGTACTGCTGTTCCCACTCTGCACAGCCCCCTGCCCCCCAAGTGCCCCTGCAGTGTGATAAAGCACTTCTCAAGCAGGTAATAGCATACAGGCTATGTCCTGAGAGGAATCATGGTTTTAAGGGCATATTTACACCAGCAAAGGTAGGTTGTTTTGGAAAAAAAAAAGTACTGGTTTAAGCCACCCCTGCGTAGCAGTGTGGTATCTGCCACTGAGCAGGACTCAGTGGGACCTTGCAGTTGCTTCTTCTGGTTATGGGAAGCTATTGAGAGAAGAGACAGTGGAGCCCAAATAGAAATCCTCCTCAGCCTGGGGAAGAGAAGGCTCTGTATAGAGAGGAGACCCCCTTCCAGTACCTGAAGGGATCTACAGGAAAGTTGGAGAGGGGCTTTTCAGCAGACAGTTTAGTGATAGGACAAGGAGTAATGGTTTTAAACTCAAAGAGGGTAGGCTTAGGTCATGGCTTCACCATGAGGGTAGTAAGATACTGGAATAGGTTGCCTAGGGAGGTTGGAGATGCCCCTTCCCTGGAAGTGTTTAAGACCAGGTTTAAGACCAGGCCTTGTGCAACCTGGTCTGGCAGGACCCCTGTCTATGCAGGGGGTTGTGTCTTGATGATCTCTAAGGTCCCTTCCAACCCAAACCATTCTATGAACCACAATCCCTCAGGCAGGGTGACAGGAAGATATTTCAAGGACAATGGATAGGGAAGGCGCAGGAATATGAAATATGAAAACACAAACGTGGAGGAGAGGAAAGAGAAGCTTAGGGTGGAGGATAGACCATTGAGATGGTGTCAGTATGAGAAGTACAGTTTTCCCAGTCTCCAAATAATCCCCTCAAAGCTGGTAGGTAGGGCACTCTTCAGGGAGTGCAGAGAAACCTGATTCCCATCCCTACATAATGGACAGGGACTGAATCAAAGTTTCTTCCATTTTGAAAGTTTGCTGCAAGTCAAGAGCTAATGCACAAGGAGCTGATTCCCTGCTTTGCAGTCATACGAAGACTGAGGTGATTCCAACAGATCTGGGAGGGTTGATGTGAAATGTCACTTTTTGCAGTAGCCTGCTTATTGTGGGCTCCTAGTTTACCAGGTGACAGACATGACATTTGGGAATTTGTTTTGCAGAACCAGCAAATACACTCAGCTGTAACAGCTGCTCAGTTTGAGCTTTGCCCTAAACATATCAGGTGCTTAAATAATAGTGCTCTAGGTACTCTAATATTTCAAACCAGCCACCTAGAATAAGGCTCCTCTGGAAACTGATTTTGGATTTTTCTTGTGCTGCAGAATCCTTTGCATTTCACTGAGAGTGATTAAACTACACAATTTCATAGAAAAGGTAAATTAGTATTTATAATGCATGAAGATACCTTAGTGAGAGTCTCAACAGTACTTCTGTCTTATGTTCAAGATGTAGCTGGATTTAGTGGTGAGTCCAAGCATTGCATTGAGTAGGCTAACGAAGTGGTATACAATAACTATTTAATGTTTCATGCAGTAAATGATAAAAGGCCACATAAGGGAACTAGCACGTCAGTTCACAGGCTGTTACTGCACATAAATTGTTTCCTTCTCCTTTGAATGTAATGGGTAGAAAACTAGCCTTGAATGCTTCTCTGACTAGCTTCCAGGCTTGGGAATTTGGTCTGGCTTTAGTCTGATACTGTGAGAGGAGGATGAAGGGACTGATTTCACAGAAGAAATTATAAATACACGTACAAGAGAGAACAAAGGTGGCCATGGCTGAGCTGGAGGGATAGTGAGCAGGGATCAGTGTTATTGATGGAGCAGAGGGAGCTGGGTTTGCTCACTAACAGACCCGTGGAATGGTTAAGGAGGAAAGAGTTGTGAAGGGTCACTATGAAATATGGGAGTGAGCTAAACAATTTCTTGTCTTTGATCTCCATTCATTTATAATCTTACTGGTGTTGAGTCTCCTGGCACTAGAGCTTTTACAATGAATAGTTGAAAGTATGAAAATTGATTTTATTAAATTGTGCTGGTCTGGTGTTGAAGGGCTTTAGCCTAGGAGTTAGTTGGTGGTTTACTCCTTCAGCTGTTGGACAGTTTAAATGCTAAGCATTTAATTTACTTCAGGCAGCTCTGGAAACAATAGCAAACCACAGACTGCTCTTTTTTCATTGTCTTCAATTAATGTTGAAACAGCCTTCGCATCAAAGTTTAACCAGAACGCTTTGATTTCCTCAATGATAAATGGATATCTTTAGACCAATACAAAAAGCTGAAATAGTTCAGTGTTTCAAATTCGGCTTCAGATTTGCTAGTGTTTTTGTTGTGCTAAACTAGTAATGTAAAACAAAACAACACAGTGTTTGTCAGTCTGTGTCTGCATGACAAGATGAATTATTCTATAAAATTATTCAGTGTTACTTCTTTCGTCAATGGGAGGAAATCCTCAGTCATTGCCTATAGGATTAGAAATTGTATATAGCTCAGATTTAAGCTTATTTCTTTACCCTTTTGATGGCTTTCTTTTTCACATTGCTTTTCCTGAATGAGTTGTTGTAAGTTACTTCTTTCTAGTAACTATACAAAAAATCTTTAATTTCCTGTTGATCAGACTATTTTTTCATGTCTTTGTGCTTTGATGTATTTTTGGAGAATCATGGTTAACAATAATTGCTAGGAATATGTGACTACATCTCCTTTAAATAATTACTTAAAATGTGCTAAGCACTTTAGAAAACCATGGAGTGTTTTAATTTACCTTTTTTAAATAGTTCAGTGGGATTTCATTATTAAATGTGGGAGTATCATTAATCACTTCCCTTTTAGAATTTTTGTCTTTATGTACTTTGTGTGATACACAAATTTTACTTGGAGCTCAGAAATAATTTTATCAAATAGTTCATTCTTGTTATCGATGTATTTGTAACTCACTGGAGCCTCATGAGGCTATCTTTCTTCTCAACCATCTATACATTTCGTTTATGTATAGAAGAGAAACATCTGGTATTTTTTTAATGAGAGCTGTGCACTCAATGACCGAGCAGCAAGGAATCTGTTGTATGGCTGATCATGGAAAGAAAATGAGGTAGTAGTCTCACTAAGAGTCATTAAAATTTGTACAAACTGGTGCTGTTTCATTTTCTGTGTTACTTAATCTCATACTTTCACCTTTACAAGAAAACAAATCATGTTTAAAAATGCCTGCTGTAGAAAAATGCTACATTCAAATGTAGATATTAGAAACATTTAAAACATGTATCTACGGTTGACAATGCTGACTCTTAATTCTCTCCTGTCTAAATCCTTACTTTATTATCTTTGGAGTTCAGTCATAATTCAGTGTCAATGCCATTGATTTTATTTATTTTTGTATACTACAGAAATTAATTCATACTAGATAGATACAATCTATTTAGAATATTTATGAATGTAGCATATCAACAAGTTTATAGTTTATGCAGCCTGTGGAGTTGGATTTTGGAATTTGCTTTTTTAGTGGTTCTTTTGTGGAAGAGAAATCTCTCAGGCATGAATTGATAGTCCAGATCTTTTGAGGTCTGTCTGTGCTAACCTATGACCTCTGTTCTTAGGAGGTCAACATCTGAGGGCAGGAGATTAAGGCAGTTAAAAGATTGGAATGGGAACTGGAATGGAAAAATTAGCCAGCACATTTTGGGTGGAAAACATCAAAGTCATCAAACAATTTGCTTATTTTAAACTCAGTTCAAGGGTAACAAGCTAATTGTACTGTGTTTGTTGATGCAAGCAATTTATATTATTTGAGAACATTAACACTAGGGAATTTTTTATTTTTTTTTAGAGAAATGTAAAGCCTGTTCAGTATAAACACACACTATACTTTCTATACTAAATGCTTTTGTGCAACATTTTTTTAGGATAATAATTTAGGATCTCATCATACAGTCTGTATGTACCTAATTAGCTCTATTTCTTACAAGCAGCAATATTAAGTTGTGGAACCTGAACTTTGCTTGTGGTCTGCTAAAGACTTTGTGCTGTCACTGAAAAATACAGGTGCTTTCAGAACATGGGAAAAAGTATTCCCATATTAAAATTTCCTGACTGTGATGCTTAAAAGCATTTTTAAGCTTTGTTTGTTTGTTTGTTACAGCTTTTCAAATGTAAATTCTTTTCCAATGTAAACTTTTCATTGGGGGATGTTTTTTCATAGATTATAAATCTATTTAAAAGAAAATGGCACCATCTGTTCTTGTTTATTTATAGTCGGAAATTTATTAGTATGTATTTTTAGAAGAACAAGGACTTCATCTTTTATCTGTACAATCAATTTCAGATCGTATTATCATGAAAAAGATACCTTTCTACATCTGAAAATTATGCAAGTTCAAGCATTTGTGTAAGCAATTGCATTTCCTTCTTGCGTATTTAAATTGCACATAAAAGTGATTTCAGTGTCACGTGCAAAAGCCAGACTGGTGTTTCAGCAGGTTAGCCCACCTAGCAGGGAAGGAAACAAAAGTTTATGGATATTCCACAGCTCAGGCTCTGATTAACAGTGTATGGATTATTGTATTTCTCCTATACGTGTGGCTAACAAATTAAAGTCCAGTACTATAAAATACAGCTAAACTCAAGCAGACAGCCTTGGTCTAGCCTTCACGTTACTGTTGTTCCTCTGATGGTGGAGGATAAGAGATTTAAACCCCTTTGCAAGCTTGAAACTTTGCAAACTCTTCCTCTAAATTCTAAAAACCTTCCTTTTGTAGCTTTTAGCCCTGACTTGCACCTGAGGGGAAGTTGAGCCAAATGATCACCATCAGTTCTTCCTCCTTCATCAAAGGAAAAGCAGGGAAAGCAGGAGGAGCTGTTGTGGAGCGCCTCAGCCTATGGTGGTTCCCATGATGCAGCCACCAGTCCAATCTGCTTCCTTCCTGCCATTCCACAAGGGTGGTTGGAGAAGCTCTACCAGCTGCAAGGGCTGCTGTGGCCGGGTGTGCCTGGTGACCCCAGCAGTCCCACTGTGACCTGGCGTGTCCTGCCTGCTTGATGGTAATGCCCCAACCAGCCATAGCCCAGATACCCAGGATTACCACAGGCACAGGGGAAACAGGCAGCATTTGAAGGGGCAGGACCAACACTGAGAGCTGTTTTATCTTGCAACCTGTTTCCTGTTTGAATTTTGGGGATGAAAACTTCATCCCTTTCAGTGGTTAAAGTAAGTTCATGTGATCAATGGATGGAGAGCTAATTCGGTTTTACAGAACAGCTTTGATTACCCACTTGTGAAAACACATGGAGCATTGTGAAGGAACAGAGAACCCCTTGATTAAAAAAGGAAAAAGGCACACAACTACATTGCTCCTGACATGACTTAAGATAATTTTCTGGCTAGCCACAGCCCTTTCTGTACTGTCCCTCTGTTCAGTTTAGATTGGTAAGCTCTTACGTGCAGAACTGGTTTCCTCCTTAGTCCATACAAAACCTAAAATCACTGTTGTTTTTAGTCACAGTGGTAGTTGTCATTCTTGGCTATTTGAATTGTTAGAGAGCAGTGACACACACACACACGCACACATTTTTTTTTATCTGAAAGACCCCCTCAGAATTTTTTGATGGAGGTATGTATACTCTTGTTTCATGATGTTTGATTCAAACGTCCTGTCAACAAGCCTGCTTTTCTTAACTATTTTGTACCCCACTCTTCAAAAGTAGTCTATAGATACCCAAGATCTACAAATTAAAAACTGCTTTGGGGTGCTGGAGGATTTTCTTCCTTTAATTATTGTTTCATTAGTTATACATGTACTAAGAATTGCCTCCCAAGTTTTGTGTGCAGTAGCTTGCAAGGCAGAGTAGACTGCTTGCTGAGTAGGAGGAAGGAAGAATTCAAAACTCATAAAAGTTATAACACCATTTTTTAATTATTTAGAAATTATATTTGACTTTTATGATGAAACCCTGCTTTTTTTTTTTTTTTTTTTTTCCTCGATCTGTGTGGGAAATAGAAAACATATCCTCAGTTTTATCACATGTTCTTTTCACAACAAAGAACTGCTGCAGCACAAGACAGAAGTGATCAGAATAGTATTTTCAGGCTTATGTGAAATTTGTGACAGTGCAGCTGCACCAGATTTCTGACTGCAGCCCCCAGTGCTGTTGGAATCACTGTCTCCAAATGGACTCTGTAATTTGCCTCAGCTGAGTCACTTCCTTACCACAAACTGCCATAAAGAGATGATTTCTTCTGCTTTGCTTTCTAGGGTTTAGCCTGCACTGCCCCCCTCCTTTTCAAAATGAGAATTTGCCAGAAAATACTTCTTTGTAGTAATGCAGTCGAATTCAGAGGGTTTCAGAAATCTGGATTATTGGTGGCCTTTTTTGTTGAAGGGAGTAACAGCTTTTGTGCTCCTCCTCTGTTTCTGGCTGCTAATTTGCATGAGACACAAGCAAAGCAGCATATTGGTTTTCTTTGTAAGTAGTTGTTATAGATCCTAACTGCCAGGTAAACATGAACATCTAGGAGATACTTCAGGTGATAGCTATCCATAAAATCTTTAAGTAGCTCATAATATATCTCATTTTTCTTAATGACACAAATTTCTTGCTTCCTTCTTGCATCGAATATGAATGAATCAAATTTGAAAGCTTTTGCATTTGGTACAATAATAGTCTTAACACTGTTATAATGTTAAGATGCATTTTGTAGGTTGACTTTAATTATGAAGAGCCAAAAAATGTTATTAAATTTTATTAATCTGCTGTATAAATGTCCTTCATACAAATATATAATATACATACGTGTACACAAATATATGGACGGTATATTTATGAAAGGTTATCTCAGCTGCATTGAAGAAAATGGGAATAAAAATGAAGTGACTTAAGAGAAGAACAGTTCAGAAAGACTTGTACGTGTTGATGACCTAATTGGTTTAATGAAAATCAAAGAACCAACCAAAAAAAAAAATCAAAAGCAAACCAAATACAGTTCATATAGTTCCAAGGTAAAGCTGACAGGAGCTGGTTATTGCTTTTCTTATGCTGACAGTGGTACTCCCTTTGTGTGCCCGACTTCCACCAGGTGAGCTTGGTAGAAGCCATCATGCTGTGGAGTATGGCAAACCCTGGCTTTGTTTAGTTTATTGCAGTCTCTGGTAGCCAAGACTCTCCATGACTGGCTTCATCTAAAAGATGCTGCATCTGTTGCATTAGTAGGACATCTTCCTCTAACCAGCCAGAAAGTCCCTAGTCTATGTCTGTGCAGCCAGCATGGCCACAGCACGTGCATCTTTCTCCTGGTTCTCTCTGCTGGTGCATCCCAGAGTACGTTGCTTTACTCCTATTTTGCAGTTTGGGGGATCAGACTAAATGAAGCTGTATAAATGTAGCTGTGTCAGCTTGCTCTCATTGGGTCAGGCAACAACACAAGTAGCCATGTCACAACCTGTGCTTTTTGCATCTGTGGTCAGTTGACTGGCCATATAGTCAGTATATGGGCATATAAGAAAGTCAGCTGAGAGTTTTAACAACTCTGGAAAAAAATCTTGACTTGCAGATTATGGTTGAGACTGTAAGTGGAAAAGTGTATAAATTGTAAGGTGGTTTTAATACTGGAAATCAGTTGTGACACTGAATGCACACTAATCACTGTAGTGGAAACATCCAGCTGCTATAATGAGATTCCGTGTTGGGAACAGGATACCACCATGTTCTTTTTCTATGGTAGCAGGTGGTAAATTTGCTTGAGCTTGAATATTTTGTTACACTGTAGAGGAATACAGTGTTTGTGTGGCATATAAACCCATTTTCATTTCACTTGGAATTGTTTTCTTAGAGCAGACTGTAATTTCTTTAAAGACAAAAAACAAAAAAAAAGATTGTGCAGGGTCAGGTTTATGTGTAAAGACTTGGAAAAAAATTATTAAAAAAGCCAAAAAGGCACTGCTATATTAAATGGTAGTTCAACTTTGTCAGTTTAAAAATCTTAATTTTTTTGAAGTAGCCATCTCTAGCCTCTGAAATGGTCCATGCATATCAGTATGCAAAAGCTAAATGCGACAATTAGGAGCAGAATCATAATGGAAGTGAACGTATGGGTGTGAAAAACGTGGAGGAAATGTGGTAAAGGGATTACTGGGATATGAACTAGATGGCTGTAGGACTGGGGCTGACTGGATCGAAGTTCTGGGTGAACAGTGCCGACCTCTCCGTGGCAGATGGAGACAGGGCTGGTTCTGACCTTATGCTTCCTGCAGACAGATGATTTCCAATGGCAGTAGACAGGTCTTCAGCATACTTCTGTCCAGAATCAGGCACATTGTGGTTCTCACCTTCCTTTCACCCCTATTTTCCCCTCAGGTAAGGTGAGGAATAATTAGAGAAGTTTCTTCATTGTGCATATTTCACAGGATTGAGAGGAAATGGAGTGCCAAATGTGGGTCAGCCGTGTCTCTCAGAGACAAAGCAGCACAGGTTGTAGCCCTCTGCTTTGCACTTTGTCAAGGATGTATAAGTGCCCAGGGCTTTGGCCAGCTGGTATTTAGTTCTGCCAGGGCAGGTTGGGTGCTCACCCCATTGTAGCTGCCCAGGAGCCCCAGGCACTCTGTGTGCTGCATGTGGTGGGGTGCGTGTTCCTTGGGAAAGCCAGCAAAAATGATGTATGCCACCTTGGTTGCCCTGAAATCTGGTGAGGGAATGGCTTGGCACCAAGTGCCAAGCTCCATGTAGGTGTGCTGTGACTTCTGCATAACCCTGGGGATAGGCAGAGCTCTTTTTCAGTGTCTGTGCACAGACTGTCTGAGGAAGGAAGGCATGTGTGTGGCCTGAAGGTAGGAGTTCTGCTGCTGCCCTGTGGGATGGGGATAAACAGGCTCTGGTATCCCAGGGTGGCCCCTCCTGGGAAAAGATGAGCTGCATGACACTATTAAAAGGTGGGCATGTGCAAAATTGACTTCTTCATATTTCAGACAGGTAGCTCTTGTGACACTGCCAGACACACCCACGGGCTGAGGCTGATGAGATGGTCAACAGTGTGTCAAGGAGATTTCTTCTGAGGATGTCATAATAGATGCAGCCCTAGAGACCTGTTTGGCAAAGCATGCCAGTAACTTAATTCTGTCTATGCTGCAGTGTCCACAGAGGAAAAGAGCCTCTCTGGAAGAGAGATGAAGTCTGTAGTCTGGTCAGGTCAGCATTCCCCTAACACATGTAATTGGATTGTTATGTACCCCTCAGCAGATGGGGAAGGTACTGAGGTGGCCTCAGCCCAACCTCAAGCTATACCCTTTCTCAGGGGTGATTCAAGACAGATTACTTCATATATGGGGGTTAACTTAAAATTTCTTGCATCAGCAACAGTGTTCTCAAACACAAAGTAAAAGTGTACATTTAGGTTATAATCAATGTAGGCACTGAACTTCCCAAGATTTTTTTTTTCCTTTGTATGTGCTTGTAAATAATACATGCTGAATGTCAAGAGCATAAACTTCCAGTGTCTGGTTGTGTATCTCATGCCTTTCTCCATTAATATGTAGCCAGGTTTCAGGACTCTCTGTCTTCACATGCAAACATCCCCTGGGTGCACACAGCTGGATTTCAAGTATATCTGGTCCAGGCTTGCCATAACTCTCAAAAAATTGTCCTAAAACTCTTCAGCCAAAGGCTCAGGTAGCTGCGCTTCACAGTTCAGATGACTTTTGTTGTTGTTGTTGACTGACAACACAGGTGTGTTGTTGTCAGTTGTTGTGTTGCTGGAAACAGGTGTTGTTTCCAGGTGTTTTTCCTTGTTAGAGAGACACTCTTATATTGAAACACTGTAGATGTCAAAAAGCCAACACCACTCTAGGTATTTTTATTGTTGTCTTTTCTGTACTGTGCTGGAAAAGGTAAAGAAATTAGAATTTCCCAGGTACTGGACAGCCTTAACAGATTGAATCCCTATTTATTATTTTTCCTATAGGGGAACTGTGACTATAAAAATGGATGCTGCCCCTGACTCTGTAAGCCAGATCTCTGCCAGGGTGCAGTTTCACATTATCAGGGACTGGCTGCCATGTACCCCCAGGCAGATTTTTGGTCTTCTCCCTGCAGGGTTGCTGGTGCTGATCTAATCTCTCAAGAGAGTCAGTTCAGGGAGCACAAGGGAGAGAAACTAATCCTGAAAAAAAGAAAAAAAGGTACTGAGGAGCGAATGGATAAGGTGGTGGCAGAGTGGGGGGTTGCCTCTTGGTAACAGGATTTGGTGGGTTTATTTGGAGACATCTCAACATGAAATGTGCTCTCTGAGATTCCCTGCAATGTGATGATTGATGGTAGCTTCGTGGGCCCTGTAGTAGGAATGGCACAGGTACTGCCCTCAGTGGTGACTTAAGTGCAGTTGGTGATTTAAGAGCCCACAGGGTGTACTGGAGGAAAGTGTCAGGAGCACAAAACCCTGCAGAAAGTTGGGTTTGGCCTCCAAAAGGCCAGACATTTAAATAGGCATCATTAAGACCTCACAGAAGGTTCTAGGCAAGGCCTTTTTTATTCAAGCTTCCCCTGTCCCACTGCTGTGCAGATCTGAAGTACCAGATCCCACTGCACACCAGCTCCCCACAAGAATGAGGGTCTGTGCTTTTAGCAGGGCCACAGCTTGTGGTTTTCCTGGCCAGGGAAAGAAAACAGGAGGAGAAAATTCTTTGGTGCCACCACACCATTAACTTGTCTATTAAACTCTATGGTAGCAGCAAATTGGCAACCGACTGGGAAGCTAAGCAGCATTTCTCACCTCTGTGCCCAACATGTCTGTGGGACTGAAGAGCAACCTTTAAAATCTGTAGTGACCACTCTTAATTCACTGTCAACTTCTCGTCTGGGACTGCAGTATGGCAGAGCAGCACGCATGCAGTGGTAATCTCTTAGCTCCCTTCCTGCTGCTACTCAAAACTTGCAAAATTCAAGTGGTAGGCTTGGAAAAGTGCAGCGTGTGGTACAATCACAGCTGTTCATTCCCTGCCAGCTTCCTCTAAGCAATTTTTTTTTTCCTGTTGCATTAGTTTTCACTGCTGTGAATGATGTGACATACTAAACCTGGCATTTCCTTTTGTAGTATTCTGCTGTTTCACATCTATCATATCATCCTAAGTGTGTTACAGTTACAGAGTTTTACTTCAGAACTTAAATGTACTAAAATGATAAGCTGCTTTGTTTGTGACAAGTTAAAAATAACAAATTTCACACACAGTAACAGAAACCATAGTCTTACTGTATGCATCAATTATAGAGTGTTTGTATATAATACACAAGTTGATGTTGCATTCAGGTTTCTTAAAGACAGTTCTTCAAAGGAAATTTTCTCACTGAATAGGAAGAAAGGATTATATAAAACCCGCTAGTAGTGGTGTAATGCTGAAAAGTACACATTAGTGCCAATAACCTTGTGAAACACAGTATATAAGTTATTCAATGTTTTGTTTTCCAGTCTTCAAAAAAAGAAAAGCATACATTCCCTGATATTTCCAGACAGGCATATTTACATAGGCTTTGCTAGGAATCTGAATTTTCAAAGCATTCATCAATTATGAAAGTATGTTTAAAAACACTAATTTGCTATGCTCAGATAGCAAGCTAGTTCTATTGCAAGTACCCTACGCTACTAAGAAAATAAAACAAGTACCTTAAAAAAACAAGAACAACAAAAAAAACCAACAAAAAATCCCACCCAAAAAGACAAGCAGTTGTTTTTTAAAAAATAATTTATGAAAAAGCCCTACAGTGATGTCTGTACTGTGCCAGCAAGAGTTCCTTTTGTACCAAGATTGTGATATGATCAGCTGAAGTCCTGATTTATTGATGACTCCCCTTTCTATAAATCAGCTTAAGGTTTCCTTGTTATCATCATCAGTTATTAGATAAACTAATTCATTCTGCAAGACTTCATAGGAAAAATAATTTAACAGATATTTTTACAACTGATACATGTGTGATTTTAACTCTGGTGACTAAAGGCAGGCTATGGTATGGAAATGCAGACAGCTGCCTCTGAAAGAAAAAAAGCTTCAAGGAAGCTTAGCATGCTGAAATCAAGGGGGGCACATAATCTCCATCCTAGGGTGCTAAAGTATTGACCATCACATCAGTCCAGGGTTATTAACAGCTTTTGCTTTGGCATATGGACTTAGGACTAAAGACAGCTCGTGAAAGGAGGACATAACTGTAGGTAATGGCAATCAAGTCAATCTGGTATCAAAATACAAGTAGCCTTGTAGCCTACTAATAGGGAAGACCTGGAAAAATTAGAAAAAGTGGTTAAGTGCAATGTTAGTTTATGAACTGTAAATTGTGCCTTTCTTTTATTATGGTACTTTGCCTAGTACTTGTATTTTGTTAGCTAGATTATTTTCTCAGGTAACAGAAATGTACTAAAGGTAATTTGGCCTTCAAAAGGAAGCAGTTACAGTGTGCAAGGTAGGATTATCAGTTGAAATAAGGTTTACAACATGAACTCAGAAATAGGTAAAAAACAGTTTACTAAGCTCAAGAGTTTAACTTTGTTTTTAACTTTCCATGCTCCCCAATGATTTATGATTTCAAATTAGAAATGTCTTTAACAATGTAGTGAGTATAAAACTACCATGACTTGAGCAGTTTATCTCACTAAGCCACCTCATAGTATCCAGGTATCCTTTAAAGACAACCATATTAAAGAAATATTCAAGTTTAAAATAACTTTGCTATGTGGCACCCTACTTTTTAATGTAAAAGATAGATGGGTGAGGGACAGGATTTAAACTTACCTTCATGGTGTGGGGAAAAGGTAAAGATTGCTATGTCCTGCCTTTCCTGCAAGTGCATCTTTGCTGTGGTTCCCTGGTTCATTGAACCCCAGGAAGGAGTTTGGTTGGCCTTTTTTCTGCTTTTGGGGAGCATGTAGGAAGGGGGAAGCTGTTCTTCCCAGTAGTGTCTAGATCAGCTTGGGGAGAGAAAAGAAGAGAAACGATCAGGTCCTTGATTCCCTTCTCCAGGCCACAGTAGAGCAGACTCAGCAATGCTGAGCTTCAAGTGTCTTCTTGCCCCTCTTCCCAAAGGCTTGTAGGCCAGCTGGGAACAGCAAGACTAAAATGTATTTCAATGAGTAGTGTGTCTCCTACACCAAATGAGGCACTGAGCTGAGGATCTGGTGGTGGGATTTCCTTCCTTAATCTGCCAGTATAGTACGAAAGCAAGTCACTTTGAACCAGTCAGGGAACTTGGTCTAAAGTATTTGTGGTTTCTCATTCCTGTTAGTAAGCTGATCAGCCCCAGTGTTGCAAAAGCCTCTGTGTAGTTTCTGTAACAACAGTTCATTGTTTGTGGCATCCCTCTAATACCATTCACAGGTTCTGCTAGCAGCATTGTCTTCAGGAGCCAGTAACTCCAAGTCCCCTTGCAAGGAGGCAAATGCATAATAATTGGTGCTCGGTGGTGGCAATTCAGCCATTTCTGCCTGCGGGCTCCTTTTCATGAGGTGCAGTTTGCCTTGCTGATGGCAGGCCCACTGGGGAGGAGGAGCTGGAGGAAGGATGGCTTTGCACTTTCCTCCTGCCATTCAGAACAGCATGCACCATTGCTGGCATAAGCAGGGAGAGGAGTACTCCCCTCCCCCAGCCACTGACACCTTGCAATATCACACCACAGCTGGAGACCTGTGAGAGAGCCAGACAGAGTCTAGTGGGTTTTTCACCGCCTCTGTTACACTGAGTGTTGCAGAGGTATTGCAAGATGTTATATTCTACACCACAAGCACTGTACAGGTGGGTCTGGGCATGTAACAATTTGCAGGCTTCCCCTTATTTCTCAGACTGAGGACTCTGTTGTGAGCTATCTTTAGTAAAAGCTCCTTGCTTCCCTTTTCACCTTAAAAGGTACAAAAGAGATCAAGAAGGAAAACTTGACCACCTTTTCAGGATGATCAGTAACAAAAATTATGCGGTCGCAAGTTACCTGGGTTTGGTAGGAAAGAAATTAGAACCTGACTTTTGACGAAAGTCAGTGATGATTATTTGTGCAATTAAGAATGAGAGGAGGGTTTGAGGCTGCAAGGGAGGTAGAATCTGAGACTTTTCTTTTAATATTTGGGAAAATAAAAATGAGGCAATGTGTGATGTGTTGCATAGGATAGAGTGAGGGCTTGATTTTACTCAAGATCAGAATTTTAAGAAGAGCAGAGGGAGAATGGGGGAATAGAATGGACCTGCTGCTGCTGCTAACAACCATTAACAAATACAAAGCCAGCTGCTCTTAGAGCAGAGCTGATCCTTTCAGTGCCTTTAACAGCACAGTATATATTCAGAGGAGGGGAATTCATGAGGCCCTGTGGACCTACACCATGGCATTACACAAAAATGCAAACCCTAACAATGGGTGGCCTCAGCAGTTCCATCTGGCTCACCATTAACAAGGTTAAAGGAAAGTGGGTTTCCTTGGCTTTGTCACACACAATTTACACTTCAGATGCTTTAACTTTGGAGCCAGACCAGAAGGAGCACCGCTCTAAACATACGTGGCAAGGGTCTCCTAACATGTGTGGTAAGCAGGCTTGGTATTGATGCCCTTTGAAAGATACAGAGTAGTAGCATTTGGATAATTTGTAAGTACTATCTATAAAGTGAAGATTTTTTGCTAAATCATTAAAAAAAAAAAGTTATGTCAAATTAGAATTATAGTCAAATATTACTTGCTGAGAATATTTTAAGGGTATTACAATATTAGTGGCTGGATTCAGCAAACAGCAGAAATTATTTGAGGCCCGAGAAGTGTTACCACCTGCATTACTGGTAAGGTTACCTGAAAACTCCAGTCAACTTTTAATCTAAAAGAGATACTGATGCACAGAAATGTATTCTGTTGTAAACTACTCTGCTTTCAGAGCCACTAAAATACTTGGGTAATAGCATAGTTAACCATGGCAGATAATGACCTTTAAAAAAATTTAGCTGTATAGTTCTGGTGGTATGATAGCCTGTTAATTTCTACATTTCATGTTCAGCCTCTGTGGTAAAGTTTCTTTGGTAATTTCTAAGGAGAGAGTACTATTACTGCTGCTGCAGAGGTATTCAAGGCATTCCACAGAGCAGGGCAAATGTTGCACTGGGTGACATACTACAAGACACGTAGTCATCTTGGCTGTCTGTGGCCATAAATTAGTAGTTTGATAGCAGAGTGGAACTTCATACTTCTCCTGAAGTTAAACAATTAAAATTGCATACCATGAAGCCAGCAGAGGCTGTTGAGTAACAAGTTATCATAGTGACATTGGTGGTCTTGGGCTGAAAGGCCCCAAGCAAGCATCCTGCCACACTGAGCTTTCTCCTTGGTGAGCAGTGCAGCACTGTGATGGGGCACAGTTCCTCTCAAGCACAGTGCTGAAAGGTTGGCTTTGGCCTCAGCAGTTGCTTTGTGCCTTCCAGGCTTTGCCACCAGGTGAGCCAGTGTCACTGATTATGGCATGTGTTATGTGCCATTAATAGAGGAGCTGGTGTGGATGGCCCTGTGCTTGTTTATCCCTCTCCCTCCTCTGTTGTCCAGCTCTCTGACCTGCCCGTGGAGCCCCTGTGTACTGCCCTTTCATGTCTCTTACTAAGATAGGAATATCCTTAAACATGACACTTGAGTTCCTTACTGCATGCAGCAGTCCTGTAATCACAGCCATGATTGTTGTAAGATGCCATTTGACAGTCATGTCAGAGCCACCAAGTTTCTCTCAAAGGCTTCCTGCCTGCTGCATTTGAGGTAATTACAGACAAAGCAAATGGAGCTGAGAAGTCATCTTATGACTAATTGGTCACAAATGATTGACATTGCAATCTCTTCTCAAGTTCTAGCTACCAAACTGCTTTCTGACTGTGAGCAGCAGCTTTTGACTCAAGCCCCATCTTCACAATAGCCTCAGAAAGAAAACAGAGAGCTCTTCTTGCTGAGTCCTGACAGGTGCAGCTTTTCCACATCAAGCATTGCAGTGGAAGTGAAGAAAAAATAACTCAGCAAGGCAGAATCTGTGAAGGAGGTAAAAGGAGAACTGTCCAGCTTGAAGTACCACGTGCATGAGCAGAAGGTGGGAAATGCCCCAACCATGCTATGCATGAGTAGAGGGAGAATTCACATCAAAATGATTATTTAACCTGAAATATGGACTGTTGATAGATGGAGAATATGTAAAAGAAAGGTGTAAAACCACATTGGTTTACAGGAGGGAAAATAAGCATCTCTGTGTGCTGTATTTTGTGTGTATTTAACTCAAAGCACACTTTGCAGCCAACTCAGCTACTTTTTTTGTCGGATAAATTATTTTAAAGTTTATTGTCTCTAACTGAAATACTTGAACACATCCACCATGTTTACAAAACTTAAGTTCAACATCTGCATCATGGGCTTGATCTTGCCATGCATGATTCTTTCATCCATCCTTCACATACAGAGTCATACTGGTGCAGATCAGATAAATGAAATGGCATGATTGATGCATTCATGAAACCATGTAGATTTGTCTGAAGACTGCATGTGCTGTGACCAAGGTTAAGTCAGACACGGTGTGGTTCGACGTTGTGGTGTCTCTGGAAAGAGCATTGAGGGTGGCTTTTTATGGGGTGATTATCTTCCATTTATTTTCACACTACCAAAAAAGAAGTCTGAATGAAATGCGAAGTAGTTGAGCGGGAGTCCTGGTCACTCCTATGGTTATGAATGGGTTGCAGCACTCAGGCAGGATCCCTGGCACTTCCCTGTGTTCTGCCTGGCAGAGTATATCACTGCTGGCTTGTATCACAGTACAGAGTGTGGAAACAGAAGGACACCCCAGGAGCTGTTGCTGATGCTGCCAAGACAGCAAGCAGTAGTGGCACTCACTGTGCAAAGCTTTGTGTGAAACTGGGATGAAAGCTAAGCACAGTAGTTTGTTGAAGACATTCTGGTTCAGACTTTTGCACCATGTAATAAAAGTGTGTGTTTTCTGCACCTGATTCTCATTTTTGTGCTTCCTGCCAATGAGGAATGAATAAGACCTGTGGAGCAGTTTTCTGCATTGGTATGAAGACCAGTTAAGCTCTTGATAACCCTCATTTTCCTTGTAATGTTTATAGACATAAGTGAAATAACTTTTCACAATTTGTATTTGGACAGCAGTGAAATAGCCATAACAAAGATGACAATTTGCTGTCTTTGTCTTACATCAGTTGGGGGTTATTTATACTGGACAGCCAGCAACTCATTCCTCTAGCATACAGCTGAGCCCTACGAATTTACCAGCTTGGCTCCAAAGCCCTCCTCTTAACCTGTATGGCCCAAGCCAGTGAGCAGACTGTAACCTACACAGAAGGTCCTTAGGGCTCACCACATACCTCATTCAGTGTGAAACACATCACCAAATAACAGAATAACCCGGATTGGAAAGGACCTCTGGGATCGTCAAGTCCAACCCTTAACCCACTACCACTGTGGTTACCAGACTGATGGTTCCACATCAGTCTCTTAAAATTAAATCTCCAGGGACAGAGAATCCAACACCTCCCTGGGCAGCCCATTCCAATGCCTGATCACCCTCTCTGTAAATAATTTTTTCCTTATATCCAGCCTAAACCTTCCCTGACAGAGCTTAAGTCCATGTTTGGATGTAAGTCTTCCTTATGTCAGGAGGTTGGTGTGATCTCCAGATGGTTGCATTTCATCCTTTCGAAAAAGGATTAGTAGATTGTAGGTATGAGACAGGGTTTTCTCATCTTCACTCTCTGGGGAACAGATGTCACTGACCACTTGTAGGAGGATTACACCAAGTAGTGGAAGCATCACCACGAGATGTGGGGAGAGGCTGTGCCTGGAGAGGCGTCAACCGGAGGCTCAGGGTGGTACAGGGTGAAGAGTTCAGCTACAAAGTGTACAGTGGCTCCTAAGACTGGTGGAATGTTTTTTACAGTGGTGCAGTAATAGATACCTAACCCTAACACCCAATACAATTTGTTATTGCACAGATTGAGGGTTGTGGCACCTGTAAACTGTCCCTCAGGAGTAGCTGTGAGGAAGAGTTCATGCAAATGGAGGACACTGGATGGGTGGTAGAGGTGCTCCAGCCTGATGCTGAGCAGGGGTCCTTTGCTCTGCCCTTGCTCTGCTTGCCAGTGAGCTCCCTGCTCCCTCTACCTAGCAATAGGCATTTATCCAGAGTGGAAAAAAAATAGATCTGGTTCTCTGTTCAGCTGTGAATTTAAATCCACTGCCACAGCTGGTTTATTGTGGTATTTTAAGGTCTTGTAGGAAAACGATACTCTTAGTTTTTCCTGTGGCAGATCTGTCACTGGAATAATTAACTGCGCAATAGTAAGAGTTTTGTCCATAACTTTGTATTGGTATAGCCAAAAATCACTACAGGAAGTAACTGGGTTTCAATTAGAGTTAACAAAATCCTGTGGGTTCCTATGGATTCGTCATATGTTCCATTCCTAGCCACTGCAGTACGTCCCAGTCCTTTCCATGTCTTCTAACCTGCCCCCAGAATCTGGAATCAGAGGAGAGCAGACAGGCTGCTAGCTGAGTAGTCCTTTATTTTTCCAGAAGCTGGGATTTGCCCTCCAAAACAGAAAAACTCGTCAGCATTTCCTCTACAGAAATTCCATACCTTCCTGGCCTGTGAACATTTCACATAAGTGGCTGCAGAAACGCATGTGCTGCCTTCCACTCCAAAGAGAGATGTGATTCATCATTAGGAACTCCAGGGATTGCATTAAAAATGTGTTGTCCTTTCTGCCTCTGTGGGCTTCCATTCTTAACATACACTTTTCCCACCTTGCACAGTGAGTGCCACTGGATCACTGGAAGGTTGTGAATTCATCACTAGATGAATTGTTAAGGCACAGACACAATACTGGCATTAATCATTTTTCTGGTTTGTGACTGATTTCGAAATTGTGAGCTCAAGGCTACCATAATTGAAATTGTGGCCTGGGTATGAATTTCTGATCAAAACTGCAGATAGCTGGTTGTGCTGGGCTTGGTGAGCATTATCCATTGTACAATTTTTTTGGCCAGTGCACTCAGACTTGTAATATGCCATCCTCTTGTGCTGGTGATGACTGGGGTGATCTTATCTGAATTGTTCTTGGGTTTCAGATATTTTACTTAAGCCTAGGGTTCCTGTTTTACCTAAATCTCCTGATGCAGGGTTCATCAGTCATGCCAGAAAAACTGACACTTGGCTTATAAACATTCTTGCTTTTTAAATAGTTCATTCATTCTTTCTTAACTTGAAAGGCTGAGCATAAATGGGCATAAGAATCAAACATATCATTCTTCTATCTTGGCCATCATTCCTCAGTTTTGTTTTTTCAGCTCATGCTACATTATACTTGCAAGTGTTAACATCCACCAGTAAACAAAAATTTACTGGTGGAACTGAGGAGCTTCAGCCTACGTTGCCTCTCAGTTTATGTCAGCCTGACCTCTGAAAAAAGCTGTGGCTACTTACTGCATTTTGACTTTTCAGTATTCATACACAGTGGGAAATTCTTCTGCAGTTACATTACTAAAATTAATGGTGATTAGGCTCAGTGAAGGAATCAGAATTGCTTGGGATTTACACCCACATGACTAAGAGCAGAATTTAAACCATTAAAATGCTAGGAACAAAATTGTGGAAGCAAAAATTCTCTGTAAAATTTTATGAAGTTTTAAAAACCTAATTGTTAAAAATTTACTGGAGTGATATAACTTTATGTAATCACAAGAGGGCTGAAGTAATCTAGTTTACCACATGCAGTAAAATTATTTAAGTTATGTTTAAATATTTTTGAATGTACACAGAATAACCAATATTCAGAGAAAGAAGTATTAAACTCAGACCTGCGCATGAGATTTGCCATCCTGAGGCCAAATTAAGAAAGAGGAAACACCAAATTTTGAAATAAAAATCTTGGCTTTATATGCATGACTGTGTTTCTTATTTTATGTACACAATTATAAGAAGAATTAACAAAGATAAATCTGGTGGTGAGATAGGGTGGAGCAGTAGAAAATGGCATTATTTCACTTTAATTCCTGGGGATCCTGCAGTGTGGCCTACAGAAGTACTTGCCTCAGGTGGGAATTAAAAGCTTTAACATACGAGGCTTAATCATGTTGCAGCTGAAATCCTCTTTTTCATGCTTTACTGTCGTTGCTTCTGCATTTTGACATGGAAAGTTTTGAAATTGTTTTAAGATGTTAAAAGTCTAAAAATATGTTAGGGGAAATGCTGAACGCAGCCATGTAGTAGTACTGTCACTATATGGAGCTACTCCATTTTAGCAAATTAAGCAGAAAGTTTGGAAAAGTGAATTAGGAACTGACTGTGTTTTTTTCTGGGGCATTGCATCACAGTGATACAGATTTTCCTTACTGGTAAAATGTGGCTGTAGAGCATCTGAATGGCTTAATTCTTCTTGCAGGCATTGAACATGTAAATTTATAGCTGTTATTTCAAGGAAAACCAATGACATGTTTGAAGTCCTTTTGTTACACAGTTGGCAAAGGAAGCCCTGTGTGTATTTCCTCTGAGATGATTTACTCTCTTGGTTCCATGAGCTCTGGAAGGAACCCCTGTAGGGAGAGCTGGCACGGCCTCCATGTAATGAGTGTGGCAGACAGTAACTCTCCCTTTACTTCTGAAGAGTCAAATGAAGATGCAAGCTGGTGGTCAATCCTTAACCCTTGTGAGGCCTATATTCATGCAAGGCATCTAATCTAGTGAATGTAATAGGAGAATACATTTCAAGTCAGGATCTAAGTCAGTCTGTGCTCCCGTCACCAGATATTTCTGACACTGTGTATGGCACTGATTTATAAATGGTACCTAAAGTCATATGACTCTAAACTGATGTTTGGGGAAAAAGAATAAGTTATGAACTTAAAGAGCAGCCCTCCTCCTCCTCCTCTACCACTACTTGCTTAAACTAGTGCCAAGATGCCATTTCCTGCTGTTGTGGTGAGTTGTTGTTAATTATATTTCCTCCTGATGTTAGTGATAAATAGGGAACAAAAGGAAAAGGGTGGCTTTTTAGAACTAATTCCCAGTTACCTACTACCCTTTTATCTCATCTGGGGATTAGCTCATCAGTGGATGCAGAAACCCTGGAACGCAGCTCTGTTGGGAGGCAGATAAGGTGAGGCATGCCTCTTAGCTCCTGACCAGCACCTCACTGACTCAGAGAGACTTGATCCTTATCCACATGGCCAGGAGGCTCAAGCCACATCTGTGAAGGCTTCCGGTGTTACTGAGCTGTGCTTCTGTAAATGGGGACACTGAGGAGTGGTTTCAAACCCAGCCAGCCCCATGCCTGCCCAGCACTGCACCCCACCTAACTTTGGTAAGAGGCTACAAATGTTGGATATACACTGTAGGGATACCCAGAGCAAATCTTTGTGCCAGCCTTTCCACCAGCATGAAGTATGAAAAACTCCTAATGTTTTTAGAAGTACTGCGTACGGAACTGGTGTAATTTAAAATCTTGTTCTTAAATTATCATTCCCCCAGAAATTAAGTCTTACAAAGGAAATCTGTGATTGAGAGCACTTCTCTGCGTGTTTTCACGATGCAAAAAGATTAACACTTGTAGACTTACTTGAACTAATTTGAAATAATTTGAAATCTATGACATAGAACTGTTTAAAAGATAACATACAAAATCAGTGACAGTTTATCTGCTTTATTGGGATGGGTTAAAGCCATTAAAATATAGACATTCTTTCCACGCTGTGTGGATATCATTGGAACAAAACCTTTCACGTTGTTTAGAAAAAAGACCTTGCTTTGTATATTGTTATTTCAGGAGTCCTTAATTCTCAGTATAAAGAAAACCCTTTTGTTGTTACAAACGAAAGTCCATCCAAAGCATTCCTCTCTTGAGGATGCATTTCATGAGGTTTTTTGTGTGATTATGTGAAAAATAATTTTCCTCCATGCCTGTAAAGAGGGCTGAGTGGATAGCAGAGATAAGGTTTCATGGAATGGAAGGAAGAATGGAAAAATATTGTTGAGGTTAGTTTTAGGAGCTGCTGCCCGTGTAGTCCTTTCCATTTTTGTGGAGAAAAATACTGTATTTTGTGCATTTTGAACCACATTTTGTTTCATTTTTGTTCTTGGTTCTCAANGACAGCTGCAATACACCGGGGAAAATGGATTGATTCAGAACTAATCACAGAAAATTGGTCGATCTGATGAGTTTACAACAGAACATTTTTATTTATTTATTTGTAACAAGAGTAAACATCATCAATATTCAACCTTGTGTTCTTGGAAGCCTTGCAGACAGTGAGTTTGTGTCAGCTTACAGGGGATATCTGTAAGATGGAAGAAGGTGAGCGTAAAAAATGGAGGGACCTTGTTTTTCTCAGGAAATTGAAAATATCCGATCTCTGGTATGTTATGTGTCGTAGGATTTGTAGGAGAAATAGATGAACAATTGCATTTTCCTAGGAGAGGTTATCTTTTTTATTGTTATTATTGTATTTCTGTTAATCTCGAGAAGGTAGTAGAGCTCAGGAAATTTTCAAACTTCATTTTTTACTGAAGAACAACATCCTGCAATTAATTTTACACTGTGCTTCAGCACAGTGTTTGTTTTGAATGAATGAGGGGTTCAGTGTAGTGAATACTGAAGTATTTATTCTTCTGCACAAACCTAGATGTGGAGCTGATGGACTGCTTTCTGTGTTGGTCAGGCACCGTTTTCCAGCATACTCTGCTAAAGAATATAGTTTTAAAATTCAACTTTTTTTTTTTTTTTTCATGGATTGATAATGAGGATGCTAGTGAAGTTCTCTGCCTTAGTGTGACCCTGCTTGCTGGAACACAGTAAATACTCCGATGAAGGTGCTAATTGCTCCATTCTCTAGTTTATTTAACAAGATAATTTACCTTTTATAGATATATTATAATTTTTCAGGATTTTGAATACGAACACCTTATTGTGGTGTTTTCAGTTGCCTGTATTCTCTCCTGCATTCAGCTACAGCTTAACAAACAAAAGTTAATAAACAAATGGCATACACCCCAGCAACATGCGTGTGAGCAGAAGCACTGCAACCATTTCCCTCTCGGGGGCTGCAGGGAGAGTGTCTAGGTTCAGTGCAGCATCTGTATGTCTCTGACTCACCAGCAGTTCGTTTTCATCCTTTAAAAAGAGAAACCTGGGGCACGTTTCTGCGTGTTAATCCCCCTGGGTGCGGGGAGCGGGGCAGCTGCGGGTCCCGGCTGGGCAGAGAAGGAAGGGAGCGCGGGGATGTTTGTACACAAGACGGGTCAGCTTTATGTCTCCTGAGACCCGATGCCGCTTAAAAGGTTCCCGGGAGGAGGGAGAAATCTCCCGAAACATTGCCTGCAAGGGAATCCCCCGGGGTGGAGGGAGGAGTGGAATGCCTTAGGAGCTGGTGGCAGGTGCTGCTGCTGCTCAGGGTGCGCTGGGGTCCCCGTCGCCTCCCGCTTCACCCCGGGCAGGCGATGCTGCTGCTGCTGCTGCTGCTTCTCTTGCTTGTACTCTCCTGCTGCCTCCTGCAGCTTGTTGCCCTGGCAGCAGGCCAAACATTCTTATTTTCCGAGGGACTTGCTGTCTGTTTTCAAGTTGCAGCATCTGCAGCCTCACACTTAGCTGCAGCATTTCTTGCTCTGAAAGGATGTCTGCACGTGCCATCTGTTTAAAGGCAGAAGGGTAATGATGGTTTAAAAGACTACTAAAACTTTTTACTTTTAAGCGAAGGCTTCTCACCAACAAAGATTTTTAATATTTTAACTGTATTAAGTAAAAGTGATTAGTCCTTTTTATAATACAGTAAAATATGGGAGGTGCCCATTTAGCAGCAATCAGCTGTGAGCCTGTCTGGAGTGCTGCTGTGACAGATCTTATATCCTGGACTTGGTTACTGGAATATTTCAGTAATCAATTAAAGTATACTCCTATTTGTCAATATGAAATTAGCAGATCCTCAAGAGTCTAGAAGCCTCTTTCAGACCTGTGGAGGTCTTGGAAGTGTTTCTCAGTTGCACCAGATGGTGCCTGAGCAAGCACAGGCCTCCCCAAGCTTTTGTGGTAATATTCACTAGCAAGAAGTGTCCTCTTGCACTGCCCCACAGCTTGATTTTCAAGACAAATCACTGAAGCCTTTAAAGAGTAAACCGTCTTAGTTTTGTCTAAAAACTGTATTTCTGTTGGGTTGTGGATAGTTGAGCCACCCTTTACAGCAAAAGAGGTGATCTGATACATGTTCTGTCTGCAAGAACTGGCCTTTCTTTAGATTTGTTATGAAAGTAATTACTAAAAAAAAAAGCATGCTTAGCTAGTATTCTAAACGTTTGCTTTATCTGTTTAGTTGTCATTCAGTTTATTGTAAAAACATCTTACTTGCACAGGCTCTTAGGGATACCATGCCATTTTTCAAATTGTTAACATTGCTAGTTGGAGCATTGTTTGCCAAGATGCAGGTTTTGGTTGTCTCATTCCATTCAGAAAGGAAAAACAGAAGAGGAGTTGGTGCAGGGAATATCCTGGTGAATTATTTTAGTCTTCCTCTGACTCTACACCCCCTTTCTTCCCTTTGCTATCCCTGTTACATGTTAACCCTTCCGTTTCCTCCCTCCAAGAAAAAGTGAGTCATCTGAGTTACAACTTTTTCTCTAAGCAGATAGTACTGTGGAGCCACACCAGTTATTCTCTACTTGTCATATATATTGGATTATTATCTAAGTCATACTGTAAAGCAGAATGAAGAAGCAAGCAGTTGTGTTTGCTCTCCTTACAGCCTAGCTCAGCTGAGCTGTTATTTGTGGTGAATGCTTATGCAAGGCATAAGTATTGTCATTTTCAGAGGGATAGTGTTACTGTGTTCTTTCTAGGTAGGAGTTGACTGCCAGGACAAGGAAAAAAGCTGAAGATAGAGAGTATTTTATTTTGTATCTGGTTGTGATATTGAGTACTTCTAATGAATTTCAGTCATCCTTTTATTGCAATTAAAACAGCATAGTTTATGTTGGAGTCTGTATGCTTGTTGGTTACTCATTCTTCCTTTAATATGTACAGTTCTGTGCAATCACAAGTACTTCGTGGAAAAAAAATTAGTAGGGTTTTTTTAACCTTACTGTATTCTCTTTTCTTTCTTCATTAGTAGGTATTCATGTTACTGATGTCTTGAGAATATTGAAACACTATGCTAGATAAGTTCTCAAGGTGTTCCTTTATTTGAATGTTTATCTTTTTATATTAAAAAATCACCCTGTGATCACATGTTCCTGTCTGTGCTGTAGTGAAGAAAGGATTCCTGGTTAGGATAACTGCCATCTCCTCACTCTATTGCATTTTTTTCTGAGTCTGAAGCTACCTAGTAAATCATGGGAGCCTAATGTGAGAAAGACAGCCCCATTTTAACAATCCTTCTTGCTGTTGCTTTTTTGTAAGGGTTACTTCCACTATAATCACATCTTTAAATACTTTCCATGTTTTATTTATTTCATGATATAATTTACATACACACTTTTATGTTGTATTTAAGCTGAGATACAATATTGCCATGGTGCTTCTGAAGTAATGAAATACTTGTTATGGATTAATACTTGTTATAGACTAATACAATTAATCTAGAGTTCCTGAGAGCTTACTCAAATGAGAATTTTCTAATTTGCTTAGCAGGAGTTGGCTTGTAAATTGTTTCATATATTTTTAAGTACATAGAGGTGTGGATGTATAAGTTTGCATACACGTTATATGCTATCAGGCTTCAGTATGTTATAACATTAGTGTATACAGAAGGGAGCAGCAAAGAGTGGAAGGGCTCTGGACAAAAGGGTTAATACCATACCTTAATGCACATGGATGATGCCATGTGGTATCAATTGTGAGCTCTGAGGTGGCTGACCATTTCCATTTTGGTGTAAATCCTTTGAGAGGGAGAGCATTTCAGAGCAGGGTGTGATCTGTTCTCTTGGTAAGAGTGATTGACAAGGAATGAATAAATAGTTAAAAGAACTGAAGAAATACCACCCTCCTGTTTAAGTCCGTGCAGACCCCGGCTGGCACATATATATTCTAATGTGACACTTTAGCCAGATGCTTGAGTTGCTAACAAAAAACATTCCTGAAAAGCCAAATCATATTTTAGTCCCAACTGCTCTTACAGAGTTTTCTTTTGTGGTGACATTTTACTGATGATTTGAACTAATGCAGGGAATGACAATCTTTTGCAAGTAGGATGTACTGCTAAATACATATGTGGAAGGTGATGGAGGCCTTGTTGAGTGGAAGCAGGGGCCCTGACAGCAGCTTCTTGGTCAATTGGTGAGGTGAAATAGTTTGCTAAATTGGGTAACACAGCACATACCGTGGTGACTGATTAAATTGATTTGTCCGTCACTATCCACCTACCCTGATACTAAGGCCCTTTAGCCTGTTCATTTTCAAACTTTTTACTTTTTAACCATTCTAAATACATGTGGTATTAAGGGAAGGAAGCAAGTGCAAATGCATTGCTGCTGTTGCAGCAAATACAGCAGCCATAAAATTCTCTATTCTTAACGAAGGTAAATTGCATGATTTCCAGAGTGTTTGCACATTCCCATATTGTACCGTTTTACACTATACTTAGCCCAGGAAAAGTATACTGCTAGAAACCAATGAAGAACATAATAAACATTTTTCTTTAATATAACCTAAATTATAATAATTACCATATTTGTCAATTATTAGATGTATTTATCAAAGGGGTTCAAAATAAAATACTTAAGGGGTTTTGTGTTGCTGTTCTTTTGTTTCTCTAATGGCAAGTTTTACCTCCTTATCATTTTATCCAGAAAGTGTTTAGAAAGCTTGTCAGGGAAACATTACTGAATGCCAGTTAAGAAGTCTGAATGCAACTCTTGAGCAGGGCGTCATTAATTGGAATATATCTGCAATGATTTGGAAAAAAGTAGTCAGATGGATATTGTTTAATAAATTTCTGTTGATTTATTTATTTATTCATAAATAAAGGGGGAAAGCTTGATCTTAGATCAAGATGTTTCTATTTTACAACATATTTAGGATGTCCTTGCTAGGAAAATCAATACTAAAATTACAATGGCATTTATACTTACTATTTTCTTCTTGATTTAAAGAAAGCTTTATAATCTGTGTCTCTTTAGATGTTATTCTGAAGTATACACAGACAGACTGGTGTAAGCATAGTGGTCACATTCCACTGAAAAATCACATAAAACTTCAGTGTGTGGCGATGTAAAAATGGAGCCAGTTCACCTAAAATAATGTTACAGCAGTTGTCATAGAAATGGTATACCTTTTGCTATAAAGGCTTTGGTTTCTTACTGATTTTTAGGGATGACAATTTAATTAAAATGGTTCCTGAAAGGGTAACGGAAGTTCTGTTCATTATTTAACTTCTCTAAATTTTGACATGACAGTATGCCATGGGCAGCTTATGCTGGTTTTGTTTTTTTTTCATTTGTCTGTTAAAATGAAGATACAGATATGATCTTGCTAGTAGTGAAGAAGCAATACAAAGAGGGAAGTGTTGATGGATTGTTTCTTGGAATGCATTTGCAAATGTAAACATCCATTTTGCAATTTTTTTAAAATTAGACTTTATCAGTAGCATTTCTTTGGAAGGTAGATTCTGTAGCTGAGACTCCAGCTGTATGCACAATTTTGCATAGACGAAATTTCTTGGGTTTATATAGGTTGGTAGTGACCACTAAATATTAGCTGAAACAGTGCCTTGTTACTTTTCAGGAATCTGAAAACTTAAAGGATTTTGATGTGGGTTGGAGCCAGAACATGTTGCACTATTTTGTACATAGTTATAGTCCTCTTAGTACTCTGTAATCCTTCAGTTGACTCCACCAGACCTACGTATTTGTGTAATAGGTTTTTTTTAAATAGTTGATAGTTAAGGGAAAATTAAAAAAAAAACCAAAACCCACCTTGGTTTAGTTCTCTCCAGTAACATGTTAGATTATAATTAATGTCTGTGCATTTAGTGGACATTTAATAAAACAAAGAAACAGAAACCGTAGAAAAATAGAGAAAGTGAGTGCACGGTGAATGTTACCAGCATAGCCCAGGGTCACTGTGCCAAAGGTATGTAATTAGTTCTTCATATCATGTGTTAGAATAATGTAATCCAGGGACTGGCAGTCCTGGTGTGTGTTACAAAGCGAGAGGATTCAGTTAAGAATTGCTGAAGATTTCATCTACAGGACTCCGCTAGCTAACAGGGGCGATAGAAGAGCATTTAGTGAGTTTTAGCCGGTTTTGAGGACTGTGCCCGCAGGCTCTCCTGTTGAAGATGGCACTCAGGGTCACCACCGCTTGCACTCGGTTTGAGAATTACCAGAGAAAACAAACAAACCCTGTTTTATGACTCTTGCCAGCGCTTTGTTTATTTTCTTCTGAATCGAAACCATAAATGCCATTATGAGTCCTTTGCAATATAAGCACCGTGGAAGTTCCTCCCCCGCCCCTGCTCGCCGTGCCTTGGCTAAGCCAGAGAAGAGACGGGGCCGGGCCCTGGGGGGAGAGCCCGGCTAGCGACAGAGCACCTCCACGGTTGGGTTTCCCTGTCTGAAGACAGCTTTGCTCCTGAGGAAGGTGGTGTGAGGCACACGTTCGGTGTGTGAGGCAGAGCATCTCCTCTCTGCGCGGTTCTTTATGGCCCCGAATTAGCGGCGGGCGCCGGCAGGGTGAGGCCGCCTCAGGGTGAGGAGGCGGGCGATGGAGGCTGCCTCCTCCGCTCTCCTCTCCTCGCCCCTCTTTGAGGTGTCCGTCCTGGCCGGCGTGGAACCACACTGGTGGTACTCGCAGACGTTTAGTGGTTATAAATATCTGAGTAAACAGCGATGCTGGCGGCTGCGGGATGTTTGAATATCTGGTGCCCTCTAGTGGGGCCGGGGGTCGCGGCCCTGCCCGGGAGGCGGCGGCCTCGCCCCGGGACACGGCCCCCCCCGTGAGGAGAGCCGAGGTGGCAGGCCTGGATCCCTGGTAAAAGGTTCCCGGTCCGAAGCACGAGTGGTTTTCTGGAAAAGGGCACCTTCCAAGTGACTTAAAAAGCAAAACCGAGATGTACGTCATCAGTGGGATGTCGGTGGTGTTTCGCCAGTAGACCTTGTGCACGCTCACGCTGGGCTT
This sequence comes from Florisuga fusca, assembly GCA_038090715.1. NCBI lineage: Eukaryota > Metazoa > Chordata > Aves > Apodiformes > Trochilidae > Florisuga > Florisuga fusca. Next base: position 56,165,685 of record JAAWXA010000001.1, on the reverse strand, counting down.
ACCTGACAGAGCCCATCTTACCATTTGAAGCTGCGTTTTGTAACTATTGGTTTGTCTTTGGTTTTGGATGCTACGACTGCATTTTGTAACTATTGGTTTGTCTTTGGTTTTAGATGCTACAACTGTGGTGGCCTCGACCACCACGCTAAAGAATGTAGTCTACCTCCGCAGCCAAAGAAGTGCCATTACTGTCAGAGCATCACGCACATGGTGGCGAACTGCCCCCATAAAACTGTCTCTCAGCAGCCCACTAGTTCTCAGGGAAGACATGAAGCTGAACCTCAACCTTCCACCTCTGCTTTCCCCAGAGAAGGGGGAGGAACGCACGGCTACTCGTCTCCATCGTACTCTCAGGAGGGCAGGTCGGAGATCTCGGAGCGCTCAGGCAGGTCACCACAGGAGGCTTCGTCAAGTAAGTTGTCTGCATCACCTGAAGAGCCAAGCAGAAAGGGGCCTTCTGTTCAGAAAAGGAAAAAAACTTAAAGCATTTGTCATAACTTTCCGTTTTCTTTATCCTCTTGGGATGTCTACCTCATTCAAATACAGGGGAAATAATTTCATTATCAGTAGCTGACTTGGAATTTTAACTACTGTTGAGGAACTGTGAATTATGTTTTTTTTTTCTTTGTTAGACAAATCACTCCAAGTAAAATACATTTGAGCAGGGTGCATTACGTTTTACCTTCTGTATGTGTGTGTTTGAGTGCACGCGCGTGTGTGTATGTGTACATATCTACAAATATATATTTTTCCACCAGACCACTCTCCAGCTCCCACAAGACATTACTGTGAAGCAATAGGCACAGTATCACAAATTATCCTGAACTCATTCCTAGAACTTATTTCCATACATATTCAAAACAACAGACAAGAAAACCAAACCAAACCCCAAAAACCACACACAGAACTGAGATTGAGACTGTTGCTTCTCTTGTGAACCAAAGGATACTTTAATATTTTTAAGCTGCCATATGGTACTAAAGATACTAAGACATCCCCAATGCCATCAGTTTGAGTTATTTTCTTTCTCATCTCCACAAAGTTTCAAAACCTCTCCCCTCCCTGTGCCCATGCAGGTCAGTGTCATGGCTCAACACAGCTCTCATTACCACCATCCGTTGTTGGTGGGGAGTTTAAAGCTCCAGAGAAGACAATGAATGTATAGTTTCTGTGCTGGTTTCTCAAAACATTTTGTCTAAATTGATATGGTTGTAACTGTAATTTAGATGACTGTTGTGTAGGGGAGAATGTGTAAGTTGTTACCGAACAGACTCTTTTGAGTGGTATCAGGATACCATCCTGCTTAACCCTTTGTATTCTGTGAACATTTAGAGGACCTTGGTGACAGTAGCAGCAGCAGCAGCAGCTTCTTTTGGTCCAAAGTAGTGCCCCTCAATTTCAAGGGACTTCCCACTAGTTTTCAGTTGATATGCCACAGAGATAAATCCCTAGGGATTTCTGTTGTTGTCTGTTTTGGTTTTAAAGAAAACAAAATGCAAAGCTAATGAGATCCTGGGATAAGTAGTTTCTTAAGAATAAAGGTAGATGGATACCTGGGCTTGCTCAGCCAGCCTCCCTTGCTGATAATACAGCACATGCACAATCAAAAAGGACAGGTGTCTGCTGCAGGCAAGCCTTCCTGAAAGGACCTGCAAATTTGCCTGAAGTCCTGGGTATCAGCTGCCTCTTGTGAGCTGAAGACTGTTGCTGACCAGCCTTGGTTCCTGAGTGCTCTGAGACCAGACACTTCTGTGTTAAAGAAGAGAAAGATTGCTGGCCTGGAGAGTGAGACTTGCTGGGCTGCAGCCCATGGTCAGAGTTAATGGAGTTGAAGCCTATCAAAACTTCAAGTCTCTTTCCATTTGTAACTTCTGAATTACCAAGTCATTCGTAACTTACTGTGACAGTTGCGGATATAAGTTAGAGAAACCTGTATAATCCTTAATATTGGCAATAAACACAGGCTGTCAAAGCTTGAAAGAGTCGGGTAGGTTTAAGCTCAGATAATCAAACTAAAGAAACAGTCTGCATGAAAGGCTATAGCCAGCCAAAGTCCAGTTCCTGCTAACTCTTCTGCAGCCAACAGTTACAACAGGTATGCAGCTGGCTCATTACGTGGCCTTCCCCTTCCCACTTCTCCTGACAGATGAGACTTGACTGCTGTTGCTGCTGCTGCTGCTGCTGCTCCAGTAAACAGGTGTTAGTCAAACGCCTCAGAGAAGGGCACAATTTCAAGGAAACTATTTTGTGTGAAGTCCTTGCCGGTGTTTGCGAGACCCTTGATGGTTTATACTGAAGTTCTCAGTATGATAATGCAAAGCTTACCTTTGACGATATTGAATGTGATGTATCTATAGAGAAGAACTTCCTTGCCTTATGTAAGGATAGTAAACTTATTTAAATTATGTAGACAAATCAAAGTGGCATTGCTTAACCTTCTAGCCGGTGTAAAAAACCAGGTTAAACAACAAAGATGCAAAACTTAGGTCACTTTGAAAATTTAAACCAAAGTTCCTTATAGAAATGGGCAACTGTGGATTTGAAAACTGGTCATTCCCTGTTTATATGAAAGAAGTTCAGAGCTGAGATGAGGAAATATTTTCAACATGCAGATTTTTATTGGTGCTGTTTGAAATCACTGTGTGCACCAAAGTCAGACTGAACTGCTAAGAGCACATACCAAACCCTATCTTATTGTTGAAAGCTTAAGGTTTTATTTTTATATATTAGAATGTTATCACTATTACATAACAACTCAGGACGAAGAACTTTGCTCAGGGAATATACCATGTAATGTTATTTTTTTCTTTACAGAATAGTCTACAGACCTGCTTACTCAGAACAAACCAAATAGTCTTAGACCTTTTAATCTCTATATAAGTATTATGTACTGATATTAGTAACTACCTCTGAGTTGACATAAACCTACATTTCTGATACTCAGATCTCAGCATTTTGTATTATCAGTTCCTGTGAAATGAAGAAGTGGTATTCTGTACTGGTTGCTTCTGTGAGCATTTGTGTCTTTACATTCACAGGGTCTGAGTTTTCAGAGATGCTGGGCAACCACAGCTCCTGCTGACTTCCAGTCGGAGTTACTGGTGCTTAGCTTTTCTAGGAGGGGAGGGATAGGGGATGTGGGGTGGAGGGAAAAGAATAAAAACACAAAAGCAAAAAGCCCACTTTGTTTACATAGGTGACAATAAAATTATTATTCTGTTTACAGCAAAAGGCTACCTCATATTTACTGCGTAAACACACCTTTGTGCTGCTCTAGCCTTAAAGGTGGCTGTTGATCTATGGTACATACTTTTTATCTGTACTAGATATATAACTTGATAGCCCACCACTGCATACATTACACAAATACTTGTTTAAGATGAAGCATCCCTTTAAAATTATGAGACATTTCCAAACATTTCTTTGAAAGTTTTTATTTTTCTGTCTAAAGGATTATGGGCACTGTTCATGAAAATAAATGTATCTCCAGGAGAGACAAAAATGTACATGCCTAAGTTAAACATATAGCATCACAAACTGTGGCAGGTAACTATTTAGCACTGAGCTGCAGTAGAAGAAAATCTAATTATGTTCCTTCAATAGGCTGCTCCAAATAAGCAAGGAAACCTTTAAAGGAAGAGGCACAGACTGAATTTGGGATTCTTCCTTCATCTCGAAGGGCAAAATTAATATTCTGCAGCATTGGCTCAGCCTAGATTTCACCTATTCACCAGCCTGTCCTTGCCAGAACACTTCACAATAGAACCTATTTGAGTAAAGTAGTTCAGGGATCTGCTCAGAGAGATGCATTTTTCTCCTAACAATAGTGGAGATAAGGTTAAATCTGAAACCAGAATCTCTCTCCTTCCCATTCCGCCATCCCAAAAAACTCAATTTGATTTGATTGTAAGGGACATTGCAAGGTTTGTTTTTTTTTTACTCTCCCCCAAGGAGAAGTCATGGTATTTATTTACAAGCCACAGAAGTTAGGCCATGAGGAAGACTTATATTTGGAGAAAGAGCCAAATAACTTTTTGCTGCAGGTGATGGTAAATCTGGCATTTGAATACCATTTGCAATATTGTGGTTTTAGCCAGCTTTCAGGGAGTGCCAAACACCACTTTTGGATCCTACCTCTTCCCTTTGGAGTCCACCTTTTACAGCCCAGTTTTACTCTGCACCAGTGTTATCCTGGAATTCCTACATAGTCCTACTTAGTTTTGTGAATAGAGCCCCATAAAAAAGTGTTTATAGATCTTGTAACATTCTTTGTAAGAAGAATTATAAAAGAACATGGGAAATCTCATTGAGTCTTAAATTTAATTTAATTAATTTATCTGTAAGAAATGTTTATCATAAAAATATATATGTATTCCCCTGTGCTAGATATAAAAGTAATTGGGAAGATATGTACTTGTGCAGATGCACTGATTTTAATTTTCTAGAAGTCTTAATGAGATTTGAGTATTGTTTTAGAAACAAGCAGAGCCTTTTAAAATAATGCATCAATCTTGTTTTTGCTTAGTATATCAGCAGCCTCTTCTTTAAGACCCGTTGGTTGTGTTACCCCTGTTACAACTGTTGACTGATAACAAGAGGTTGATCTATGAACATGCTTCTTTTGTTATGCTATGGCAGAGCTGCATATTAGCAGCTTTGGCAGTGTTTTTATGAAAATATTGAAAAGTACCAAGGTATTTGCTACCATTGTCGTTGAACCAAATGTAAGAGCAACCACCTTCACAAAGGATAATGGTTTTGACTACCTCTTGGATTACTAAGTTAAGCAACAACTGGCTGACAAACATCACCAGACTGGCTTAAACTAGTATGTGTTGCTTCTGGTAATAATAACAATAACCATACTAGAGACCAAAGCGAACACTGATTTCTATATGTCTTTAATACTGTGTCTTATCTAGTGTTTTTAAATTATCTTCTGTAGCATAGATTACCTCATTGTCCATTTTGACTTGTATGTTGTTTACAAGGTGAAATAAAAGAAAAATCACTTGAATTTTTTTTTTTTTTTTTTTTTTTTTTTTTTTTTAAAAAAAAGACAGTGAGTTGGAGTTTTGGAAGTCATTTCACCTGTTTACTGTCTCGAGGGACTAAAGCACTGATTGCCTTTCTATATATTATGTATTTTATATTCTCATTTCATGCCTAATGTCTTTTTTTCCTGTCAATCATGGATATTGTGAGGTTTAAAAGAACTACTTGATTAAAAATAAAACATATAACGTTGGCATTTACAGCGCACCTTTGAGATTTTCTTTATTTGCATTATAATGCACTGTACAGTCACTGGGTAGACTTTTCACTTAGTTTTAGGATATTATCTTCAGAAAATATCATTTTAGTTATACGGTCTGTTGTTGGGGGGAGAAAGAAATAGAAATAGCTGATTAATGCATACCTGGATCATCCTAGCAATGCTGCAAAAATTGCACCCCAAACCCTATTCAGCCATCAAAATTAAACTGCGAGATTTCATGGTAAGTACTTTTGGTACTTCCACTCTGTGAGAGCACAGCGGTCGTTTAAAGTTTATCAGACATCAAGGTTATTCTCTGGGACTAAAAGCTTTTGGTATTGAAGTCTGATCCTATCCTTATTACTTCATAATCTTGAGCTTGTACATATCCATCACGTGCTAATTTAAAATATGTCAAGAAGTTTCTTTTTGTCGAAATAGAAGTGCAGTCATTTACCCTTACCTGGAAACTCTGGTGGAGAGGAGGGAGTTCATTCTGTGGCTGTCCTGCTCCTGTTTGTTAGGATGATTTAGGTGATGGCCTGATTAATTAAACACATTTTCAGCAAAGTGCTCTTCTGTTTCTGGCAGCATCTGCTGTCCATAATGCTGTTGACCTACAGGATGATCAACTCCTTATGAGCAAGTTACTGGTACACCTTTTTTTTTTTTTTTTTTTTTTTTTTTTTTTTTTTTTTAAGGGAGATTGCAGAGTAGTTGCCATTGAGCCCTGGACACATTTTCAGGCTGCTGATGGTCAGTTAACACACAGATGAATTATTTTTGTTTCATGATCATTCAATATTTGGCCATGGGCTGCTGCACAGCACTTAGCCTAGATATTCGGGGCTGGAGCTGTCAAACAATTCATAAATCAACGTAGATGAACTGGTGGTGTTAATTCCATTTTACCAGCCTACAAACCTTTTTTTTCCCAAGTAATCCAAAATTAAAGGCCAGCAAGTATCAGTAGTTTATCTAGTTTCACCTGCATAACACAGGTTATTCTATGCAGGGCAGCTACTGCCGTATTGAATTTTAGCACCCAGCTGTAACTGGAGCCTTGTTTACTTGTCTGCTTTAAGCCTATTTTCAAGTTGGGCTTCAGAACAGGACAGGAAACTCTTGAGAAAAGAGGTGGCAGCTTGTTTTAATCATCTGCTGCTAAAAGGTAGTGCTTCATTTCCAGTTCCTCCAGTTTTCCTTGGAGAAACTTGCTGCTTTCCTCCTCCTCAAGAGTCTCTCAACTTTGATAATAATAATAGTGTATCCAGAGCTGGCTTTAAAATCAGGCTTCTGTCTTCAGCCAGGAATTGAAAGTGGCTGAAAGGCTGTGATACCAAAACCAGACACTAGCCAGACAACACTGGGCTACTAGCAATGGTGATGTGGCATATGCTGGGATGCTTCTGGAAGCTGACCACTGCCTTATTTTCTGTAGGAGAAATGGCAAAAAAGCCTGGGACAGAAGTACATGGACATTTCTATTAGTGAAGATTATTTAACCAGTAGAACAATCCAGCCATGGGATTGTGATCTTCAAAACTAAATGTCTAGAGATGTTCAGTAGCAATTCAATAGAACTGATGGACTCATCCTGGCTGTTGCTGAGTAAATTTGTTACTGGCAGCTCTTCACAAAAGTCAATTTTTTCAGTCATTTTGAAAATTACTACTGCTACTTACTACACAGATTTATATGTCAGGTGGTTACACTGCAGCCCTCTTAATTTCCAGTATTCTAGACAACTGGTTCTATTGTTTTCCTTTTAGAAATGTCCTGATTTATAGTGCCCTGGGTTTTTTTAAGCCACTAGCAAAAAAAACCAAACCAAACCAAAAAACCACAACAAAACAAAATAAAACCAACCCTTAAGTTGAAGTATCCAAAACATTCAAGGCAATCAGACTAACTAGACATTTTGGGAAATACTGGCTGAAAGTTACTAGAGTGACTTAAATGAAATTCCAGAAGTGTTTTAGAAGCTGCAGAAATGCTCCTTTCCCCCCCCCCAAGGCAGCACAGCAAGAGCAGGGGCTCAAAGCACAGCAAGTTTCTTTCCCCCCAGCCCCAGCTCCTTTCATCTCTCGGTGACCTACACTGACAGCTGTGACAAAAAGTCACAGTCAGGGCTGCTGAACCGTAACTTCTGTGGAGTTTCAAGGCCTGAGAGTTTCTGAAAAGCAGTTGTCTAGAACAAAGCTGTGTGGGGAGGAGGAGAGGCTCCCCTCACACGGACCCTCTGCTTGGCAGCCACAGCCTGGGAGGGTAAAGGGAACAGACCCCAGTGCCACCCCAGCCTTCCCCAAGCCCTACAGTATGTTACTGTGTTAGTGAAAGCCAAGGGGAATTAAAGCAAAAGAACTGCAGGAGCAGGAATATTGTTCCAGCACTGGGTGATTTAAAAAATAAATAAAAGTTTGGGGTTTTTTAATTTTAAAAAAAAATTAATTTTAAAAAGAGGGTCAAGTTTTTCTAGCCCTTCTGACCACAGAATCTAGAAAAATGGGATTGCTGGTAGTTCCTGCAGTTTAGGAACAGCCTGTGAGGGGGTTTCAAGAAGCAGCAATAGTCTCAGCTCCCCTGTTGTAAGATCCATTTCTGCAGTAAAGATCCATTTCCAGACCAAGCATTGCAACGCATCTTTGGTAAAAGCAGCTGTGTCCAATTGTTTGGATCCTCGAAGGGCAGACTAAAAGCTATGAGCTTTTAGCATCAAAGCAGCAAGTGGATTCTGTGCAGCATCTGATTTTGTTTCAAAAGTCTCCCCAGCATGTGTGGCCTCCAAGTGAGCTGACACAGCATCATGTGCCAGCTGGTACCACATACTTCAGAACCAAGACCTGATCCCTGCCCAGAGACAAAATCCAGAGACACTAAGAAGATTTCACCTTGGGCCCTTGCCAGTATCACTGAGCTACAGCCACACCTGCAACACCCTCTGAGAGCTGCTCTCCGTGCCAGAGCTCACCTCTATCCCAGCTGGATATGGGCCATGCATTGTGAAAAGCAAGGAAAAAACTTGTCTCTAGGAACCTTTGTTGATCCCCAGATCCTAGAAAGCAGCAAGGGAGCTGTTGAAATTCCAGTTTTTGCTTCCAGTTTCTGCCTCCAGCTGCTAGACCAGACAGCATCATCTCTATAGGTAATAACATAAAACCTCCTGTTTCAAACCACAATTTCCTGCTCTTCAGTTTGACAAGGTGGCAAAGCTGTCCCTAGGGTTCTTCCAAACAAGGCTGTAAGATAAACGTTTTCTCAGCACTCCAGCAACTGGGAATGGCAATTGGCTGATCTATCTCTGAGGCTTAAACAAGTATTTTTCTCTAAAAGCACAAGAAGTCCCTCAGATTAGCAGCATTGACTGTGCTTTCCACAAAGCAGGGATTAGGACTTATTTCTGGGTGAAATTTTCCAGAGAAAAAAAGCCTACCTTCCTCATTTTGTAATGGTAAAGAGTTAAGAGGAAGTACAGCTACACAGGTGCAAGGAAGTTAATGGAAGAAAATACACTGATCAGCACAGATTTTGAGCCCCTGAGTAATACAAGATATTTATTAGCTTGCAGCTAGCGGCCACAAGTTACCAGAAAAACCTTGTCACCCTGTCAGTCACACTGGGACACACTCACTCAAAACAAAATCATCCATTTCCTGCAATGCTACCACCACAAACTGTAAGATAGAAAGCGTAGTGACAGGATACAAGATGAAAGGGTTGGTGGGAGCACAAATGAGGTCGAGTCTCTTTCAGTAGCTTTCCTCTGGCTGCAGAGAGGTGCCAGCAGGTCCTGAGGGCCACGGAGGCTCCTGGGGTTACCCGGAGCCCACACCAGAGCTTTCCAGGCCCATGCCAGCACCACCAGCATCCACCTGCCCTCATGTCCTCTTCAGCATCTGTCTAACCTATTCCAGAGGGCCTTCTCAGCCTGATTTTGTCCCCAGTGAGTCAAAGGGGAAAGGATTTGGGTCACTGTGAGCTTTTTTGTGAGAGTTCCCTAAATTAGCTTCTCTATTCAAGATAAAAAGAAGAAAGAGGTCCATCTTTATTTTCCCTATTCACTCACTGTAATTACCCCATCTCATCCTGGTCTGCTATTCACTGGCTCTCAGCAAGGCCCCAGCAGCCAGGTCACAGGTCAGCACAGAGGACAAGCTTCTGCTTCCCTGAAAAGAATTGAAATGTTTTAAGTGCAGCTTCAGCAGCTTCCAGAAAGTGCCCATCTCTTCTGAAAAAAGCAGGCTTGGTGAATTGCACCAGCAGTGACACAACAAGGAGACTGGGGGCCTGGAAAGAACTGCCCCTGCATTTTGTTCTCCAGACATTGTCTAGCAGGACAGTTAATGTATCCCAGATCTCTGAATTGTGCACTGCTTTATTCCTACAAATTGCAGAGTATGGTATTTGCCTGGTGAGTTTTCAGATCTACTCGTGTCTCCTCTGTATTTTTAAATTATTTTGAATTCAATACATAATTTTACTTTTATTATTGTTGTTAATAATCACCATGCAATTTCCCTTTTCCTCTAAAGGCCAAGGAGATTATTTAATCTGCACATTTCTTATTAGATCTAGTGCTGGACCTGCATGCAGCTCTTCTCACTTCTTATGATACATGTTTTTATATTTTAGAGTCTTTTACATAGAAACTATTTCCTGTAACAACTAATTTTTAGAACTGTAAAAAGTACTTGATATTGAACATAAATGTTTTAGTAGCTGCGCTAGAAGTCACATTACCAGATAACATTCATCCAGCCACCAGGAACATCTTTTACTATTCCTGCATTAAGTCATCACCTCCTGGTTTGGATACCTGCTGAGAAAAAACAGGAACCCAGACTACCCACAGAAACTATTTGTAACGAATTTTTTCAGCAGCCAGTGAGTTTGGACACATCAAAACCAGGTTACCGGGTGGCCCACAAGTAACAGAGGTGACACAGGAATTAAGAGCTAAGAGTGACTAAGGCAGCTGTTCTTGGAATGCAAGAAACTATGGGAAGTGCAAGGTTATCACCGTGCCCAAGGTGGAGGCTGTGTGGATAGAGGTGCCAATGTCACTGCTGCCCATCACCACCTCCAGGTAAGGAGCCTCCTCTCCTTGCACCAGCAGTGGACTGGTGCTGCAGTGGGTGCTGCTGCAAACCAAAACCCAAACAGACTTCTCAAACTGTTGAGCCACTTTTGCTCAAACCACCCACCTTGTCCCTTTCTCAACAAATTGGATGACCCCTCTTGGACACAGCAGTGCAGCGAGGATGCTCCACTCTCAAGTGGCAGCTGTAAACCTAAGCCTCACAGAGGTGGTCCAACTACAAGTAGGAGCTAACTTCTCCCTCAGTGTCCTTGCCTCTTCTGCCACCTCTCTCAGTTTCTCCAAGCATCAGCTTTCACATGTGGTGACTTGATTTTGGGAACCAAGTTGTGATGGGACAGCGACTGAATTTGTGTAACAGTGTGCAATTGTTGTGGAAAGAAGTTTGTTTGTGGAGATGGAGATTGAAACACCATATAAGCAAACATCTGAGGGAATTTATTCTGTTCTGGCATCAGTTCTGAAGACCCACCTGGAGCAGCTTTTCTACTTGAAGGTGGCACACCATAAGGTGACAGCTTCTGGTACAAGCAATAAATGCCAAAAAAAAGCCAGCTACAAGGGTAGGCTGGAAGAAGCAGATGCTGCCACCTCTCTTTCAGCAGCCTCCCTTTACAGGGAAGGCTGGCTCAAAGGGCGAGCTGTTATTCTCCAGGTCCAAAGGAGAGGGGGAAAAAAAACAAACCCAAACACTAAACCCAGTTGCTTTTGTGGCAGTTTTAAGCAGGTCAGCAGTAGGCAAGTGCTGAACATGCACCTATCTGACCTTATGAGGGGGAATTTCCAGGTCAGGCCAGAAAAGCCCAGGAGAAGATGGTTCCTTTTTGCTCTCCCTGACTTGTATTGAAGGGGTTGGGGCCATCAGGGGAGAGAGCTGGGATCTTGAATACCTGAGAACTGCCACAGCACAGGCTGCCAAAATTAATCTGCTGCTTCCCTGTTATGCTGCACAATGTACAAAAATTGTAACAAGACAGATTTTGATGAGGAATATCCCATCTACCTGGCCATGAGGACAACACTCACTCTGCAAGACCCATACTGCAGATGCCAAAAATTCCTTTAATTACAGCTCAGTAGCTATTATCTTTTCCACTTCACAGAATAAGCCAGTTCTGGGCTTAAATATTAGTGCATTAAGGTTAGTATACATAAACTGGTAAGAAATAAAAAAATACTGTCAGAAAGTATGTCAGAGGGGTTTATTTTCAAAACCAATGTTTTAAAGGTATCAGCTGGAAGGTATCAGAAATTCTCCAGAAACATTTACATTTTTGGAAAATAATTTTTTTTCCCTACTTCAGAAGCCATTAAAACATCTTCTGTACTGTTTACAAACATCACTTCCTTTCTCAGTTGGGCTCTATCAGGGATTTGCATTACTTTCAGCAGTCAGAACTTCTTAGTACTTCTAAATGCACTGTAGAGCACGGTAAATATGATGTTGGACAAGAGCAGAACTCGGATAAACTGCTTTGAGACACCAATAGCCTAGTGACCATTCTTTCCATGATACAATTAAGTTACTTGCTGCACAACTGATTTTTCCCTTGTCTTTCTTCGCTGGGCTCTATTGCTTCTAACTCAGAGAGAAGAAAGAATCTCTAAGAGGAAGATAGGAACTGAAGAGAGGAATGAGAATTAAGTTTGCACCATTACCTGTGGTACACAGTTGCAGTTATGTGCTTCTTCAATGGGAATTGCTGTCTGGTGAAGTTATTGTAGGGGCAGTTTATAGGGATCGACCAATTATTAAAACAATTGTTTTCATTTTAGCAATTTCCCCCAAAGCTTTGTGATCATAACTATCTTTATTCACCCCAGCCTAGAGAAACGTTACCTTCATCACTTACTTTGGGCACCATGAGACATACTCCGAGTTCCTCTAACTCATCACCAAGCCTGAAGTGTGCGTGTGCTTCCACAGTCCTCATCTAATCAATGATCAATTAGTCTTTCAGATTATCTGGATTTTTTTGCCTTCCCCACCTATAGCAAAGGCGTTTCCACAAAGCACAAAGCACGGGAGGTTTCTCCCCAGCAGAGGATGCTGTTTGCCTGCGTTCTTGCCTTCCAGCACAAGCAATTTTTAGATTTCTCCTCTGCTAAGCAAAACAGCACAAATCCCCGGGTGCTCTCATACATAATTTCTCTCAGATGCAGCCTCTGACAGTCGGTGAGAGCTCAGCTGTGGTCAAGCCATTCAGCTGCACTGGAAGAACCACTTATGCTGGCTGAGTGCAATCTAGAAGCAGTTTAGGAACAGGCTTGACCTTAAACACTGCCTCTCACCTCCACCTTTCCTCACCCTAACAAGATACCTGCAGGAAAGGAGAGTTAACAATACAATTCTCTTTCATTTTTCAGGTGATAGTCAGAAAGCAATTTGTCTTCTGAGATGTTTCTGTTGAGTGGAGATAAGATTTAATATATAGTAGCGTCTCCACCAAGACAATCAATGTAAAAATAAAGTGGCTTGAGCTGAATGCAATGTGAGCAACTTGTGGACAAAATGTAATTAGCCCCAGCTGACTGATTCAAATTAATATATGAAAAAGATTCCATGGGTTCCATGGCAATATCCCATGGATACGCGTTACCTATGTCCTCACATTTCGTTTAGGACACAAACTAAGTATGCTGAACCCAAACTGTTGTCTGTTCTGTGAAGAAAACCATGTTTTTCAGCCCACTAAAACAAATAAAAATAAATTCCACTCATCTTACTACAGGTTTGCATCCCTGTTTCTAGGACAGAGCAGCAAAGAGACCAGGCACTCAGTGCAGTGTGTTGAGAAGAATTCAAGTTCTTCAGGAACCACACACTAAAATTCTCCTGCCCTCCTCAAAAAGAGCTCATAGTACTAGGTTTATGCAATTAAAAGATGTCTGACACACAGCAGGAAAGGTGGGGTTTTTTTTTTGGAATTCCTATTTAAGTCTCATGATTTCCCTTTAGACATTTAAGTAAGGTTATGTATTTAAACTTCCACATTTCTGCGATGTGTTTTACAACACAGCCTGTGCACATAGAAGACAATTTCTATTCAATAGACTCCAAGTCAAAAGAATAAGTAATCTGCTAGACAACTATTCCTCCAAAAATAATGCTAACTGATGTCAACACAAGGTTTCTTTGAAGCTGCAAGTTAACGCAATTAAGTAGCAAGCATACGAAGATCTACAAAGGAGCATAAAAGAAGTTACTCTTGATAACTGTCCCTACTGCCACATTTAGTTGAAAGAAGGAAAGAGGTAAGGGAGCAGGAACTAGACAGGCAGCCAAACAAGCCCCACAATGCTTGTGTGAGCTTCATTTCTCTATAGGGTTTCCAGAAAAGCAACTCAAATTTCCCCGTCCTCAGCACCAAGCATCTTTTGATCTTAGACAAAACTCTATCATTGCAATTCCTCCTTTCACTTGCAAAGATGAAAAGCCAGCTGGAATACAGGGCTAAATTTGGCCTTATTTTTAAGAAGGACAAACCCCTGTGAAGGTATGAGCCACATCAGCTGTGCAGACCCTTTACCCTGCACTCAGCATCACTTACCTCTCCCCAGCCAGCAGGAAGCAACCACCACAAACATGCACCACAGCAGCAGCAGTTTAAGAACATTTCACAAATGCATCTTCAGTGGATTTTCCCAAACACAGAAAATGGTCTGGCTCAACACCAAGAAGGCAGAGATCAGCTCTACCACACCCATGTGCTGATTTGTTCCCCCTCCTTACACCCAAAGGAAGCAGCTGCCTCCACTTGGGCTTGCCTCTTGCAGCTGGTCCCAGTGCAATCTCCATGCCAAGGAAAAGGCCCTGTTCCCCCCAGTTCAGCTGAGTCCCAGCTGTGCTTTGGCATAGGCCAATGCTTGTGTGCTCCAGGGAGAGGAAATGCTGGTGGAGATGTGATGGGAAAATGTCAACAGAACAATAACACTGTGATTTTAAGACACTTAACTAATGTCCAAAAAGATCTCTTTAAAGGCCTGCCTCTGAGTAGTACAAAGGGTTTCTGTCTTTCTCCCCTGGAAGTGACTGCATGCCTAATGCCTCCACGCTCATCCCAAAGCCCTTAGAAGTCAGGACAATACCACCTTCTTATCCCATTTACCCAGGAGCAGGGTTGCTGTTTGCCCTTTCTAAATCAAAGCAAGTCACCAAGCCAAAGAGCAGTGTCTTCCTCCAGCTATCCTGGGTACCCCTGCATGGAAAAGCAGCCCAAGGGACCAGGTTATGAATTTCATGGCTTTTGAAAGGGATTCCCTTCTCTTATCACCTCTTCATAGTTCTATGACAGATTTTGAAAAGTTGTATGAGGAGGAAACTCTCAAAGAGAGAAACATTGATTGGTGTTTCGTGTTCTGAGTCAGCTTTCAATAAGCAGTAGGCCTCAGAAATTGTTACTACTGAAAGTCAAACGAAGTATTTTCAGACATGAGTGACCCAACTCTGGAAATTTTTAGAAAACTGAAAAAAAATTCATAAAGATTTTTGTTGTAAAAAATTTTCATAAAAAACCCTGTGTTCAGGTCTGGACTCCTCAGTACAGGAGAGAGATGGAATCTGTTTGCCTTGTCAGGCTCTTCACGATGTCCTACTTTAGAGTGCTCAGCAAGGAGGAGCAGCTGGGCATCTACCAGATAGAGAAATCCAAGTTCTCAACCTATAGTAATAAAAAAGAAAAAAAAAAAAAAAAAAAAAAAAAAAAAAAAAAGGGGGAGGATTGGTTTGCTTAGCAACACCTGTAGTAGGGCTCTAGAGCTGATTCTCACACTTTTACTATTTACATGGATCTCTGTAGTATACAAACCCTCTGAATCTGAGCAAATGTGATTAGATTTTACTCCAGATTTTCCTTTATTTCTATTCAGACAAATCCATCAGCTTAAGCCACCTTCACATTAATGGAATAAAAACAGAAATGTGTTTTAATTCTATGAGATCATCTTACATACTATCAAGTTTTCTTCTTTCTTTCACCACAAGCCATTTTGCTTGCTGCGTGTGTGTTTTACATCTCTGGAGAGAAGCCAAAGTACACCGAACAATAAAAAAAGCACAATGTATAACTCTGGAGGGTGTGATAAGGGCAATTGTTTAAAAAAACCTGGAGACATCATGCCTTATTAGCAGTTAAAAGCATAGAAGATTCATATTTCTTCACAGTATTTTGTCAGACGAGGTCTTTACTCTTACTGAATTCCTTAATTTTGTGGGACAGAGTAGGGCACTGAGTCCCAGTGAACACCACACTACTGGTGCAGTAGCACACAAGTGGATGCATGTCAAAAGGCATTGCTTCTGATTTGTTCTTTCCTCTGAAGGATGACAAGGAATTGTTATCCCAAAAGCACTTTGCACAGAAAACCAGGGTGAGGCCACAACAGCTATTAATCCCCCCGGAGCAAGTTAAAGAGGAATTTAAACATGGTGAATTGCCATGGCTGAGCAGTATTCATTTGAGGCAGCCAATAACTACAGGAGGTGTCCAAGGACTGTAACACAGCTCACCTACATCCCTCTGCAAAGCCCTAATTTCTACTCAGGCTCTGACTTACAGATCTTAAAGAGCTTTCTGGAAAAGAAAGCTCTCAGGCTTCTAGAGACACTTAGGAAACATGTAAACACAGCATGGCTGTAACAGATTTGCACTTTATTTTCCGTTCATTAAGTGCTAAGTGTTCAGGTGCACTAAAATTCAGCTGGTATTTAATCTTTATTCATAAAATTTTATCAACTGAAAAGCAATTTGTTCAGTTTATTCAGTTATGTGGCCCCAAAGGAGCCCACCAACTTTTGCCATGCTGTTGAGCCACTCCACAGTGCTCTCCATATAAAAGAATATATATAGGGGCTGCATTGCAATCCATACTGAGCAATCCTGCAACTTTTGCTTTCATATTTTCACTCTGCAATGACTCTCATATTATCATCATCTTGGTCTCAGGAAGTTTAAATGTCAGGGTTAATTAATTAAGATGGTTTCCCTTCTATTATTAATCCCTTAGGTACTGAGAACGCATTCTCCTCTAATCAGAAGCAGCTGGGACCAGCCTGGCACAAGAGAGAGAAAAAACCCAACATTTTACTCTGAGGCACTTCCTCAATGTCTCTGAAACAATAATTAATGGAACTGCTACTCTGATTCCAGTAATAACCTTAAAATATGTCATTACAATTTCACTTGCCAGCGCTCCATCCAAATGATTTGTGAGTGTGTCTGTGCTGGTTTATCATGCAGAGTGTTGCTTGAGAAATTGCTGCCTTCACATGTGAAAATACTTCCTGAATCTTTGTTTTTTGCAGTAGGCTCTACCTAGATGCTGGAAACTTACTGAAGAACCAAGTCCTTGCCTTCTAACTGCATCAGAATTGCTACTGAAGCATTTCTTTTGTTAGATCTTTCTTTTGTTTTCTAATGCATGTGTCAAATAAACTTGCCTATTTTCCACAAGGGGATTATATTTCTGCTGCACTTGTTTCTTAATAAAGGGAAATAATATAGGGAAAAAAAAACATTTAGATACCAGTTCAACTTTTTTTTTTTTTTACTTCAAATACATTTGGCCTGTTTATAAAATGACTATATAAAAACAGGGTTATTTAAACTACATGCGTAGAATTGACATAGTTTTGATCATTGAATTGACCTGTCCCAAGTTTGCTGTTTACTGCAAATATTCATCATGGACTAGAACCCAAGTTAGTTTTCAGCCTGTAGAAGCATGCTGTGGGCAATGACCAGGACCCTTCTTTACATTAACCAAGGTTGAGAGGTTCACCATCTCTGCAGTTGGAGCATTTTTAATGTGCCTGACTTCCCAAACACTGTGGGAAGCTTGATTTTTTGAATCCTCTTCCCAAATTAATTTTTGCAGTCTTTGGACAACTTCGTTCAAGGGGGATTTAACTCCTGAGGTAGGAGCACACAAGCTCCTGTGTGCATGAGCAAAGGCAAAGAGATGCTGGGTTGGCTCCACATCAAGTTCATTCCACTTTATTTAAGAGGGAGTCAAACAGCACTTTGCTAATGAGAGCAGGACAGAGACTGGAATGACTCTAAGACAATTGTTGGTACAGCTGATTTGCACCTTTTAGTTCAGTCTCCCTGACAAATGTAGTACAGAATGTGTTTTACTACAAATGGACTGAAATCACAGAATTCTTGGGAAGAAAACGCTAGAACTACATTTTTATGAAATACCTTCATTTTTTTCCCCCCCCATAGGCATTCTGGTTAGTAAAAGAATCATTTGCTAGTGTAACTCGTATCTGTTACGACCAACAAAACATGATGTTACGGTTTAAATGTACATGTTGATTTGTGTTCAATTTTCTAATCACACAAAGAAATGAGCTACCAGTGGGTTTATAGGCCATCTTCTACCCTTGGACACTACACAACACCAACTTTAAACTGGAATTATCACAGGATGCTTTTCCTTACCTTCTGCAACAGCCATGGAAAGAGGTGCCTCATCCAATAAATGCAGGAGACAGTATATTTTAACATCTGTTGTCTTCAGAACTCTATTT
This sequence comes from Florisuga fusca, assembly GCA_038090715.1. Taxonomy (NCBI): domain Eukaryota; kingdom Metazoa; phylum Chordata; class Aves; order Apodiformes; family Trochilidae; genus Florisuga; species Florisuga fusca. The sequence goes on along the minus strand of JAAWXA010000001.1, from coordinate 56,147,796 downwards.
GGAACTACTGGAACACAGGTAAACAGCCTTTGCAAGTTGTATTTGTCAAGGTAACTTATTCACTGTTCATTTTACTTGTTCACAGGAATTTTAAAACTTCCATTTCCTAATTTTTACGTAACAAAATATATTGTTTCCAGTAGACTCAATACAGATATTTTACCCTATAGCAGCTTTCCAATATCTGAAGGGGATCTACAAGAAAGCTGGGGCAGGGCTTTTTGCACGGGGGTGTAGTGAGAAGGCAAGGGGCAATGGTTTAAAACTGGAAGAGGGGAAATGCAGGTTAGACAGGAGGGAGAAATTCCTTCCTGTGAGGGTGGCCTGGCTCTGGAACATATTGCCCAGGAAAGATGTGGCTGCCCCCTCCCTGCAGGTATTCAAGGGCAGGTTGGATGGGGCTCTGAGCAACCTGATCGACTGGGAGGTGTCCCTGCCCATGCAGGGGGGTTGGTACTCAATGATCTTTAAGGTCCCTTCCAACTTTATTCATTCTATGATCATAATTTGTGGTGTCATTGCTGCGCTATCCTTAGCATGTGTGATGCTTTGAAGGCATAAAGATGATCTGATTCTTACTCCCAGGGGACTACACTTTCTGGTCCCAAGGGTGGGATATGCAACTGCTTACAAAGAGCTCTGATTCTGCAAAACCTCCCTGATTTTTAAGACAAATTCTGGTTAGGAGATGCAGCCTCCTCAGTCATTGAATATTGCTTGAATTTATAACAACACATGGGAAATTATTGTGCTGGAGAGGGAAGAAGAAGAAGAAAGAAAGGAAAGAAGAAAGAAAGCTACTGTTTTTTATTTTAGCCAGTCTGCTTTTCACTTGCTAAACTACATAAGCTCTCTTCTACCAGCTTGGTTTTCCAAAAACCAGCCAAAGTTAAAGAAAATTACATCAGGACAAGGACATGGTTCCTTGTAAGTAAAATATTTTCCACTTCATCTCTCACCTTCCCCACAGCCAAGAAAGGGGCAACATCAGAAGTACACCCACTGCCCCAGGGGATACAGAACCAACAATGCACTTGTTTCCGATGTAACAAAGAACTTTTGTTTGCAGTCCAGGAAGGGAGGAAAGGGGGCTTGGATATTTTCAGCATGTTCAAATGAGTTTGTTATGTGATATAATTCTTTTTTTTTTTTTTTAAAGTCCTAAGCACTACCAATCATGTAGCTGCATCCTCCTCTGAATTGCCATGTTCTATCCACATGGGCTGTTTCATCTAGACTGGGATTAAAACATCACTTCTAATGCAGAGCTTGAAACCACTGCCCAGAGCAAGGAATTCTTCACCCACTGGTCTGAGTGTCTCTCATCATTTCACTTATGTGAAATTAACTATTTGGAGCAGCTTTTATAAGACCTGCAAAAAAATACAGAATTGCTTTACTTACAAAATCTGGTTGTGTTGTAATCCAAGAGGAAGGTAAGCATTTCAGGCATATGATCCACACATGGATGCATTCCTGTAACAGCACTTCTTAGTATTTTTGTCTCTATCATTATAACATTTTCACTCATTTAGAAACTGACCCTGCTTTGAGCAGGCAGCTTCATCAGATGGCCTGCAGTGGTCACCACCTTAATAAGTCTATATTTCTATAATTTATCCTATTGAAATGTTCTGCAGGTATTATTTTTATTAAAAGAAACAAGGAATCAAAACTCAAATTTATACCAAATAGTTCCTGAAGTTATAAGGATATGCATTTCTCCTTTGGTACATATTTTATTGCATGGAGAATGTTTCATATTTTTCTAATGTGTTGTTTTCTTGTTTTCTACTGTATTTTAGTTCATGGTGTAATCTGTTCAGTTGCTAGTATTTAACACTCAGCTACTAAAAATGTACAATTTTAACTATGTATTCCTGTTTTAGTTGCTGAATCCCAGACTTGCACCATCTCCTTCCTGTTTTATCAAACTAGTGGCTCTAAAAGCTGTTCCAACTAACACTTGTGCTGCAGTTATAACACCTGCAGGAGGACCTGCTATTTTCTACATATAAAAACTTTCATAACATCTGAACAGATTCAGATGATAAACAACATCAACTCCAAGAGAAGCCAACGTGCTCTCCTTTGCATAGGCGTGGTATAAAGATATTTTACATCTATTTATACAGATTACTAAGTCTCTCTCACCTCAGGATGACATCTTGCACGATGCAAAACTGACCAAACCACAAGACATACTGATGTAATATTAAACACTGGTTTTAAATTCACAGAAGCAGGACTGCTGACAATGCAGGTCAAACTTCCCAGTCGTTTACCTGCACGTTTTGATATTGCACAAGCTTTTGAAGAGTGAATAAATGGGTTATATAAGTCAAACACAGGCTGATCCAAAGATGCTTTCTCAGGATAAATTTTAGATTTAAAGCAGAGTGCCAGAAAACAGAGCAAAACCCGTTTCTGACACCTCTGACTGTTTGAGGGTTTATGCTAAACTTCTATTCCTGTCTGTATTGGAATTTTGTGCAACTGAGTAGATGGCACAGCATCTATTTTCTGAGATGTTTAGTGAAAATACACTATTGGTTGTATAATAAATTGCGAGAATCAAAGCACAGAAGGGCAGCTACCACCTGCATGTCTCCATGTATCACAGGAGTTACATGGACAGGGCTGCTACTACAATTGCCCCTTATAAAGGGTTCCCCATACCTCCCATTATGATACTTCTACCATACTTACAGCTACCCAGTTTTGAGGTTGGAACTGGATTTCCTACATCGAGTATCATTTTTACCTTATGTAGTGCTGTGTGGAAAGGTTAATCAAGAACAGCTTAATCTCATGGATAAGATTAAGGAAAACCATAAACTTTAACATAATAGAGAAAGAAAAAAAAAGTTACGGTTGGAAAGAAAACATGAAATCTAAGTATTTGGGAAAAAAAGAAAAAAAAATGAAAAGTCATTACTACATTTGTGGAGTCAAGCTATCAGGCTGGGAAATGCCAGAATTAGAGGCAAATACCTCCTAGAAGGTGCAGAAGAGTAGGTGTGCTGTTTCACATCAGACTTTCACAGTAATGGTACATAACAGCAACATGGCTTGGTAAATACAGTTTCAAAATCTTCCACTGAAAACCACTAAGATACAGGCTTCCAAGAAACTAATGTTAATGAAACTGGGGATATTCTGCACTGGATAAGTCTCCCAAAATTCAGACTAGTCAGCTACTTAATATTAAATTTATGATGGCAAGAGTCAAAGTAACAGCAAAAATATTCATGTCCAGAAAACAAAAATAAAATCCATACAAGTTGGGCATTTTTATTATTTTGAAGTAAACTAAAACATGACATTTCCATCTAGAAGCCACTGGCACATGCTGTGGTAAATTCAAACATGGAGAGGTCGTTTTAGCTTTCAGATTCCTCCCAAATTCAACTTCTTCCTCTTGCACTGGAGCTTTTTAAAAGCTCCGATACACCTGAAGATACATCTGTTTAAGGCAGCTGCTGGAGTTCAAGCTTATCAGCAGATGGTGCTTCAAAGACATCATCTTCAACACTTTCTTCTATTGGCTTCATTTTTGCCGAAGTTCTCAGGTAGGGAGATGTCCGGCCTGGGCCTGCCACAGTTACAAAGAAATTATCAATTAATTGAACACCACATACATACTTCATACACCTATTTGTGACAAAGCATACTGTCCTAGTTCACTTGTAAGAGGATATTTGTAAGCAAGGGTTTCTTTATTATTGCCCACAGGCATCAGGACGTGGGACAGCCACGATGCTCTGAACCAGCAACACATCCAAGATTCAAACCCCATGGCCACCACAGGCACCGTATCCCCAAATTCACTGCAAATTCTGACTGCACAAGGTGCCCAGCCCTGTCTCTCTGGTGATCCTTTTCTCACCATTACAGTCACCCACTAGAATTCTTCTCCACAGACAGTGATATGAATGCTTAAGCACAAAAAGTATGTACAATTGCACACTCGCCTTGAAAAAAGTTCCATGGTGCACTGAGAAAATCTCAGGTGGGTACCTGATCACAGCAATAACTGCCTTAAAAGTATGATAATGCACAACTTAAAGAAAACACAATACCCACAAAACCCAAACAAACAAAAACCCAAATAAAAAACCCAAACAAACCCCCACCCCCAGAGAAAATAAGTAACAGATGAAGGCCACAACTTTTGACTGATAGTGACTTCATTGCTCTAAGATAATCTTTTAGAATAGCATCGACTCAAAACTTGCAAGCAACACAGCCAGAGCTGGTAAGACATTAAATGGCATCTTTGTGCAAGTCACCACTGCAAATGACCTCTACTGTAGTTAAGTTTTCAGCATGAGGGTTAAAACACAGAGCTCCTTTGACATCAGCCAAACAGATTTATTTCCCATTGTTTACTCTGGAATTGCTTCTGCACTTGGACATTTTTTTATCTTGGTACTCTCTTCTAGAGTTAAACCACCATAATGTTACAAGGTTGTAAACAGCTAGAATATAGTGACCAAAAGGGTTAGGGAAATTTTTGAAACACCATTTTAGAAGAAAACTGCAAGAGGCAGTGGTCCTGTCTGATAGATCATCTGTATACAAGCTAAAAATTCAAGTTTTTTTAAAAACATACTGGTAGCCGTAACATACTCTTATTGCAGGGCTATTCTTATTACTTTAAGAAAAAGTTTCAGATATACTGTAAAGTGGTCTGCTAAGGAAGCCTCTTTATGAGGAAGGACTCCTTTGTGCTGCATGTGTTACACATGGAGAACAAAAAGCAGCTAAAGACAAGACCAGTGAGTTATCATATGACTGCATTTTAAAGTCACATTCACAAAAATACTCTTTGGATTTCGCTTTTCAGAACTTTTTATGTTAAAAACATATTAGTATTTTCTTTTGACATGCAAAAACTACTTTTAACTGCCATGATAAAGGGTTACTCAAATACATTTTTAAATATTGGAATTGTTAAGCACTTCTTTTCACACAGAGGGGTTTTGATTGCCCAAGCAAGTGACGACTATATCATTTAACTGTCTTAATCCAAGGTTTGTGGGTACAGTTAGAAATAAAATTGATTTTGCTGCTGGACACCAGCAAATTATACTCAAAGGTAAATGAGTGCCTGAAAATGCTGAATTACAGTTTTAGCTTTTTTTTTGTTTAAAAAAAATTTTTTTTTTGTATTAGTATAGTTTATTACCATTTTTTAGAATGATTTTCTTCAGTTTAAAAGTGCTTAGGTCTCTCCAGAAATCAGAGTAAGAAGCCAATCAGGATCCAATATAAGGTCTATTACTGTCAAGTTGTTTGGTTTGAAGACATGCCCTCACTTTCCTCAAATACAAAAACCTTGTCTAGTGATGTCTCTCATTACACAGATGTTTAAGAGACTGAAACAGACCTTGAACCCAGGCCTTCCATACGCCACTCATTTGCTCTCTCTTGAGGACCTAAGCCCAAATACCTATTAAAATGGCATTTCCCAGGAATCCCAGTCTTGCTTTTTACCACAAGCTGGGTATACCATAGGAAGAACACATAATGTAACATATATCTCACAATACATATAAGATACATATATTCCTTCCTAGATTAGAAGTTTGCAAACACAGATTCACAAAGACTGGCAAATTGGAGTGATTTAAACCAAGCAGCAGAGAAAAAAAGTCACAACTGTATCACCAAAGTATATTAATGACTATCAAGCAACAGTATTACTGAGTAGAAATTAATACTGAAAAGTTTTTTAAAGGACTGAAAGACAGGTAAAGCTACCCTTGTCATCAGGTTGAACTTTTTCTCCTTAACTCAGATTTTGAAAAAACATACATCAGTTTCAGTTACTAACATACTACATACAGGTGGATTGTGGATGTCAAGCACAAGTATCCCATGATAAACAAATCCCACTTTAATACCTTTTTGAGGATGCTTGCTGAGTTAATGTGATGTTATCAACAGAAAACATCATGCTGCAAACGAGTTGCTCCATAAGCATTATAGAACTCTTGTTGGTTATTTCCTTAATATAAAAGCAAACAGTTAGTTGGGTTCCTTAGTTAGTTAAATTGAAAACAGTTTTGTTAGTAGTCATAGTTTGGGACCTACCAATCAGTATTTCACCCTTTCACTACTAGACACTTTGAAAAAAGCTTTGTATCAATTTCTTGTGGTTTGTAGCACAGATAGAAGCATAATTTAAAAAGATCACTGGATTACACAAAAAAATACAAATGCTCAATTTTTCAAGAATATGGAAATCAGGAGAATAAAACTTATTTGTATCATGGCAGTCAAATATGATTTTTGTAATAGGAAGCTTTTGTTCACTCAACAGCTGATCACCTAGCAATGACAAGATAGTGCTCCTGTACAGATAAGTTTCTTATTCATTTCCTCTCCTAATTAAAAAACAAAAAACAAAATCACAAAACTTTGTAATTTCTTTATGTTCCTCACTAAATCTTCTGAGGGTTTCTGGATTTTGCTTGTTTTTTTTTAAATAAACAGTGTATGACTGCAGAGGAAGGATCTGAGGGAACAGGGGACGATATGCCTCAGCAGGTACCTCATACCATATTAAAAAACAGACCAAAAAAAAAAAAAAAGACTGAGTGCTATATTGAGAGCACCTAGGAGTAGGAGAAGCATTTGAAAACAGAACAATAGTAAGACACATGTCAGCTTTTTTTCTCAGTTTTCCCTGTTATCTGAGAAAAAGTATATGGCCACATGTATGGCCACATGCATGGCCACAATCCACATTGAATACAAACTTTTTAAGCAGAGCTCACCTTAGTAGCAAACCCCTCATTGGCAATGACAGTACGCAGGGATAACTGGGCTAGGGTTAGGGTTAGGGTTTCTCAGCTATCTCAGAAAAAAAAAAATAAGAAAAAAAAATGAAGCATTACAGTTAAGTGAGATAAATAACCTTTCATTAAGAATTTTTCTGAACCTTTTTGAGAAGTCAGAGATTTAGTGTAAATCCAAATGAAAAGAAGAAATAAATGACAGTATTTCCTTAGGTGTAGGATACACTGCTTCTCTAAAAGCAAGTCCAGAACATAAATGACATCTAAACTTTCCCCTCTTTTGGGGAAAGTACACCCCATACACCAGAAGATACAGTACACAAGACAAGTAAAACAGAGAAAAATGTATTTATCATGTATGTGTGAAGCATGAATGCTTCCTGGGGATTAATGTAATTACAGCTGAACATGTCATGCATTTAGATTACTTTCTCCCGAAGTTGCAATACAGGTGTAAGCATTTTGCTGCTAAGCCTGAAAGAGAATTTTAGTTCAAGCTAATAGAACAGAGAGTTTTACAATTTCTTTCAGGGTTCCGAGTGTGCAAATTTGTTCAAGGGCTCTCTACCCAACCGATAGGCTTCAATTCCGTGGAGCTTTGCTGTGAACGGGTGAAAAGCCAGTTGGGAGCTTTCGGATAAAGATCGGAGAATGGACCAACACAGAAAACTTCGTGGCAGGTATCTGCTAGGGGCTGCCTGATCAAGAAGAGCAAGGACATGGAAGCCTTCTTTAGACAACTGGATGAAGCCTTGTGATCGCAGGCCTTGGCGCTTGTAGGGAAGTTTTAACCACCCCAATATTTGGTGGAAAGGCAACAGGGCTGGGAGCAAGCAGTCCAGGAGATTTCTGGAGAGCATAGCAGACAATTTCTTCACACAAGTGATCGATGAGCCAACTAGGGAAGGTGCTCTGCTGGACCTGTCACTGATGAACAAGGAAAAACTCATCAGGGAGCCGAAGGCTGATGGTAACGTTGGCTGAAGTGCCACCATGAGCTGGTGAAATTTAAGCTACTGAGAAGTGTGCGAGATAAACAGTAGAGTTACAACCCTGGACCTGAGGACAGGGGACTGTGGCTTGCTCAGGTCTCTACTTGGCAGGAACCCATGGGACATGCCCTGCGAAGGCAAAGGTACCCAAGGACAGATGCTTGATCTTCAAAAACACCTTCCTCAAAACTCAAGGACAGTCTATTCCAGTGTACAGAAAGTTGAGCAAGCATGGTAGAAGGCCAGTACAGATAAAAAGCAAAGTCCTGACAGAGCTGAAATGCGCACACGCAAAATGAAACCAAGGATGAGCTGCTTGTGAGGGGAGTACAGAAACATGGTCCAAGCATGCAGGGATGGAATTAGAAAAGCCAAAGCTCAGATGGACCTGGATGTAGGGAAGGGCAACAAGAAAGGATTCTACACATACACTGGCAACAAAAGGAAGGGCAGGAAAACTGCAAGGCCATGGCTCAGTGTGGCACAGGGACATGAGGAAAGCAGATACTCAATACCCTTTATGGTTCAATTTTTTTACTTTACATGTTTATCTTGAGGCCCCCCCGGTCTCCAAGTTTAGTGGTAAAGACTGGGAGAGTGATACCTGACTTACAGAAAAGCTGGACTAAGTTAGGGACCACTTAATTCAACAGGGCAAACACAAGGCTGTGGACCCACATGGGCTGCATCCAAGGGTGCTGAGGGTTGGCTGATGCAATTGCAAGACCCCACTCCATCAGCTTGGAAATGTCATGGCAGTCAGAGAAGATACATAAAGGCTAATGTAATGGCCATGGAAGATCGTGGAACCCATCTTCCTGGAAGCCATGCCCAAGCACATGAAGGACAGGAAGGTGACTGGGAACAGCCAGCATGGATGTGCCATGGGATGATTGTGCCAGACCAGCCTGATCACCTCTGTCAGCCCCTGTGGATGAACAGAGTACAGTGGATGGTGTTTATCTGAACTGCAGCCTGGCCCTCCATAGCCTGCCATAGAATCCTTCCAGCCAAATGACTGACAAATGAACTGGATACATGGACCTTGGGTGAAAAATTCATTGGACTGCTGAGATCACAGTGTGGTGAACAGCAGCACAAATCCCAGATGGCAGGTGGTTACCAGCAGTGTCCCTCAAGGGCAGCACCGAGGCGTGTACTGTCAATATATTAATGACCCAGATGATGGGAGGGAATGCATGCCACCCAAGTACATAGACAGCAGCCAAGGAGTGAGGGAAATTGTTGACAGGCCAGAGGGTGGGGCAGCTTGTCAGAACTGGGCCTTCAGAGGCTGGGGAAAGGAGCTGACAGAAATCACATGAAGTTCAACAAAGACAAATTCCTGCACCCGGGACACGACCAACCAACACAGCAGTACAGCCTGTGCATCAACAGCTTTGCAGAAACAGACCAGGGGGTCCTGGTGGACATATACCAGAATATAAATCATCAGAGCATCCCTGCAGTGAAGAAAGCCATCCATACATTGGGCCACAACAGAAAGAGCAGAGCCAGCAGGTCAGTAAGAGAGATTAATCCCTTCTGTCTGGCACTTGTGAGACAGGATCTGGAGTGCTGTGTCCAGTTTGGGCTTCCACATACAAGAAAGACATGGACATACTGGAGCAAGTGCAGTGGAGAGCAACCAAGATGGTCAGAGGCTTGGAGCACATGAGGTACACGGAGAGGCTGCAAGAACTGTGTGTGTTCAGCCTTATGAACAGAAGGCTCTTGGGGGATCCTACTGTTGTCTTCAGCTACCTAATGGAAGGGTATGAAGAAGACAGAGCCAGACTCTTCTCAGAGGCATGCAATAAAGAACGAAGGACAACAGTGATGAGTTGCAATAAGGGAAATTTTTTTCACCATGAGGATGGTAAGGCCCTGAAACAGGCTGGCCAGAGAGGCTGTGAAATCTTCCACCTCAGATATATTCAAAGCTTAACTGCACAAGGCCCTGAGCAACCTGCTCTAGCTGACCCTGCCTTGAACAAGGAGTTGGACTAGACAATCTCCAGAGTTCCTTCCAGCCTCGACTGTTCTGTGATTCTAGATGTCCCTTTAGGAAACAGAGGAAAAATAAAGAAAACAACATCAGGATTTTCAAGCTGCATCCCAGCTGTCACCCTTGACATCCTAGTAGGGTGAAACACTATCAGGCCTTTTGCTTCCATCTATCTGGGCATGAAGACTATACCAATGTTAAGGAGTGAAAACAGATAGATCCTCCAAGTCTGAAGGAGTTTCTGGATGAGAACTGTGAGGAACACAATGGAAAACAGATAATGAATCAGGCAAGTGCAAGTACTTTAAAACTCTTTTATCTTCTTAACAGAGTTTAACCATAACAACTGGTAGTGTTGCGTTTATTTTTCCTCATATATTTATATATCTTCATATATATTTAATTGCTAAAAATAATATTTCCCAAATAAAAATAAATAATCCTATACGATCCTTTTAAATTCTGTTAAACTAACTACTTACGCCAAATAAGAAAATACAGAGTTTTCTGGGGTTTTTTGTGTTCAAAAGCTGCTTTCAGAGTCCCAACTAATATTACAGTTGAGATTCAGGAAAAATAAAAGTAAAAAACAACAATAGCCTAGAAAGAATCATTTAGAAAGTTTCTATTAAGAAATAAATTCCAAGAGCAGAGGCAAAAAGGTCCAACATTTCATCTGTTCTCCACTGCTCCTCTTATAAAAAGCACAGGGGAGGAGAGCCTGACAGAGTATCTGGAGATTTTTCCAAGTAGCATCAAAATATTTGTTGCACACCACATTTCTCCTGACTGTGCCAATATAAACTGTTTCAGGAGGAAACTCAGAGCATCAAGTTGCTGAGGTAAAAACTTTGGTTTGGGTTTTTAATTTCTACAAGCATCAGCCACAGACAAAAGGAGATACTTCTGTGGCAGGTGCTGTATACTCACAGTTTTTCCCCATTGCTAAAAAAAATCCCATATTGTGTCCCCTCATTAGCATGCCAAAAATTAGTACAATACATGATAGCATCTACACAAGATAGCTTCAGTTAGCATACAAAGCCTTTTGCATCTTATGAATTCCTTCCATCTAGCTGTTGTGGAGACAGCAGCCAAAAACTGCAGTCTGCTGCCACTGAAGGAGGCAACAGGAGCTCTGCAACCATTTCTAATGATCAAGCTGCATTCCAAATTGACATGATGTTTTTCAAACACTCACGAAGAGAGGATGCAGAGGAAGTCCCACGAAGAAATATCTGCAAACCATCCTCACTGTCACTGGTACTGGCCATGCTGTTTCTCATTTGCATCACAGAGAGCTGTGAGCAAAGACTAGGTTGTCGATCCGTCTTTTTTGAGGCCTAAAAAAAAATTGTAACCAAAAAACCCCTCAATTTTTTGAAAAGGCATACAGGTAAATTAAAATACAAATGGAAAATAATTCCTCTATAGTAGATGGTCTGGTCTCAGCTATGACTATTCATGAATCCCAGTAATATACTGGATTTGGAACATTAATTAACCTGATGTTTCATGCTTGGTATTCAGTTTCAATTCCGTTTTGCCTTGGACTTTTAATGTATTTTCCTACAGAAAAGATGTTTTTTATTATCTGATAATTCATTATTTAGGTATGATGCTCTGCAATTAAATACAGCCTTTATGATGAGTCTGGTACTCCATGCAAAACAGAACAGCATGCTACAAATTGCTAAACTCTGCATATATCTGAATAGAAATGTGTTCACTTCCCTGGCTATTCATTTCATCATAATAAAACTGAATGTCATTCCTTCCTCATGGATATCATTTGGCTCTTGATTTTACTGAAGACAGATTAAGTACATCACATTAACATTATCCTCTGCCTGTCAAATGGTCTTAGGAGCTTCCATTTGCTTTGAGTAGTCTTCCTGAGAACCCCCTGTACTGTTATATTTATATAAGTCATATATTGTACCTTGCTAAGTACTCCTGCAGGTCAGAATTTAACTTTAGGTGTATGTGAGAGGTAGCAATCAATGACAAAAGCAAAATGGATAACTCCACTTTACCGAATTTCAGAAGTCTGGAATTAGCATCCCATTTCACATGGAGAGGAATGACTGTTTTCCTAACATAAGTGAAAATGTCCTTAGGTAGGAGAAAATCACAGGTTTCTCTACAAATAAATGGATACTTTTCTGTTTTCCACCACATAATGAATTGATATTCCCTCTTCTTACTATCATCTTGATTATGAATAATCTATACTGAATTTGTCTCTGCTGTTCTCTTGTATGTACCCTGTGTACAGAAGTCAGCTAAAAATCATTAAAGACAGTCATGTATTTGACAATAAAGCCTCTGAGGAGTGATGCCTGCATAGGGTGCAGGCAATGGGCAGGACAATTTATTTGACAGTTCTTGTCCTACATTATGTAGGGAAGGGCTTGTGCAACAGGATTTTCATTTGAGGACAAATAAAAAGGGACTACAAATTTCCCATAAGCTCACTCTTAATTTTTCTAACATACATTTGCAAAAGTTACTGTGGTAGAACAGTTACAACAATCCAGTGACTGTTGTCCATAAAATAAAAACCTGGTAAAAACTGAAGTTAAAGTCTAAGGAGGGGTAAATTTTAGTAGTTTGGGGTTTTTTTAATACTTAGAAGGTATGATAAGGAACTTTCACTTAAAAGCAACCAATTGCACCATTACAATGAGTACTTCATTATACTTCCATTTCAATAGTATTTTATTTTACTATTTATTTTAATAGTTCTGAAGGTCTACACTGCCAGAATTCAGCAGCACAAGCATGCTGCAGGTGACTTTGTATATGAGGTGTGACAGCCTAATGCTGTCATCCATGTGTAAAAAAAGAAAATGAGGCAAGGAGAGAGGAAAGAAAAGATGAAAATAAATAGAAGAGAGAAAACAAAAAAAAGATGTGAAAGAAGAAAGAGGTAAAAAAGTAAAAAGGCAAGGTAAGAAGGAATATGGAGAACAGAGCCTCCCAGGAGAGACAGGCTGAATGCAATCCTCAGCACACACAGGAAGAAAGTAGCTACATGTTCTTTGCAGATGCCTCCAAAAATTGCTCCAAAAATTCCATACTGTCTACGTAGACAGTAAGTGGGTTTTTTGTGTTTTGTTTTGTTTGGTGTTTTTTTGTGGGTTTTATTTTTATTATTATTACACAAAATTCCTGATCTGAAATAGCTTTGAGCATCTGACTGCAAGACAGTGTAATCAACTATTTCATTGACCAGAACACAGAATAAACAGTGCTTTACTGCTATTGAATTTCTTCTCCAACTATCCTTACTCTTTCTACACCCAGTAGAAAATTGAGTGACTTACTATGTCTAATTAGCCATAAAGAAATGACAAGTTAAGGCTGCTGAAGTCTGCTATATAGTAGCAGTGGCAGTCATTCCTTTTGGATAATTTTCCAGTAAATTCATAATGTTGCAGAAGCAACTATTTAACCTATATATGAGATATTTATGGGCAAGCTGATGAGAATTTCTGCTCTGAGCTCCTGAGAATTAAATCAATACACACAGAATACGAAAACACTGTTTTATGAAGTTATTAGGCTTTCCATTAATGAAAATTCTTCACATAAATATACGAGAACCCCTACAGCCACTACATAAATAAGGAAAAGCCACCAGCAGCCGAGTTACTGTCCAAATCTTGAAAAACCACATAACTAAGTAAGGAGGAAAAATGAAAAATAAAACAAGATAATCAATATATCCATGACTACACCAGGCCACTTACTGTGACATGTAAAACACACTCCTTCTATATGCAAAGAAGAGGGAGTTATATTCAGATCACCGAATATTTTATATGTATTTATATGTATTTCATGCCCCCTTCCACTGCCATATTGTATCAGCCCAATACTCCTTCACAACTCTCAAACACATGTTGAAATCATCCTTCTTGACAATCAGTATTATGCAGTTGCTTGACCCCAGCAAGCAGAATCTTTAAGAAAAAAACCCTGAGGCTTCTTTGTTCAAAGGCACCTTTTGTTAATGAGAAAGGAGAAGTACTACTTTAGCTACTGGCCATCACGTCTACGAGTTGGCTAGAAGTATTTGCATTAGTTGATCAGTTCTGCATCTCGGTTATTCTTCTTTCTTGCACATTACTCTGCTATCTTGAACAGATATTGCTTCTGACAGAAAGGTTGTACTGACTCATACTCTGGCACTAAAAGGCAATGAGTATGAATACAGCAACTGACAGCAGCACATTACAAAAGGTGCTTTAAGAGGATTTAAAATTGAAGTAACAGTGCATTTGTGTGGTGGAGGAAAATTCCCAAATGCAACTTCAGTTGCTTACCTTGTCATTTAAGGTTGGGTCATTCAATGAATAAAGTTTATTTGTAATATCTTTGCCAATAAGATACTTAAAGATCTCATAAAGAAATGGCTCAGATTCTAGAAAATAAGTCAGCCTTTCCCTGGACCAGCACAGGAACTTGCAGTTATCATCTGCGATAATGGTGACCTGAGAAAATACATGCTCAGAATTAGCACACTTTAAAATGTTTTAAAATTAGCACATTTAAAAACACGCTAAAGCAAATTATACCATTTTATTTGTGCCTCCAGTTAAAATAACTCTTAAAGCCATAATAGTTTTTGCCATTTCTTACAATGTGGTATTTACAAATGTAAAACATCTGGGATATTTATTGTCCTAATACATTTTTAACTGACCAGCATGGCCAGTTTGTTTTTCATAAAACATGGAGGAAGATAATAGGGGGAAAAATCCCTTTAAATTCCCAACATGAAAAAGCATTTATGTTAGAGAAGATTTACATATAGTCAGTCCTCACTGCTGACAGTACTTGCATCCCAACAGACATCCACGTTACTTGGTTTTATTTTATGTCGCTGTCACCAAATAGGAACCACATCCAAAGGTCTCCAAAGAGTTTTTTTAATTATTATTTTCAAAAGTTTCACCTTCTTCTCTTCACTGTCAGCCCTATGGATCCCACAAGTACCACCTGCTAACAGCTGAGCTAAGGCTTCATTTGCTCAGTTACTGATAACCCAGCTCTGGATAGCTTCAGAGGAGACTGCAGCCTCTCCAGGGAAGCTGGACCTGCTGGATTCACCCCCTGGGCCAGAGGCCAATGGCATACTGCAACCTGCACTGCTTGGTGATACCCAGAGGCATGTTTTGCAAAGGGAAGTCCACCCTCTAGGAACAAATTAGGGGCTCTGCTCTTTCAAGCTAACAAGCTCCTGAAAAAAAATTTAAAATATATAGAGAGTCAAAGAAATAATGTGAAACTGTCACATATCCATGGATTTCAGCTTCACAGACAGTAATACCAGCACACAGAGGACCAATGTTCCAGAGTTGCCAGCAGATGGGGTCCTTAAGATTGAACTCCTGTAGTCTTTCAATAGAAACACTGAGAGCATTTACATGGCAGTAACAAGCAGAACTCACCAGTGAAGGACATACACTGCATCAGGTTAAATTTTTTAAAGCAGGCAGAAGTTGAGGCATGAGCCTTTTCCATTTCCAAAATCTTTCCCTTCACACCCCCCTTTCCCCCCCAAAAAAAATCCTTATAAAAGGGAGAGGCTGTGCCATGAAGACAGCTGTGCTGCAGGATGTCTCACTGCTGCCCAATGAATGCATCTAGAGAACTCTCTCTCCTTGACATTACACCTTATGTTTCAGTGGAATATATGACATCTATCAATGATTTTAGTTTCTACATTGCTCTCCCTCCCCTTCTGCCCGGTATCCGTACCCAATCAGCCACTGGTTGGTCATTGCTACATGTACATAGTAAAAGAATATCAAGTAAGAGGCAGCAAAAAGCCATTTCAGTACTATGTTAAAACAGCTTCCCTAACAGTACATTTTCTCCACAAGTTATACTATAAGACATCCTTTAATGCAGCTGGAGACAAATACCCTTACTGCCCTCCATGCGAGTATTTTTATTCAAAACAATGTCATGTTTTTCAGCTTATGTTGCTTTCAAAGTGACGGAAGCATTAATACATTTAGATAAACACCAGTTTCAAACTACTACTGCCTGAATTTTTGGTCCATCATTTTACTAATACTAAATGTTATAATTAATTTTCCTTTTGCTTTTGAACCATTGATGAGACTGCTCACATCATCTCGTTTCCACTAAAGCTCTCTCTTCAATTATTTGTCCTGAATAATCTCTTAACACAAATCAGACTTGCAGACAGTAAAAGAGAACAGAATAGCAAAAGCCAGTGAACATCATCATAATATTGCTTTGCAGCTTTTGATTTTAAAAGTTAGTTTTGATATGGTCCATCACAAAGCACCAGGACTAGTAACCAAGCAAAATTATGTAGGTCAAATGGTTCACTACTGATTAAATTTACACCCTGTTTTTTAATGATCTTATTCATTCGTAGGCATTGACATTTAAATCAAAGTGTACCTGGAATTTCTCACCCCTGTTCATCTGAGTTGATCGAAATTCAGGAGAATCTATAAAGGCACAGGGGTAAATATTATGCAGAAAATGCCCCCGATAAGACACCTTCATTCTGGAAATAAAAATGTATGAAACAGCATTTTAAAGTCATGGAGGTTGATTAAATTAATCTAAATTTGTATAAGATGTTGACAATGGTAAAGCAGCAGGTTACAGGCAAAAATATGTTCATCATCTGGAATTTTGGCCCCAAAGCTAGCCTATCTTCTGCCTAAACCTCCCCCGCTTCCAAGCAGAACAGGCTGCCAGCCATTTTGAGCTGCTGGACATGATGTGCATCCTCAAAACTTTCCTATTCAAAGTGAAGAAAGGGCTGAAGGGTTATCCTGCACAGCCAGATCAGTATGGGGCTTCCTTCAGATAACTAGCTTTGCAGTAACGAGCAGCTAATGACTTCAGTGAAAAATGATGAAGCCTGACATCACCATTCCCATCAACAGAAAAGAGTTAAAATACTGGCCAGAACTTAGCAAGAGCTTCAGGATGACAGCCAGGCTGGGGGCATTTACTTTACCCCTTCCCACCTGGGTGCTGTCAGCCTCTGGGCAGCGCCTCTGTCCCTCGCCCCTCTCCACTTGCAAGTGCACAGGCAAGGAATGAATTCCAACAGTCCTGTTGTTTTAAAGTCTGCTGGAGGAATACTTTTTCCTTCCCTAGTGCACAGTATTTTTTAACCTTAAAACCTAAGAATGCACTGATGATGTCTTAAGATATAATTCCCACTAAAATCCACACAGCTGCAAGCAGAAGTGGAGACATAATATGCTTCCAGGAGGATATATAAATGTCATTTCACAACAGTATCACAAGGTAGTCTATGGCTATAGATTATTATTCCACAGACCATAACATACTACAAGTAGTAGTATATTATAAAGTTATATACATATGTATATAGTACAAATAATATCATTTAAAAAAACAAACCACCCAACAACTTTCAAATCTATTCAACCATCACACAAAGCATAACACTGTCCACAAGATTTACAGAACCTACTTCCCCTTCAGCAAGATGCTTAGCCTATCATCAACTGATGTTTTATCTTCTGCAGCATAGGCTTGACCTGTCTTTAAAGTCTGAATGTTGCAGAATTGTCCAGTTAATCTTCGGAAGAGCTCTGGAGACACGTGGAGAGGTTCAAACATTCTCTTGTAGAGGCTGCTAAGCTCCTTCTCTATCTTGATCTAGAATGCAAAAGCAAAAGACATCAATAAACACAGAGGCATATGTTAAAAATGGGTAAGGCTGCATGCATGCTTTAGTTGCTACATTTGAGGAACATCTTTATGCTTAGGCAAGGAAACAGCTGGTAAACATGTCACATCTATCCACAAACATTGCCTACGACAGGGTGACCAAAACTTCACCTAAAATGAGCCAGGCTGGCACACTGCTGCTTTCGGATGCTGCTCCAGCAAAGTGGCACATTAAATCAGTCACAAGGAGTCTTTTGAAATGCCTGCTGGAGTGGCAGCAAATAGGACGTGGGCAGGAAAAAAAAAAAAATGAGGTTGCCTGCACATTTTCATACCACATGCACACCTTGTTCTGGCCATCTCTCAGGCTCTCCTGGGAGACCCTTTCATCCCTGAGCTTCTTGGCTTACTTGCAGCAGAAAAGTAGTTTCTATGTACTATGAACCCTGAAAAACAAACCCATTATATTGAAAACACGTGTGATGAGGGAGGGAAAAAAACCAACATTGCCAGATGAACTTCCCACATCTAGGAGCCCACCCAAACCCAAGCAACAACAATGAGAGAAAGTATGCTGGATAAAATCCCAAGCCTGGAAGCCTTTCCTGAATGAAGGCAGCAGGGAATGAGACAATGTCCCAGCCTCCCTGAAAGCAGAAGCAGCCCGAACAAAGCCTGCATATTTGCTGGGAGGAAAACAAATTGGAACAATAAGCCTTAGATAATGAAAAGATAAAATATACACAGAGCAGAGAACAAGGCAAAGCAACAACACCAACAACAAAAGTCACCACTTCAACAAATGAAAATGTTCCAAGTTTACACGATTTTCTAATTTTTAAAAAAATTCTCTATTAAAAAGAGGGAAGAAGAGATGGCAGCAGCACAGGGGTCACTTTTCAGCTGACAATAGCCATCAGTGGGGACACCAAGATATTTCTGGTGATCTTGTGGCTGGAGAAGGTGGGGAATCCAGAATTACCATAGGAGGACCCAAGCAGGCCCCAAGCTGTCTGAGGCCCATGAGGGCTAAAAATGTCAGTATTCACTCCCTAGAAGATCATTTTAGTGTGCAAATATTATTCTCTAGCCCCTAAAAGAAGTATGCATTCCACATCAAAAATCATCCCTGAAATGTTTTCAGTAGAATTTACTTGTGGGTGAGAAACCGTAAACCAACAATAATTAAAAGTTTTTTGAAAACTGAGATAGTTTCCTCATCACATTTCAAGTTTATTTAAATATAGAACAAACTGAACTGAGGCAGAAACGTTCTAGATGTGTGGGACTATATTTGGGGTATTTCACACATAGCCTCAGGCACTGATGTGATCCATCCCCCATTTGGGCCACTGAATGCCACAAGAATCACTCTGGAGGTAACAATCCAGTGGGCAGTGATGGGGAGTTTATCTGACAGAAAAAGGATACAGTTTTTTAATCAATTGCTAAGGAGGAAGATATAAGGCTGCTTATATGACCTTGCTATTAGCATTTCATGACTTCTCAGCCTTTATATTTTCACAAAAGTTTAATAAAGAATATCCCAAAGTTGCAGACTTCACTTTTTTCCCCAGATGGCTTTAAATCATTAAAAATAAAAGTTTATAAAGCACAGGGATTTTAATGCATTTAATTAATTTATATAAAGAAATGCTACCTGACCCAGGAACAGGAAGGTAGGCAAGATTAAGCATAAAGTCACTGAATGCCAGAATAGCTGAGGTTGGCAGGGATGTCTGAAGGTCACCTGGTTCAACCTCCCTGATCAAGGAGGGTTACACAGTGCTAGGTTGTCCAGTACCATGTTCAGATGTTTTTTTTTAATATCCCTGAGCATGGAGATCTCATAACCTCTCTGGGCAACAAGTATCAGTGCTCCATCACCCTTACAGTATGATTGTTCAAAGAATATCAAGCGTGGTCTCACAGAGACATCACCCAGCTGCCTCAGCACTCATGGTGTGTGCCATCAGGGCTCATGGACTTACACATGCCCAGCATGCCACCCAACCTCAGGTTTACCCTGGTTTCACACTCACTGGCAGGACAAAGTCTCTTGTGTCAGAAATTACCCCAAAATATTTGATTTCAAAATACATTCCGTGTACCCGAGGAGTCAGACAAGGATTGGTTTTGCCCACCAGTTCTCCAGGAACTCCCTCATTTGTAACAGCCATACCAATGGAATTGGCACCTCTTTCTATACATGGCCACTGCAACTCAAAGCAATCAATTCCTTTCTCAGATGAACACATCAGTAGCTCCCAACACTCGTGAATTCAAATTAGTGAATACAGCCCTGAGGACAGGATTTGGCCTGGAGTGCTAATGCAGTCCTTTACCTAACACATAACTCAGGTTTCATGATCTTCCTCTCATGTATAATACTTAAGAGAAAGCAGGCATAACCACTTTCTTAAAAGATTGATGGGGTTGGACACTGCAGATATATTTCAGATGGTCTCCCTCCTAACAGATTATTCACCCTTCACAAGTGCAGCTGACTGCATCTCCAGTCATGCTTGTGGGACATATTCCAAATGAAGCATACAAGTAGGTGTAATGTTTTGTTCAGCTGTGGTTGAAATATTCTGGGATGCTGCCAGAGCTCAGAGTCAGAGCTCCGTAGAAACACCAAAAAGACTTCTTCAGCTTCCACTCAGACGAAAAAAGTCAAATCTGTAAAGCTTCAAGGAGTCAAAACCGTAGACTTAATCTTCTGGTCAGAAGAGAAACACACTGCTGTTTTTCATGCTCCATTTATTAAAATAAATATTTAACAACTGAACATATCAATTATTCATTTTGTAATATGACTAACTTGTAATTATTCTCCCATTCCTTTCTTTTCTTAAAAATGTGATTTGTGATGACAACTAAATAAAATTGATTTTGAGATGGGCAACACAATAGTTGCAGATAGAAAAATCTAATTTAAAATAAATTCCTGAGACTTCCTAAGATTAGTTCCTAAGAATTTGGGATGTGGCTGTCTGAACAGTTTCCACACTTGGGGGGGTTCAGTGAACTGTTTGGTGCTCTTCCCAGGGCACAGAAAGTATTTAGGTAGGTTCTAACAAGAACCAAATACTCAACTTCTTAATGCCAACTAACCTGGATGGTTCCTCTATTCCACAGTGTTCCTCATGCTGTCCCCCCAAAAACTGTTATGTAACTCAACTATTATTCACTCTTATAAGCTCTGCCCAAATTATGGGCCTTGAATAAAATTTCTAAAGGAAAAAATTGCCCTACACTAAGACTTGCCCTACACTAAGTTATCTTTCAGGTCTTTCTCCCAGAAAGATCTTTATCATTTCATACATAGATGGTGAGCTAGGAACTAAGCTTGAAAAGGAACTACTGTTAAATTCTGTGGGAGAAGGTGTTTGGAAAAAAAACCAACAACCCCCCCCCAATTTTAACAATAATTACTGAGAATATTATGAATTACACCACTTAAAAGAGTAAAACGTTTTAAATGTGATTTTCACGATTAAAGTAATTTCTTAACTTTAAAAGAATACTATTATTTTAAATCTTAATAGACTAGATAAGCTTGGCTAAGCTTTAAGTTGTAAAGGTCACGTATCCCTGCAGATGGCAGCCTTTGGTGGGATCTGTGCTCCATACTGGAGGAGCACAGCTGCAGGTAGACAACCTTTCCCTAGCTAACACATTAAAAGTAGATGTACTCATTTCATCAACTTGTTGTAGACAAATGCAATTTAACCTTTAGCCTCTCTATATACGTGGTGGTTGGCTACTGGGGATAGTTCTGCAGGGTTCTTCTAGCCATACTGGTAAAGATTTTAGCCTTTCTATCATCTATCATTTATTGCCTTTAAATTCTGCTTTTTGACAGCTTGCTCTGGATCTACCCAAACTGAAACCCTTAATTTTCCCAGCACTTTAGAAGTTAACCACCAAAATTTATTTTCCTGTGTTTCCTCTAATGTTCTCTTCCCAAAATTTTAGTTTATTCTGTACAAGCATAGCTGTGGGTTTGCACTGCATGTTTATATTACCAGAGTGCTGAGCACTTCAATTCTGTGAGGAAAAGCTACAGAACTAGAGAGCAGAGTTAAAGGCAGGTCCTCTGGTCCTCCCTCTCTTAGAGGCAGCTTTTTTACCAACTTCACTGAGTGACAGTTTATCAGTCAAGTTTCACATCCTTACAGAATTCCTTCTTTTTAAAACCACCTTTTATAAAACCACTTTCATCCACTTCTGTCACTTATCCTAACTCCTACAAATAATTCTGCTAACAAATCTACTAGAGGGTATAGTAAAAATAGCTGGCACAGTCTATACTGTAATGCACAAGATCCCCTAGTGTCTCTAGTAGCACAGCATTTAGTGTGTGTGTGTGTATATATATACATATATGTGTGTGTGTGTATATATATTAGGAAAAAATTCTTCACCACGAGGGTAGTAAGATACTGGAACAGGTTGCCTAGGGAGCTTGTTGATGCTCTCTCCCTTGATGTCTTTAAGGCCAAGTTGAATGAGGCCTTGTGCAACCTGGTCTGGTGGAAGGTGTCCCTGTCCATGCAGGGGGGTGGGATATTGATGATCTTTAAGGTCCCTTCCAACCCAAACCATCCTGTGATTCAGCTGTCACCACACAATAAAATATTTTTCTTTCTTCATCCAGCACAGATTTACACATTGCAGGGTGATTTTTTTTTTTTTTACTCAAGCACAAAACAGTATGTCCTCATCCCAAGTGCTCCTTCATTTTCCAATAACCTTTTATTTAGAATTTTGGAAGGAAATGGATGGTTATGAACCCGATGATCACTATCCACATTTTAAGGACACGTCACAACTCACTTTTAAAAATACAGGTAAGTTTTAAGGATTGTTTTTTGTAGGGATATTAGTTTATATCAGCTGTGCACTTCTGCAATAATTTCTCATTTTGTTAACCTATTTGACAGAGTGCTAGAGGTCTTGAGATTATATTGAAAGGCTCAAGTGGTGGTTGGGTTGAGAAGCAAAACATAGTAATCGGTGGCTTCATCGAGGGAAAAGAATGCAATGTCCCATATTGAAGACCAGAGCATCTGCACAGGTTATTTAACTGCAATTATGTAGAATGTGGCTTTGCTGGCTCTGTATTTTCCCAACTGCTATTTTGTGTAGTGCATTGGACAGCACAGCCACAGCTGACAAGGAGAAATGTGGCGCAGTTTCACCTTGCTGCTGTATTTTGATGGTGCCACATAAATGGATTTAACAGGCTAAAATCATAGCATTAGCAATACAAGTTACAGGAGAGCTTACCTTCTAACTGGTAAGATTACTCTCCCAGAGCAATTCCAATAACTAGAAATATTTACTGCACATCTATAAAAATCTAGTAGTAGATCAGTCTAGCTAGTTTTAAGCTATTCTCTAGGCAAGACAGAAGTCAAACTTTATGCTGGAAAGGAGGACCTTGCCTGTTTCCAACTTGCTATCTTGAAAAGGCTGTGTTGACCTGGTGAAGAGATTATTTCCAGCTAGATGTTTGCTTTTTTTTTTTTATTTGTTCTGGTGTGCACGTACCAATAGACAGCTGGGTTGCTAGTAATTCTGCAGAAACAGAATATATTTCTCAATGACTAATAAGAAAATAAAAATTATTTTCTACTGGATATACATTTAGATGAAGGCAGCCCAAAGTGTCCTGTATTTTTAGTACACATTTCAAATACATTCTTGAAGTACATTTGCAGGAAGTTATCCCAATTCTGAAGGCAACAAAAGGTATTGCAGAATTCCCAGACATGACCCTCAAAACTAAATTAATGTGTTAAGATGGCATAAAAGGGAGGATCACGCTGCTTAATACAGCCCCCACACATTACTCAGCTGTGCTGCTTACCTCTGAGTCCCACAGATGTTCAAAAAGGACAGTAGCACCCCACCTTTCATTTGCATATAAAGGAATGTGGCAGTACAAAGAATATGGCTAAAGCACTTGCCAGCAGAGCAAAGAGTGTGAAGGCCATTTAAAATGGACATCAGCATTTGCTCCTATGTCTATTAAGGCACTTAACATTTATCAGTCTCCCTTCTCACCTCACAGGATGTTCAAGACTTAAAAGTGAGGTACATAAGCTAGATCCTTCCCAAACTCCTAATTTAAACAAAGAAACAGAAAAAAACCCCAAACCAAAACAAAAACCCACCCCAAAAAACCAACAAACAACCTCCAGCAACAAACAACTGTCCTGGAATGCTCAGTTTTAATACCTTAGTAGGTTTTCATTTAAGGTTGTCTGTATGCATACATTGTTATGAGTGGAAGGATGGGTAAAATGACAAAAAACCCAAAAAACAAACAAACCAAAAACAAAACACAAACAAACAACAAACCAAAAGCTCCTAAAACCCCTACACACAACCCCCAAACTGCCATTTCTGGTCTCGCTGCAAAGAAATCATGTAACTCCTTCCTTACCACCAAAACAAAACACAACAGCCAAAATCAGACAATAGGAACTTCTAAAGTCAAATAATTTTTCAAGAATATGGATTTAAGGGAAATAATTATGGACTGCATCAGATCACACTTATAGTCTGGATTCTTTCTGAAGTAGCTAGCTGGCCTCTCCAACAGAATTCCTGTATGATTCAAGAGCTGCTGTGTAATTCATTAGTTTCTCCAGGGAACATGGGCAAAATTTCCTTTTTCATGCATCTTAGTAGACTGCTTGTGCAATTAGCTGTTATACATACCGGTCTTCTCTTATACACTAGGTATATGAAATGTAAAAGGTTGACAACCAAAAACACAGAATTCCAGATCATTATGTCCAAGGCACAACGGTAGAGAGTAGCCCAAATGATGAACAAAGCACACCCTGTAAAAATTATTTAAAAAAAAAAAAAAAAAAGTTGTTAAATTTCACTGAACACTAAACCCATTGTTATAAAGCCATCAAAAATGTGTCCATTTGGTGTAATTACAAAAAATAAAAAAAATTAAGCAGCTGACATAGTTAAATCTAGTATTGAATTCATTAGACAGACAAAAGCCCGGAAATAAATGTTTGCTGTTCACATCAGTAACATTCATCCCTAAACAGTGAGCAGTAGTTGCACAAAAACCTCTTAAAATCATACACAGGTATTTTTTAGAATTTAAAGGAATGTTTGCTGCATTTTGACAAGGTCACAGGAGTAACCCAAATTCTCCTGTAAGGTGAAGTGAAAATGTAAAATGCTTATTCTTTTTTCATTACTTTGTTTTGAATAATGACAATTGCTTTAAAAGATGAGGCATACTGCATGATCAGGAATGCAATTTTTAGCCACAAAGACAACACTTATCAAATGATAAGACTATGCATCAGTAGGTCTCTCCAAGGTAACAGAGAACCTACCAACAGAGATGGATGTAGAGGTCACAGATACATTTTCTCTTAAGTTTCATGACAAGAAAATGAGGAGTAGGTACAAAATTAGTGCCCCTTTCTCCCTGGAGACAATGCTGAATTCATTAATTCAGTATTATCTACTCTGTCTGGGTTGCTGATTGGCCAGGCAACATTTTTGTATTGATCAGAAAAATCAAAAATGGGATGACCCTTGATCACCTTGTTAATTAGACTACAAGGAACAGGAGGATACAAAGCCTGGAAGTATTGAAGAGGAGCAATATTGTTGAGCAGCACAGAGATAGGGCAGAGTGAACAAAGAAAAAAGGACAGATCCCTAGGAACCAGGCTTTGTTATTTCTGCTTCCCACAGAGTAAATTTACTTCCAGCTGCCATCTCAGTCTGAAAAACTCTGATTCTCTCTCTCTCTTCAAACTCTAACAATACCCACAGCCCAAGCAGCAAGCTCAGCAATTGAGGAGTTCTCACTGCTTTTAAAATGAGACACATACACATAGACAAAAGTCTTGCAATGCTCAGACCCTTGGTCATCAGTACAATCTGTTTTAACAAGTTATCCTATAACAGCTACAAAAAAGGCAAGATCACTGTAAAATAAACCATATAAGTTCTATCATAAAACTGACCTACGCTATTATAAAGAATCATAAAATCACTTTGGTTGGAAAAGACTTTCAAATCATCAAGTCCAACCATTAATCTAACTCTACCAATTCTAGTACTAAACCACATCCCTAAGTACAAATAAGCATTCCCAGTTAAAAGCACTGAAGCATGCCCTATGTTGTGATACACTGGGGTTTATCTTTCTTGCACTGCAACAACTCATTACTCCTCCTTTGATCACAAAGATCTTGCCCCACACAAAGTACAGGAGCTCTGAAATAGCCATGGGACTGCAAGGACATTGCAAATGCTTGTTCAGTCTCAATCATGCCAAACGCAGCGTTTCCTCTGAAGTCAAATTTGAGTGGCTCAAGATGCCTACAGTGGTGGGTGAGACACAGCTGACTTCAGGAGAACACAGCCTGCACTCCCTATTGAAAGCCAGCACTCTAAAATGGCCATGAAAATAATGCTGGTAGCCCACAAATGCCATGTGTGTTTGAAATTCTATTTAAAGAACACGTGGGGAGAAACCAAGCTCCTTCATGTTAACTTCACCTATTGTAGACATACAGTGCACCAGCCAATCCAAAGTCCCAGTACTTGAAATTTTAAATTAAGATCTTAAGGATGCACAGACTTAACTATGCTTTGGAACATAATGAATTCTAGGCATCCCGTCAGGTCTGTAATAAATGGGGTCTACTTGTTTGAAGGTGCAGATCTTATTTTTGGGAAATTCAAAGAATCTAGGCACATACAACCTTTCTATAACAGGTCTGTCAGGGTCAGAGTGGACCCCCACTTACACCAAAAATACCTTCAGCAGTGTACAACCATGAATATATGCTGGGATTGTATTGTAAGCTCAAGCAACCAGGAAAAAGCTCTGTAATGGTCACAAACCACTATTTCTGTCACAAAAAGGTTGCACATCTCTCCAGAATAATTCTCCTACCTATGGTGAGCAGGCCTCGCAGAAAAATCATGTGCAGGTTGAGAGTAGTTGGAATAGCCAGCCCAACTGCAAAGCAAATGTTTGCCACATGGAAAACAAGATGATGAATCTCTTTCCAGTTTTCACATGCAGTCTCGTTGAAAGGCACAAGGGTAGCATTTTTTAAGTCTAGAACAGAACCCAGTGGAGTAACAGTGAGTGGGATAGTTGTTACAATACTCATCTTGGGACACTCCTGCAATGAGAGAGAGAGAAAGAAAATTAAAAATCATTGTGCTTTAAACTGAAATATATTAGACATATAGATGTATTTTAGAGTTATTTGTCTGTTCCCAGGATATATTTCCCTTCATCATCGACGGGGAAAAAAATAAACCTACAAATGCCTTAAAAGGGCAAGCTAGACGTATGGGTGAGTAATGCTTCACTGTCTCATCTAAGAGTTAGACTTGAAGAATGACATTTCAAAATTTGGAAAGAAATACTACTGTTGTTCCTCCTCTCCCAGTTAATAGACGATATGGAATCAGAAAGAGGGATACACAGATTTGCTAAATTGTAACAAGTTTGCCAATCTTTCAGGCAAATCACTTCACCTAAATATTATGAGGAAGCTTGCAAGACCTCCCCTTGTTTGTGGAACTCCTGGAGAAAATGAGACACTTGAAAAAGCTGATTTCTAACCTAAAAATACATAGGCTTTTGTTTTCATAATAAATCCAGGATATTTTCCTTTTGCGCTAATTCAAAGAAAAAAAAGAGGTATCCATAAGCAAATATCTTCCTCCCCCAAAAGTGAAAAATTACTGCAAAGAAAAACTGAAAGATTTCAAGACACCACCTTTAAAAATTCCAAAGATCTCTAAGGAACTGCAGTCTGTGTTGCAAGCAGTCTCGATGGTCTTCTCAACCCAGAGCAGCTCCCAGCTGCAGGAACGCGGCCATCCTCAGCCAGCCGGTCAGAAAGAGAGGGGAACCCTGCTTCCAGCAAGGCACATGAGATCCCCCACTGTACAGAGCTCAGCTCCAGCCTCCTGAATGAAATACCTGCACGTATCCCCGAGCAAACAGGATCCATAACAAGCAGCACGGTGGGATATGCATCCAAGTAAATTCTGCAGACAGTGCACATCCCTGCAGCGTGTGCTCACTGACTGCCCTGTGATCCCTCTGCCCGGCAGGCTTCTGAGTCACGTTTCATGCACTCAAGTGTTTCTGGCAGACTGGAATATGCTCAGTGCTCCTCTGTTATTTGAAAGGGCTACTTGGGCTGTGAAGTAATTTTGAGTCGCTTCGCTTCCGTTCCATTCTTTTCCATTCGCTTCCATTTCCATTCGCTTCCATCCATTCTTATTATTATTCCTCCCCCACCCCCCAATCAACTTGTGTACAAGCCATAAGCAAGCTGGACAGTTTTTTAATTCACCATTCTTCTAAACTTTTCAGAGCAGGGAGGAAAAAAAGACAACAGAAAGAAAACCCCTGCTAGTTCTTCTCCAGTGCCCAGATCCTGTCACAGCTAACACATGCTACAGGACACACAGAGGCAGATGCAGGATCAAACACTAGCACAGACATAGTGCTACTCACATCTGAATAGAAATTATTTTAAAAGAAAAATGGTATCTAAATTCTTACCAAAATACATAATTATTTCTTAAAAGCTCACTTTCCTCTTTTCACATCTACATTACTTATTCACTGAAGGTTAATTAAAATGTGGAGGTTTTGGTATATAAAAAAAAAATCTATTCTAAGTTGTTACCAACAACCACAGTGCTCAAACAAATTGACAGTCCAGGTATCATACAGGTACCATCCAAACACATTATTTTCTTTCATCTCTTTCTCATGCATTTTGTGGCAGAGCCATAAGAACAATTTAACCGTCCTGACAAAGCCACTCAAACACAGAGACAAAGCATCAACCCATAGAAGGCTGCAGGACCAGCATTTTAATGCACTCATAAGCAGAAAGAAATTGCTAACTGGGTAACTGTGAGGTTTTTCCCTGCCTTGTCATCTGCCAACAAAAGCACCACATAACAAGTCATCATTTGATAACAGAACAAGACAACCAGTCTCCCACACAGATACAGAACCGGCCGTAAGTCCATCGACTCAAGATCAAAACAATGCTAGAAGGAACTTTGTCTGCCTTGATTACAGATCAACAAAGCATTCTGAACACTTGAATATTTGTTTTTAATAGCAAAATTTTGTACTGTATCATTGAGAGAACAGAGGTTACCTTAGTCTAAGGCTTGGCTTAAAGCATCACATGCTTGAAGACTGGAACCACAATGAGCCAATCAACCATAGGGCACAGAACCATCTCATTCTCCTCACAACCCAGCCAAAATAAAACTGCCTTCATTAACCACAGATATTGATGCCACAACCCACCAGCCATAAATAGTCGTTGTGGGAATAATTTTCTTCAACAACAGTTGACGAAGTCAATAACAATTGACAATAAAGTGACAATAAATTGACAGCCTTTGACAATAAAGTGTCCATAGTTGTAACAACAGGATGTTCAATGCTTTGGAAGTCTGGGCCACCTACTGAGTTGCCTACATTAGGACCTAAAAACCTAAATTTAGCCAAATCCATGGTTATATATAAGATATTTCTCTAATACCTTGAAGTCTTCATATGGCAACATTTGAACTTAACTCACTACTTACAACCAAACATTGGCTCAACCCTTATGCACTAGAAATCAGAGCAGAAAGCTGCAAAACTTTCTGCAGATGGAATTTTAAAGCTGGCAGGAATAGATCAACGCTATCTGCAAAATGACACAAGGAGGGATAGTGACAGTGGCTCTGAAGGAGAGCTGCCCATGAATTTCAATGAGGGAACTCACTTGAGAACCAACAATACAAGCAGGCAGGCAGAACTGCAAGCTTTAAACCAAAATGTTTGTCCGTGGGTAACACCAGAAAGACAGATATTTAAAATAATAATTATTTAATTTTTAGTCCCAGTTCCTTAGTCCTAACATCTACTGCTTAAAATAATATTGAAGAAATAGCAAAATAGCTGATGTTCGACAGATGAACAAGCAATTGTAATTTCCGACTCCTTTGTACCTCAGAGAGCCAAAAATCAATTTTGGAAGTATAGATTCAGGCCTTTAAAACTTTAATTTAGAGACACGTGTGCTAGGAATTAAGGCAGCATAGGACTTGGAAGTCTTCAGTCTTCAATACATGAAGTCACGTATTAATATCAGATGTCAAAACACATAGGGGCAAAACTATATGGAGAGTTTGGGGAAATAGTGTCAACTGAACCAAAAGCTTTATTGAGAATAAGACAAACAATTAAAAGCATACTTTTAAAATCCAGTAATTTTTTCCTTTGTATGGATTCTGGTTCACTAAACTAAGAGTTTCAAAACTCAGCTGATTGAAAACTCAAGCCAACTCATTATCCAAACAGGAAAAAAAATTAAAAATTTTTAAAATGGCACTTGGTGGCACTTTAATATTAAATATATCAGAAATGTGTATAGCTAACAAAGCCCTAGATTTTTTTTTTGTTGTTGTTAATTAATTAGATCAAGAGTTGAGGTAATAGATGTTTTAAGGTTTGAAAATAAAAAGTTCTCAGAACATAAATGAGGTGAGCTTACTCTAACTTTTTCTATGCTTGGGAGAGATTTATACCAGAGGCCAAACTTCCAAACACTATTCCAAAAAGTGTTTAGTCCCTAAATCTTCAGACACAAAGTTGTCTTTTAAAAAACGAGGGGTTTATGGATACCTACATAATGTTCACACAAGACAGACATAGCAGAAAAAAAACTTAAAGCAGTTGATTCTAGTAGGAGAGTAGGACAGCCAAGCTGCACTGGTCAGCTAGTGCAGAGCATCCTACTCACATCACCATCCACTTTATTGAGATTATTCATCCCACAGCTTTACTGTTTAATGTCATTCAAATGAGCTTCTTAAAGCTTTGTATACCTTTGCAGTCACTGCAAGTCTGCAGTCCATCATTTATGTGGATGGATTTTGAGAGGCAAAAGAAAAATTTATTAAAAAAAATATTTAAAAAAATCAAGCTCAACAGTTGTGTTTGTTTGGGTTGTTTTAAGGGGTTTTTGTGTGTTTGTTTGATTTTGTTTTAAATCATCCCGCAAAACTTTTAAGTTTTTAAATTTCTGTGTTCTTGTAGCACAAAAGCTGCATAGAGAATTTAGACAATCAATTTCTTTGTTTTTGTAAGCCAAAGAGAAACTAATAGTGCTAGCATAAAGCTAATTACAGTGTGAGTTACCAGTTTTCTTTTTTTTAATGAAGTAGGAGTGAATGGGAAAGGGGTAGAAGAAAAGACGTATTTGAATATGCTCTCTGGGGCCAGCTTATTTCTACTAAATATGTCATGAGCTACAGAAATGCGTCAGCCTTACTTTACACCTTTTCTCTAGACAAAATCGATCATTTTCATTGAAATCCTCTTGGGGATAATGCTTAATGTAAGAGCAGCGGGGCTGCCCCCCGGCAATGGGAGTTTGTTAACTGCGTTTGAGCTCAACTCTGCCTTTAGATCACATCGCACAGAAAGCCCGAGCAGAGGGGACACAACCACGGCTGTCACCCCGTATCCCTGCTCTTCACCGACGTGCCAACATCAAACTCATCTTTAACACACACACACGAAAAAAAAAAAAAATTACTTAAATACATGAAAATCATCGAACAACCCGGCCCGTTCCCCCAAAAAAGAGTCGTTTCCAAGGCAAGAAGGTCACCACCGCAGAGCCCCGGCAGCTGCGCCTGCAGCGAGACCCCGAGCGCCGAAAAGGGAAGGCGGAGACCGGGACGCGTTCCCCCCGCTTACCGGCGGGCGGGCAGCTCCGGCCAGGAGC